>CM035165.1:71070631-71685997 GCA_020205615.1 Panax quinquefolius | reverse complement strand
ATACCTTTAAGTTTGATATCTCTAATCGAAGGATTACTAAGGACTTCAAAGATCTCTTCTAGTGTGGATAACTCAAGGGGCCAAGAACTGAAATGTCTTCTATGATAACCGGTGTTCTAGTAGACGTTCAAAACTAATTTTAATAGCCCATCGGAAAACTGTTGATGTTTTCAATATTTAACAAATTGTTAACTATGGGTCATTGTGGTAATTCATTCAGAAGTCCATTGATTAGGTAAGGTAATATCCTTCCAATCAATTGTTCTTGGATCTGGATATTAGCATCACTAGTTGTACTTTGAATTAAAACTGCTTTGATCTTTTGGACTTTTATTAAGAGCATGAACGTTTCAACTTGATTTCATTATCTTATAATAAATCTCAGAAATCAAAGCAATGGGTTGAGATCCTTCAATCATTTGAGTAATCTCTCCATCAGTTTTAATGTTTAATGATAAAGCTTTAAATAAGTTTTGATCACTAAGACTCAAGGTGAAATCAGGAAAGCAATTGAAATGGATAGGTCCATTATGCAAACTTGCTTCCATGGCACCAATAATACTTGGATAATAATTTAAAAATCTAGCATCTCTAAGGCAGAGGTAGATAGATGAATTAATTCTTTTTCTGTTGAGTGGTTTAACTACAACTTGAACAAGACCTATATGAATAAAATTGTAACCCTTTTTTTATGTTTTCAATAACTTCAGGTTAGAAAAGACTACAATTTTCGTATTCCTTGTTAATTGCATAAACTCTTTCAACTGTTTTAGAAAGTGATTAGAAAGTGATTTGAGATCAAATGGATGATTACCCCAATCGGACAGATTGAGAACTTGTTTAATATACAACGAATGATAAAGGAGCTTTGATTTATCATCGTTGGCATAAATTGGTTTAATGAAGACCCACTGCTTTTGATAAGGATATCCCTATAATACACAAGTGATTTATAAGGAGCAAGAGGGAGGAAATGCCATCTAGTAGGAAAATACTGGGCAGCCAATTAAATTAGGTCATTCTTGGGTTTCATAGGTAACTCAATATGGAATATGTGCTGATCAAAAATATGACGATAATCGTACACTAGGTGACTAGGTTTGATGAGGTAGCTTGGGATCGACTAGCAAAAATATCAAACGGCCAAATGACTTCAGAGAGAATCGAGGAGTAGGGCTTCATGATCGTATCAAGCACCGGAATTTATTGTGTGTTTGTAGAATCGGATGAGGAACAATAGTTCCTTTTCGATTAATCGACCATTAATCGGATGAGGAACAACTAAAAATTTCGATTTAATAAATCTCTCCTAAAACTTTTTAATACATAGGACTAGGGATAAATTTTTTAATAATATCAGATTTTAACCGCAGATTCCATGCGCCAGAATGGAAATGAACAATTTGTTCATCTGAAGAAGGAGTTAACTTTTGTTTGAGCATGTCACCGAATCCAATGTCAGAGACATCAGTTTCAACTATTTTGAATGCTACATCATTTGAAATTCCAAGGCAGGGCAATACCTTAACATATTTTTTAACTTGTTGGACGATAGAAGTATGAATGTCAGTCCATGGAGGTGGATTACTTTGTAAGCGCTGAAAGAGTGGCTTACAAATCTTCCTGAGATTCTTGTAAAACTTTCCAATATAATTGAGCGAGCCAAGAAACCTATGTAGTTGAGTTTTATCGGTAATCTTATCTGGGAACCGGTCGGCCAATTGAATAGCTCTGTCAATTGGCCGCGTGAGTCCATGATAGAGGATTAACCCGAGAAACCTAACTTTAGTCAGAAACAGACTACACTTGGAAGGGGAAAGGACAAGACCATTGGTTTTAACTGTTTTGAAGAACGAATTCAAATGTTTAATATACTCTTCAATAGTCTTGGAGAATACAAGGATATCATCGATGTAAACAATAATAAAATAATCTAAAGGATTCAAAATATTATTAAGAATATTCTCGAAATTCACTGGGTGCATTTTAAGTCCAAATGATTGAACATTCCATTAAGTAGTGTCCGAATGGAGTGGTGAATGCGATTTTGTACCTATCATCTAGATGAATAGCAACTTGCGAAATCCGGACTTAAGGTCAAATTTACTAAAGATGGTGGAGACACTTAACCTACCAAGGAGATCATCCTTGTTGGGCAAAGGTACCTAATCCACTCTAGAACTTTGTTTAATGGTTTGTAATTAATGACTAACCGGGGACTCCTCTTTTTTTCTCGACTTCATTATTAACATAGAAAATTTGGGCAAGACCATGGTGACTTACTATGTCTAATTAAACCCTTACTAAGAAGATCATTAATTTCACTTTTACATAACTCCATCTGCTCATGACTCATTTGAATAGGCCTAGCTTTTGGTGGAAATTAAATGTTCTTTAAATTCCTTAGCATAGGGTAATCTAACTGTGGTGCTTCTTCCTATGCCAAAAAGCATTGGGAGAATCGAACATAAGTTTTTTGTTAAATAATCTTTTAATTCTTTTATCTTTTCTTGAACTTTGTTACTCTTAAGTTGTTCTTCAACTTGTTGATACCTAACTTCTTCTTTGAGGAAACTTAGGTGGGTAACTTTACAGTTTAACAGATTCAATGATTTAGAAATGGATTCTTCTTGAATAAATTTTAAATCTCTTTCTTTTGGTTTAATAAGAAATTTAAAGGTAATTTTCTTTCCTAAATGTTCGCAACTTAAACCTTTATTACTAGTGGTAAATGGATATAATAAGTATATAAATGGTAAACCTAAAATGATTTTGTCAGTAAGATTGCGAACTAAGACAAATGAGGTCTTAAAACACATACTGTCTTGACAAATATGTACATTAGGTAATTTATATTTTATTTCCATTTGACTTCCATTAGCTGAATTTAGTTTTTCACTAGTTTTCTTATAATATCTCGTTGGGATAATACCTTCTTGAATACAGTTCAAGTCTGCACTAGTATCAACCAAAGCAGGGAGCTGTACTGAGAAAGTTTTATCGATAACTAAATTAATAGAGATATACCATTTTTGAATAGTAATATCTTTAATTCTTTTAAGGGAGAGACCTTGAATAAAGAGATCAAAATCTTTAACACCTGATGATTCTGGTTCATCGTGACTTTCATCACTAGAAGAGGAATCATGAACTTGAAGATCTGATTTTTTATCATCAATCTCTTTTCTTAGATTGGAAATATCTAATTTTAAATTAGAAATTTCTTTCTTAAGTTTATTAACTTCTTGATTTAACTCGAGGAGGTAATTTCTTTTCTTAGGAGACTTAAATCTTTCAAGAGTTTTATTGAAACTGAAAATGGGTTTTTCTTTGGCTCTAAGAACCTTATCAGTGACTTTCTTATCTTTAGTTAACAAATCTTTTAATTGTTTCAAATCTTTGAGTTTTTAATTGTGAGTTACGTAATTTTACTGATTAAATCAACTAATAAAGAACTTTCTTCTTCTTCTTTTGTAATTACATTAACTCTTTTACAACAGTTTTTATTGCAATTTTTTGTACATATGGTGACTTCATTTTCACTATCAGATTCATCGTTAGATGCGTTATTACTAGAAGATTCTGGAATATCAGAAGCTTCTTCATTACTACTACTGTTATTTTCAATTCTCATTAATTCTAATAATTGTTCTGTATCTTCAGTTGAAATATTTAATTGAGTTAATTTTTGTTTAACTCTACATTCACTTTTATAATGTCCTTTACGCCTGAATTGTGATAGATAATTTTACTTTTATCATATTTCTTTGATTTTTATATGACTTTTCTTTAGATGACTTAGGTTTATTGTAATAAGTATCTTGATTATGACTTTTATTATTACTTTTATCTTGATTATATCTTTTCTTACAACGTTTATGACATTTATGTGACTCAATATGTTTATTCTTATGCCTGTGCTTTCTTCTAGAGGGAACAACCGGCGGTAAACCATATTGTTCACAAAATGTTCCTAACTCGTATTTAGCTTTATTTCTATCTTTACTAGCTTGTTTAGCTAATTTAAAATCAATACACATTTTTAATCCAATTTTTTGAATATAACTAATAATATCACCATAGGTTAAATTATCATAATCAATATATCCTAAATTTTTACTTAATTCTTCTCTAACTTTGTGAGCAAATAAAGATGGTAAACCATTAACGAATTTCTCTTTCCAAAATGGTTTATTACTGTCATTTCTCATCATAACTCTAGAAGTAAATACATCTTTGTACCATCTAAAATCACTTAGAGTGGGACACGTAAGATTACTTAATTGATCATGAATTCTTTCTGTAATATTACTAGGGGTTCCAACAAAATGTTTAATTATAGTAAATATTAAAGTATTAACTCCATCAGGAAGACCAATACCAGCATCTTCATCAAAGATGGGATTGCCTTCATTATCTCTTTGGATAGCATGAACTATGGATATTCTAATGTCTTCTGTGAGATGTTTTTCCCACCAAGACCTAAGAATACCAGTAAAACCACTAGCTAATAATTCAACTATATCTGGTTGAGATAAAGTGTTGAATTTGGTGATATAGTTGTTGGCTACCATAGACATATGATTAAGTTTATTAAGAATTTCTTGTTCACTAAATCCATCTATATTCCATTCATAAATTTTATTAGAGGACACAAAAAACTGTTTATCTAGATTTCTCTCTTGAACTGTAGATCCGGAGGAGTTGGTCTAGAAGTACCAATTTACGGTAATACTTGTGTTATTGACAGTTAATTTATTTAGCTGTTCATTAAGGTTTGAAATAGATGAGTGATTAGAGTGATCAGAAGAACTTTCGTTATCATCATCAGATTCCACTTGATCGATAACAACAATAGTTCCACTTGGACCGGGTTCTGTTTTAAGTTTTTTAAATAACTTTTCAATAGATTGGACCAATTCACTTTCTCCATTAGGTAAACCTAAATTATATCTGTTCTTTGGTAATTTAATTAAAGGTTGTTCAATTTTGAATCGGGTTTTTAATAATACTTTCTTCAAATTTTTCTTCAATCCTATCTAGTTGTTTTTTCTTCATTTGCTAGATATTGATTACTAAAGTTTAATTGTTCAATTATTTTTTTATCATCATTAGTTCCATCAAGAATCTTGAAGGGACTAGCGATAACTGAAGTGTTTTTAACTGGAATTAGAACTGTCTCTAAAGGAGGATGACTAGACGATACTTTAGATCTGTCTTCTTTAATCCATTGAGTTTTACTAATAACATTACATTTACTTTGATATTGTTCATACCAGTCGTAAAAAGTAATATTAATTTCTTCATTTTTAATAAATCTTTTCCATCTATTTACTATCTTATCTCTTTCCTTTTCAATTGGGTGATTAGATCTGAATAGATGTCTTTTTTCTTTATTAAATTTTGAATTAAAATCTTTTACTAAGTTATCCCAATCTAAAACGAAATTCTTTTTAATGACTCTTAATTGATTATGAATTGGGGCATTAATATCAGACTGTGTGGGATATACTGAGGATGCCGGAGAAGAAGAACCTTCATCTTCTACGGTATCATTCTGAGTATAGCAAGGATGACTAACTTGTCCTTGATTAAGGATACCTTTAAGTTTGATATCTCTAACCGAAGGATTACTAAGGACTTCAGTATCTCTTCTAGTGTGGATAACAAGGGGCTTGACGAAGAACTGGAAATGTCTTCTATGATAACTGGTGTTCTAGTACGTTCAAAACTAATTTTAACAGTTCCATCAGAAAACTGTTGGATGTTTTCAATATTTAACAAATTGTTAACTATGGGCTGTTGTGGTAATTCATTCGGTAAAGTCCATTGATTAGGTAAGGTAATATCCTTCCAAAGAATTGTTCTTGGGATCTGGATATTAGCATCACTAGTTGAACTTTGAATTAAAACTGTTTGATCTTTTGGACTTTTATTAAGAGCGTGAACGTTTAAGTTTGATTTCATTATCTTATAATAAATCCTGTAAATCAAAGCAATGGGTTGAGATCCTTCAATCATTTGAGTAATCTCTCCATCAGTTTTAATGTTTAATGATAAAGCTTTAAATAAGTTTTGATCACTAAGACTCGAAATTGAAATCGAAAGCAATTGAAATGGATAGGTCCATTATGCAAACTTGCTTCCATGGCACCAATAATACTTGGATAATAATTTAAAAATCTAGCATCTCTAAGGCGGTAGTAGATAGATGAATTAATTCCTTTTTACATTGAGTGGTTTAACTACAACTTGAACAAGACCTATATGAATAAAATTGTAACCCTTTTTTTATGTTTTTAATAACTTCAGTGATAAAAGACTACAATTTTCGTATTCCTTGTTAATTAATTGCATAAACTCTTTCAATTGTTTTGACATTATAGTCGATTTTTCAATTTATCTCGAAAAGGTTGATTTGATAAATATCTTTTGGAGATACTCTAGGTATGTTCCAATTGTGTAAAACTTGATTAATGTTTTCATAACTATGTTCTTCTTGGTTGACTATATCGAGGGAATTTATCGGAGGCAAAGCTGACCTATTACTAACTGAAGAGCTAGATCTGAATAATCTACTCATCTTTACTGTTTCAAAATAAAAACTTACTCAATGTTCATTCATACATACCCCGTTTACCCAAAGTAGACTCATACCTATGTTCTATAACTTGACAACGCCACACACCACGGAGACTTACAAAGGTTAGACACGAACTAGGTGGACTACAGGTAAATAAGGTGACTTCAGAACTTTGATGAAGAAGATAATTTTGAAAAAGTAAAGAGAAGTTTGATTAAAGAGATCTGACTATATAGTTACTAACAACAAACAACTTAGCTTTGATACCATTAGAAGGCGAAAGGAGAATATAAAGAGAGAAGAACAAGAAAGCAAACATACAAACACAATTAAATTACTAAATAAAAATAGTTTTATTGATAATGACTCAAACTATTTACAAGATGAACAATTAAAATGACTTACAAGTTTACTGAAATAAGAACATTAGATGAAGAGGGTTTAAGTAGGCTAAACAGCGGTTGAGGCTAAAGATTTATCAGAGAAGGAACTCTGAGTCTTTCTAAGTCTGCCTAAACCAAATGAATTCGATTTCCTTTTATAGAACAAGGAAATGAACTGTTACAAGATTACTATTACAATAACTGGGGTAAAGTAAAAGTAAGAAACATTTTACTAAAGTAAAAAGTACAAGTAAAAAACATTTTACTAAAGTAAAAGGAAAAGAAACTTTTGATTGAAAAGCAGACGTCTCTTTTGACTAATGCGGCCGTGGGGCGGATGCTGGTGATTCTTTGCTTTTGGTGGAAAAAGCGAAGAGATCTTCTTGATCTTCTTGAGGCAGTCTTTGTTAGGAGGCGGTCTTTGGTGGCCGAGGTCTTTGGAGGCAGTCTTTGGTGGACTAAGGCTATGATTGCGGCTGATAACATCAACACACCTTGATTGATTACTATGGGACTCAAGAAAAGGGATCTTGAGCATCCTGAAGAGTGATCGTGCCACAGGGATCACAATCACCTTCACCTTCGTCATCAAGATCTTGACTAGAATTTTCTCCTCTAGACTGAGAAGAAGCTTTGTCTGATTCTTCGTGTAATTGGTAAACTCTCATATGAATGGCATCTGCAAGACGCCTATGGCGAGAGCCGGAGTAACTAGAAACGTTAGTAACTTCATCGAAATCAGGAGGAACAATGATTTTTCTTTTTGACTTATCAATTTGTCTTAGTGATTGTTTTTACTTGGAAGATGCTGCGGCGGGGCCGTGGTAATCAAAGAGTGGTTCTTGGAGGAGTCGATAAAGGAGAAGGCGGAAATTCTTTACGAACTTGGCCAACTATTCTATCAACAAGATTTATCCCACCATTTAATGAAAAAACGGCGAGAGACATGAGAAATAGGGGAAAGACAAGTCTGAGCTGTCCGAATACCTATGGACGACGGAGACTGAAATACTGTGACTTCTTGGGTAGCTAAAACGACATATTGCCATTTAAGAATCCAAGGGATTTTATATTTACTACAGAATATAAGGAAGACTGGAATTTCCTCATATTTGGAATGATAATTACTGTGATGACAAAAATGTTCTAACTGGGCAAGGAGAGGTTTGGGGAAAATATCATGGCACAAACCATACCTTGTCCACCAAAGGATAAACCATTTGGGGAATTGACTTTTGAACTTGTGGTCGAACTGGAAAAACCACGAATGACTATGATCTTCATTTTGATGAAGCATGATTTTATGCCAAGCCTCAATATAATCATAATAGCAAAAGGAGCTAGTGTGATTAGAAAGTGACTTGAGATCTGATGGATGACTACCCCAATCGGACAGATTGAGAACTTGTTTAATATACAACGAATGATAAAGGAGCTTTGATTTATCATCGTTGGCATAAATTGGTTTAATGAAGACCGACTCTGTTTGATAAGGATATCCTATAATACACAAGTGATTTATAAGGAGCAGCGAGGAGGAGAAAATGCCATCCAATAGGAAAATCTTTGGGCGACCAATTGAATTGGGTCATTCTTGGGTTTCATTGGTAACTCAATATGGAATAAGTCTTGATCAAAAATTTGACGATAATCAAACACCGGGGTGACTAGGTTTTGATGAGGTAGCTTGGGATTGACTAGCAAAAATATCAAATGGCTTGGGCTGACTAGAGAGAGAATCGAGGAGTAGGGCTTGGGGAATTTGTACAAGCACCTGGAATTTATTGTGTGTTTGTGTAATCGGATGAGGAACAATAGTTCCTTTTGGTGATTAATTGGGCCGGCAGAGCTGCCATGACCACGAAGATGATCCTCCTCGCACACTCATATTCTTTGCAATAGTACTTGTGTTAAATAAACTCACGGGTGAGAAAATCGAGAACCGAGTTATTACTACCTCTAATGTATTCAATTTAAAAATCGAAAATACTTAAAATAGCTTGCCATATAGCGAATGAATGCTTAGAGGCGACATTTTCAACATCTTTTTCAAGAATAAATTTTGCTGACTTACAATCTATTCTAACTAAAAATTTCTAATTTAATAAATCTCTTTAAAACTTTTTAATACACAGGACTAGGGATAAAATTTTCTTTTTTAATAGTATTGTATTTTAACTGTGTAGGATTCCATGCGCCAGAATGGAAATGAACAATTTGTTCATCTGAAGAAGGAGTTAACTTTTGTTTGAGTATGCCACCGAATCCAATGTCAGAGGCATCAATTTCAACTATTTTGAATGCTACATCATTTGAAATGCCAAGGCAAGGCAATACTTTAACATATTTTTTAACTTGTTGGACGACAGAAGTATGAATGTCAGTCCATGGAGGTGGATTACTTTGTAAGCACTGAAAGAGAGGCTTACAAATCTTCATGAGATTCTTGTAAAACTTGCCAATATAATTGACCGAGCCAAGAAACCTCTGTAGCTGAGTTTTGTCGGTAATCTTATCTGGGAACCGGTCGGCGAATTGAATAGCTCTGTCGATTGGCGCGTGAGTCCATGATAGAGGATTAACTCAGAAAAACGACTTTAGTCGAAAATGTACTACACTTGGAAGGGAAAAGAACAAGACCATTGGTTTTAAGCTGTTTTGAAGAATGAATTCAAATGTTTAATATGCTCTTCATAGTCTTGGAGAATACAAGGATATCATCGATGTAAACAATAATAAAATGACCGAAAGGATTCAAAATATTATTAAGAATATTACGAAATTCACTTTGGTGCATTTTAAGTCCAAATGACCGAACATTCCATTCGTAGTGTCCGAATGGACTGGTGAATGCAGTTTTGTACCTATCATCGGGAATGAATAGCAACTTGCCAGAATCCAGACTTAAGGTCAAATTTACTAAAGATGGTGGAGACACTTAACCTACCAAGGAGATCATCCTTGTTGGGCAAAGGGTACCTAATCCACTCTAGAACTTTGTTTAATGGATTGTAATTAATGACTAACAGGGGACTCCTCTTTCTTTCTCAGCTTCATTATTAACATAGAAGGCTGGGCAAGACCATGGTGACTTACTATGTCTAATTAAACCCTTACTAAGAAGATCATTAATTTCACTTTTACATAACTCCATCTGTTCATGACTCATTTGAATAGGCCTAGCTTTAGTGGGAATTAAATGTTCTTTAAATTCCTTAGCATAGGGTAATCTAACTGTGTGCTTCTTCCTATGCCAAAAAGCATTGGGAGAATCAGAACATAAGTTTTTTATTAAATAATCTTTTAACTCTTTTATTTTTTCTTGAACTCTGTTACTCTTAAGTTGTTCTTCAACTTGTTGATACCTAACTTCTTCTTTAAGAAAACTTAGGTGGGTAACTTTACAATTTATGATTTCAAAGATTTAGAAATTGATTCTTCTTGAATAAATTTTAAATCTCTTTCTTTTGGTTTAATAAGAAATTTTAAGGTAATTTTCTTTCCTAAATGTTCACAACTTAGACCTTTATTACTAGTGGTAAATGGATATAATAAATATATTAATGGTAAACCTAAAATGATTTTGTCAGTAAGATTGCGAACTAAGACAAATGAGGTCTTAAAACACATATTGTCTTGACAAATATGTACATTAGGTAATTTATATTTTATTTCCATTTGACTACCATTAGTTGAATTTAGTTTTTCACTAGTTTTCTTATAATATCTGGTGGGGATAATACCTTCTTGAATACTGATTCAAGTGCACTTTTGATGTCAACCAAAGCGAGGAGTTTGTCTGAGAAAGTTTTATCGATAACTAAATTAATAGAGATATACCATTTTTGAATAGTAATATCTTTAATTCTTTTAAGGGAGAGACCTTGAATAAAGAGATCGAAATCTTTAGCTTTTGATGATTACGGTTCATCGTGACTTTCATCACTAGAAGAGGAATCATGAACTTGAAGATCGATTTTTATCATCAATCTCTTTTCTTAGATTGGAAATATCTAATTTTAAATTAGAAATCTCTTTCTTAAGTTTATTAACTTCTTGATTTAACTCAGGGAGGGTAATTTCTTTTACCGGAGACTTAAATCTTTCAAGAGTTTTATTTAAACTGAAAATGGGTTTTTCTTTGGCTCTAAGAACCTTATCAGTGACTTTCTTATCTTTAGTTAACAAATCTTTTAATTGTTTCAAATACTGAGTTTTTAATTCAGGGTCTGTGATTTTACTGATTAAATCTACTAATAAAGAACTTTCTTCTTCTTCTTTTGTAATTACATTAACTCTTTTACAACAGTTTTTATTGCAATTTTCTGTACATATGGTGACTTCATTTTCACTATCAGATTCATCGTTAGATGCGTTATTACTAGAAGATTCTGGGATATCAGAAGCTTCTTCATTACTGCTACTACTGTTATTATCAATTCTCATTAATTCTAATAATTGTTCTGTATCTTCAGTTGAAATATTCAATTGAGCTAATTTTTGTTTAACTCTACATTCACTTTTATAATGTCCTTTCTGCCCACAATTGTGACAGACAATTTTACTTTTATCATATTTCTTTGATTTTTTATATGACTTTTTCTTAGATGACTTAGGTTTATTGTAATAAGTATCTTGATTATGACTTTTATTATTACTTTTATCTTGATTATATCTTTTCTTACGACGTTTATGACTTTTATGTGACTCGATATGTTTATTCTTATGCCTGTGCTTTCGTCTAGAGGGAGCAACCGGCGGTAAACCATACTGTTCACAAAATGTTCCTAACTCGTATTTGGCTTTATTTCTATCTTTACTAGCTTGTTTAGCTAATTTAAAATCAATACACATTTTTAATCCAATTTTTTGAATATAACTAATAATATCACCATAGGTTAAATTATCATAATCAATATATCCTAAATTTTTACTTAATTCTTCTCTAACTTTGTGAGCAAATAAAGATGGTAAACCATTAACAAATTTCTCTTTCCAAAATGGTTTATTACTGTCATTTCTCATCATAACTCTAGAAGTAAATACATCTTTGTACCATCTAAAATCACTTAGAGTGGGACACGTAAGATTACTTAATTGATCATGAATTCTTTCTGTAATATTACTAGGGGTTCCAACAAAATGTTTAATTATAGTAAATATTAAAGTATTAACTCCATCAGGAAGACCAATACCAGCATCTTCATCAAAGATGGGATTGCCTTCATTATCTCTTTGGATAACATGAACTATAGATATTCTAATGTCTTCGTGTGAGATGTTTTTCCCACCAAGACTAAGAATACCGGTAAAACCACTAGCTAATAATTCAACTATATATCGGTTGAGATAAAGTGTTGAATTTGGTGATATAGTTGTTGGCTACCATAGACATATGATTAAGTTTATTAAGAATTTCTTGTTCACTAAATCCATCTATATTCCATTCATAAATTTTATTAGAGGACACAAAAAACTATTTATCTAGATTTCTCTCTTCGAACTGTAGATCCGGAGGAGTTGGTCTAGAGTACCAATTTCTGGTAATACTTGTGTTATTGATAGTTAATTTATTTAGCTGTTCATTAAGGTTTGAAATAGATGAGTGATTAGAGTGATCAGAAGAACTTTCGTTATCATCATCAGATTCCACGTGATCGATAACAGCAATAGTTCCACTTGGATCGGGTTCTGTTTTAAGTTTTTTAAATAATTTTTCAATAGATTGGACCAATTCACTTTCTTTTCATTAGGTAAACCTAAATTATATCTGTTCTCTGTAAGTTAATTAGAAGGTTGTTCAATCTTTGAATCGGGTTTTTAATAATACTTTCTTCAAATTTTTCTTGATCCTATCTAGTTTTTTTCCTCTTTTTGCTAGATATTGATTACTAAAGTTTAATTGTTCAATTATTTTTTTATCATCATTAGTTCCATCAGGAATCTTGAAGGGACTAGCGATAACTGAAGTGTTTTTAACTGGAATTAGAACTGTCTCTAAAGGAGGATGACTAGACGATACTTTAGATCTGTCTTCTTTAATCCATTGAGTTTTACTAATAACATTACATTTACTTTGATATTGTTCATACCAGTCGTAAAAAGTAATATTAATTTCTTCATTTTTAATAAATCTTTTCCATCTATTTACTATCTTATCTCTTTCCTTTTCAATTGGGTGATTAGATCTGAATAGATGTCTTTTTTCTTTATTAAATTTTGAATTAAAATCTTTTACTAAGTTATCCCAATCTAAAACGAAATTCTTTTTAATGACTCTTAATTGATTATGAATTGGGGCATTAATATCAGACTGTGTGGGATATACTGAGGATGCCGGAGAAGAAGAACCTTCATCTTCTACGGTATCATTCTGAGTATAGCAAGGATGACTAACTTGTCCTTGATTAAGGATACCTTTAAGTTTGATATCTCTAGCCGAAGGATTACTAAGGACTTCAGTATCTCTTCTAGTGTGGATAACTCGAAGGGTTTGAAACTGAAATGTCTTTTATGATAACTGGTGTTCTAAATGCGTTCAAAACTAATTTTAATAGTTCCATCGAAAAATTATTTGGATGTTTTCAATATTTAACAAATTGTTAACTATGCTTTGTTGTGGTAATTCATTCGGTAAAGTCCATTGATTAGGTAAGGTAATATCCTTCCAAAGAATTGTTCTTGGGATCTGGATATTAGCATCACTAGTTGAACTTTGAATTAAAACTGTTTGATCTTTTGGACTTTTATTAAGAGCATGAACGTTTAAGTTTGATTTCATTGTCTTATAATAAATCCTGTAAATCAAAGCAATGGGTTGAGATCCTTCAATCATTTGAGTAATCTCTCCATCAGTTTTAATGTTTAATGATAAAGCTTTAAATAAGTTTTGATCACTAAGACTCAAGGTGAAATCAGGAAAGCAATTGAAATGGATAGGTCCATTATGCAAACTTGCTTCCATGGCACCAATAATACTTGGATAATAATTTAAAAATCTAACATCTCTAAGGCAGAGGTAGATAGATGAATTAATTCCTTTTCTGTTGAGTGGTTTAACTGCAACTTGAACAAGACCTATATGAATAAAATTGTAACCCTTTTTTTTATGTTTTTTAATAACTTCAGGTGATAAAAGACTACAATTTTTGTATTCTTTGTTAATTGCATAAACTCTTTCAACTGTTTTGACATTATAGTCAGTTTTGAATTTATCTGAAAAGGTTGACTGATAAATATCTTTTGGAGATACTCTAGGTATGTTCCAATTGTGTAAAACTTGATTAATGTTTTCATAACTATGTTCTTCTTGGTTGACTATATCGGGGGGATGAAATGGTGACTGTTACTAATCAAGAGCTGGATCTGAATAATCTACTCATCTTTACTGTTTCAAAATAAAAACTTACTCAAGGTTCATTCATACATACCCGTTTACCCAAAGTAGACTCATACCTATGTTCTATAACCCGACACTGCTCACACCCTGGAGACTTACAAAGGTTAGACACGAACTAGGTGGACTACAGGTAAATAAGGTGACTTCAGAACTTTGATGAAGAAGATAATTTTGAAAAAGTAAAGAGAAGTTTGATTAAAGAGATCTGACTATACAGTTACTAACAACAAACAACTTAGCTTTGATACCATTAGAGGGCGGAAGGAGAATATAAAGAGAGAAGAACAAGTGCGCATACAAACACAATTAAATTACTAAATAAAAATAGTTTTATTGATAATGACTCAAACTATTTAAAATATGAACAATTAAAATGACTTACAAGTTTACTGAAATAAGAACATTAGATGAAGAGGGTTTAAGTAGGCTAAACAGTGGTTGAGGCTAAAGATTTATTAGAGAATGAACTATGAGTCTTTCTAAGTCTACCTAAACCAAATGAATTCGATTTCCTTTTATAGAACAAGGAAATGAACTGTTACAAGATTACTATTACAATAACGGGGGTAGAGGAAAAGTAAGAAACATTTTACTAAAGTAAAAAGTACAAGTAAAAAACATTTTGCTAAAGTAAAAGGAAAAGAAACTGCCTTCGGTGAAAAGCAGACGACTCTTTTGACTAATGCGACCGTGGGGCGGATGCTGTTGATTCTTTGCTTTTGGTGGAAAAGCGTAAGATCTTTCTTGACTATGTTGCCGAGGCAGTCTTTGGTATTGAAGAAACTCACTAGGCAGTCTTTGGTGGACCGAGGCTATGATGGCGGCTGATAACATCAACACACCTTGATTGATTACTACGGGACTCAAGAAAAGGGATCTTGAGCATCCTGAAGAGTGATCGTGCCATAAGGATCACAATCACCTTCACCTTCATCATCAAGATCTTAACTAGAATTTTCTCATCTGGACTAAGAAGAAGCTTTGTCAGATTCTTCGTGTAATTGGTCAAGTCTCATATGAATGGCATCTACAAGATGCCTTAACTGAGAGCTGGAGTAACTAGAAACGTTAGTAACTTCATCAGAAACAGGAGGAACAACTGATTTTTCTTTTGACTTATCAGCTGTCTTAGTGATTGTTTTACTGGAAGATGCAACGGCATGGGCCGTGGTAATTGAAGGAGTGGTTACTGGAGGAGTCAATAAAGGAGAAGGCGGAAATTCTTTCTAAACTTGGCCAACTATTCTATCAACACCGAATTTATCCCACCATTTAATGAAAAACGGCGAGAGACATGAGAAATAGGGGAAAGACAAGTCTTAGCTGTCGGAATACCTATGGACGATGAAGACTGAAATACTGTGGCTTCTTGGGTAGCTAAAACGACATATTGCCATTTAAGAATCCAAGGGATTTTATATTTACTTCAGAATATAAGGAAGATGGAATTTCCTTATATTTGGAATGATAATTACTGTGATGACAAAAATGTTCTAACTGGGCAAGGAGAGGTTTGGGGAAAATATCATGGCACAAACCATACCTTATCCACCAAAGGATAAACCATTTGGGGAATTGACTTTTGAACTTGTGGTCGAAGTGAAAAAACCACGAATGACTATGATCTTCATTTTGATGAAGCATGATTTTATGCCAAGCCTCAATATAATCATGATAGCAAAAGGAGCTAGTGTGATTAGAAAGTGACTTGAGATCTGATGGATGACTACCCCAATCGGACAGATTGAGAACTTGTTTAATATACAACGAAGGATAAAGGAGCTTTGATTTATCATCATTAGCATAAATTGGTTTAATGAAGACTGACTCTGTTTCAATAAGGATATCCCTATAATACACAAGTGATTTATAAGGAGCAAGAGTGAGGAAATGCCATCCAGTAGGAAAATACTGGGCAACCAATTGAATTGGGTCATTCTTGGGTTTCATAGGTAACTCAATATGGAATAACTACTGATCAAAAATCTGACGATAATCAGACACTGGGTGACTAGGTTTTGATGAGGTAGCTTGGGATTGACTAGCAAAAATATCAAACGGCTTGGGCTGACTAGAGAGAACTGAGGAGTAGGGCTTGGGGACTATACCAAGCACCTGGAATTTATTGTGTGTTTGTGTAACTGGATGAGGAACAATAGTTCCTTTTGACTGATTAACTAGACCGTGAGAGAATGCCATGACCACCACGAGAAGATGATCCTCCTCGCACACTCTTGTTGCTGCAGAAGTACCTGTGTTAAGGAACTCACGGGTGAGGAAATCAGGAACTGAGTTGTTACTACCTTTAATGTATTCAATATCAAAATCGAAAATACTTAAAATAGCTTGCCATCTAGCGAATGAATGCTTAGAGGCGACATTTTCAACATCTTTTTCAAGAATAAATTTTGCTGACTTACAATCTATTCTAACTAAAAATTTCTGATTTAATAAATCTCTCTGAAACTTTTTAATATATAGGACTAGGGATAAAATTTCCTTTTTAATAGTACTGTATTTTAACTGTGTAGGATTCCATGCGCCAGAATGGAAATGAACAATTTGTTCATCTGAAGTAGGAGTTAACTTTTGTTTGAGTATGCCACCGAATCCAATGTCAGAGGCATCAGTTTCAACTATTTTGAATGCTACATCATTTGAAATGCCAAGGCAGGGCAATACCTTAACATATTTTTTAACTTGTTGGATGACAGAAGTATGAATGTCAGTCCATGGAGGTGGATTACTTTGTAAGCGCTGAAAGAGAGGCTTACAAATCTTCCTGAGATTCTTGTAAAACTTGCCAATATAATTGAGTGAGCCAAGAAACCTCTGTAGCTGAGTTTTGTCGGTAATCTTATCTGGGAACCAATCGGCGAATTGAATAGCTCTGTCAATTGGCCGCGTGAGTCCATGATAGAGGATTAACTTAGAAACCTGACTTTAGTCGAAATGACTACACTTGGAAGGGAAAGGACAAGACCATTGGTTTTAACTGTTTTGAAGAATGAATTCAAATGTTTAATATGCTCTTCAATAGTCTTGGAGAATACAAGGATATCATCGATGTAAACAATAATAAAATGACTGAAAGGATTCAAAATATTATTAAGAATATTCTGAAATTCACTAGGTGCATTTTTAAGTCCAAATGACTTAACATTCCATTCGTAGTATCCGAACGGAGTGGTGAATTCAGTTTTGTACCTATCATCGGGATGAATAGCAACTTTTCAGAATCCAGACTTAAGGTCGAATTTACTAAAGATGGTGGAGACACTTAACCTACCAAGGAGATCATCCTTGTTGGGCAAAGGGTACCTAATCAACTCTAGAACTTTGTTTAATGGCTAGGTCCATTATGCAAACTTGCTTCCATGGCACCAATAATACTTGGATAATAATTTAAAAATCTAGCATCTCTAAGGCGGAGGTAGATACATGAATTAATTCCTTTTCTGTTGAGTGGTTTAACTGCAACTTGAACAAGACCTATATGAATAAAATTGTAACCCTTTTTTATATTTTTTAATAACTTCAGGTGATAAAAGACTACAATTTTCGTATTCCTTGTTAATTGCATAAACTCTTTCAACTGTTTTGACATTGAAGTTAATTTTGAATTTATCTGAAAAGGTTGACTAATAAATATCTTTTGGAGATACTCTAGGTATGTTCCAATTGTGTAAAACTTGATTAATGTTTTCATAACTATGTTCTTCCTGGTTGACTATGTCAGGGTTAGGAGGCAAAGCTGACCTGTTACTAACTGAAGAGCTGGATCTGAATAATCTACTCATCTTTACTGTTTCAAAATAAAAACTTACTCAAGGTTCATTCATACATACCTCGTTTACCCAAAGTAGACTCATGTTATGACGGTTTGCAGATGAAGTTCTGCTAAACCTTAGCAAAAACTAAAAACAATGTTCATAGCCTGTCAACTAATACCCATTTATAGTCAGTACGTAGTTTCAAAATTTTGAGATAGAGTTGTTATGTTATTATTATCGGTTTAGTTTACTTCACAACTATTGAATCGTTGTAGAAGTGATGTATAAAGAAAATATTTACTCCTTTCAGCTAATATTTATAATTGTTTTTACTTGATGGGCACTCAAATGCTCATCCTTGTTTAATTTAAATGTTTTCAGCTAAGTGTGATCAACCAAAAGGTTTAAGCAAGAACAAGGACAAAGGAAAGCAAACAATATAAGTTTAATGGTATCTTTTGTAATAGTTATATATTATTAAGGCAATAATATTTATTATCTATCATGTAATGAAGTGTAGTAAAGGTCGTGCACCTGGGATTAGACTCTGATATATGTAAATTAAGTTTGGTATTTTTTATTATTGTTATTATTAGTAGTATTATTCCGCTCATAGAAATGGTATCGTAAAGCACCGAGTTCGGGTTTCAAGTACCTGGATTTGGGGGCGTTACAAGTTGGTATCAGAGCTTAGGGTTAGAAACCTTAGGTGGGTTAGACCTTAGGCTATAACCTTAGAACAGAGGGAAATGTTGAAAATACAAATAACTCATATAGAGTTTATAAGGAGATGAATTGAATAAATTCATCGTTAAATGAAATAAAAGATAACTTATATAAAATTATTATTTGCTGTGTGTATATATTATGTGTTAATCAAGATAATTGGTGTGTAAGTGTCAGATAGAAACTAATTAGGATACCCTCAGATTGTAAAGAAGGAGTCAACCTCCATGACCGAGTCAATATCAAAGTAAATAGCTAAAATAGAGGCTCAAATTGAAAGAAACCCTGATGAGATTATTATACTAGGAAATGTAATACCGGATTCATAAACGGTAGTATATATAGCAGATAGGTAGAGTATAGTTAGAGAATATATGGTCTAGCTCGAGTTCTTAAACTCATATGATTGTAGTGAGTTCTTAAACTCATAATGTGTGGTAAGTTTGACGAACTAGTATAGTTATGTGTAAATGGATTATTGAGGGTAATGGGAATATATAGAATACTAAGCAATTGATCATTAGTGAAGGTGTAAGAAATAAGTAGTATTAGTATTACTTGAATATGTATGTTCTATGATGTGTAATGTAATATTCTTAACTTTTGTATAAGTTGTGGTAGTGATTCCCAAATTTTATGTCACAAAGGGATATCGAAGGTTTAAAGTCGTATGTGCTATGCTATAAAGTACTATGAATTAGTTAGATGAACATGATTTATTTAATCAGATAATGCCGCCAAGACGAAAATGAAACCAAAGGACAGAATAACTTGTCAACAAAGCTGGAGGACAACAAGACCCAATCTGACTCGATGACAAATATAGGCGCTTTCGAGCTATGCAGAATGGATTACCACCCGGAGAAAATATGCCAGACAATCGATCGGAAAACTTCAAAGACTTCAAGACAAACGAACCGCCTGAGATTTAGAGGATCAACTGACCCTGTAGAATTAGTGGTGATAGCTAGGGTAACGGAGGGGCAAAAGACAGCTTTTGCCACCTATACAATGAAAAGAGGGGTGAATTGTTGGTGGGAGACAAATCAAGTTAAAGCCAGAGAAGGGAGTAGTGGTAGTAGAACTGGAAAGAGGAAAGGAGATAATGTTGGGAATACAGAAAATAGGCCAGAAGGTGGAAAGAAACAAGTTGTGCATTGTAAAAATTGTGGAAAGAATCATTCGAGAGAGTGTTTAAAAGGAAAGTTTGTGTGCTACAAGTGTGGGCAGGAGGGACATATCTCTCCTAACTGCCCCAATTTAAGAATGTATAGTGGGTGTTTTATTTGTGAATCAAAGGAGCATAAGGCGAAAGACTGTCCAACAAAGAAAAGGGAGGCAAGGAATGTGAATACGGAAAAAGGCAGCAGGACGCTGGCGACAACGGGACCAACATCAACAAACAAACCAATAGAATCAACTGCAAGAGTCTTCAACGTGACTGTTCAGGATTCGGTAGCAGCCGAGGATGCAACCCCAGGTATTATTCGAACAAATTTTATTTAATTTTTATATTATTTTCTTATATATAATAAATTATTTTAATAAACAAATTTTGAAGCAGGAATTTGAGTTCTTTTAGAAATCAAATTTCTGCTTAATCGGATAGACAAACTTTATGTGAATAGTTAAATATCAGTTCGATCAAAGTTGATCGAGATCTACTTCTGAATGATTGTGTATGTTATGTACTTTTGTATGTATGTATGAGTTTTAAAACGGTGATTCCGGGGATGGAATCTTTATAAGGGAGGGTGAATGTAACAACCCGATATTTTCTATATAATTAAATAAAAAATTTTACGTATAATTTTTTTTAAGATGAGGATTTGTACAAGATAAAGCGTATGTAATTATGTAATAAATAAAATATATTTATTACATGAATGTTTAAAAATAATTTTATTTTAGAATTATTGATTATTATAAAGTATATCCTTATAATAATTAATTTTATAGTAGAAATGTTTTTATTAATTATTTTCCATGAAATTATAATTATATATTATTTAAATAATATATGAAATAATTTTAGAATTATTATAATAATTAATCTATTTTATTATATGAATTTATGCTAGATTAATTAAGTTAATTATTTTAACTTAATTAATAATGTTAAGTATGGTAGATAAATCGATATATGGAATCCAAACCCTAATTTGGGATTTTTATTAAGAATGAGAATAAAAATATAATATTAATTATATTTTGATTTTTCAGTGCTATAAATATGTTTGTATGTGTGTAAGGTTAATCTGGAGAGCAGTTTCATTATAACCTGATAAAACCCTAGTTTTGAAAATCAATTATGACTATAAAATCTTTTAAGTCACTATGTTATGTGGTATATGATTTGTATTGTCGGTTTTAAACGCTAATTATGGAAAAACCCTAGTTAGTAATTTAAAAAAAAAAATCCTAATACTAGAAACCCTAATTATTACGAACCCTAATTAATATTTGTGGACCCTAATAGATTAGAAATCCTAATTTGAAACTCAATTATGAGTTTGAGACTACTATATATAACAAATGTGATACGATTTATATGTGTATTATATAATTCTATGATTAATTAGTTAAGCCCTAATTAATATTTAGATATTAAATTTCTAGAAATCCTAATATTTTTATTATAAACCCAAATTTATAAATTGTAAACCCCAATTGCTAAATTGGGAAGTTTAATGCTAATTAGTGTATCTTAAACCTAATTAGCAAAGAGCTAAGTAATTAAAACCTAATTATAATTAAGAACCCTAATTAATTAGAAACCATAATTTCTAAAAGTTAGAAAACCCTAATTATAAATTTATAACCCTAATTGACAAATTAGTAACCCTTATTTGCTAGATATTAACCCTAATCGCTAACTTAGCAATCTTAATGTTAATTAGTGAACCTTAAACCTAATTTTTCATGTTTTATATTATTACAAATCTAAACTAATTTAGAAACCCTAAATTTGTAATTTGGAAAACCTAATTTTTAATTTAGCCCTATTGTCAAATTGAAAACCCTAAATTTGCTAATTATAGTACTAATGATAATTAGTGAAGCTATAATCTAATGTTCATGTTATATGTAATTAGGAAGTAAGTATGATTAGGGAAACCTTAATTTCCATTTTAGAAACTAAAATTTATTTACTTATTTTGTTCAAACCCTAATTAGACATCCTATAAATTATTTGCACTAAACCTTAGGGTTAAACCCTAAGGGTTTGTCAAATGACCATAATGACATTAAATTTTCAAGACAAAAGACCATTTTTCCCTTTAATTGCATAATTGAGCTTACTTGCAAAATCTTGCTACAATAAGAGTTGGTCAACAACTCTTACCAACCCCATGTGACTACAATACCAACAATCACCATAAATCTCAAAGAATATTCAAAGGTATCCATCAAATATATAATGATCAAGAGAGAGAAAAATCATTTTCAAGTCCACTTGGTCTCTACCAATCCTCTCTCTTTCAAAACCCACGAAATCTTAAGGTATATCAGGTCACAAACAAGCCTCACGGATTCCTTAAACAAATCAAAAAATTTCCGAATTTAAATCATTCAAAGAAAGGTATAAAACCCTAACCGAAAATCTGATCTTGATAGAGGTGTTAGAAGTTATGTTTGTGTGTTGTAATATGTTCTATGCGATGTTAGTCAATGATCTGTGTTGGTATTTTATAAATCCATAACATTTAAATATACGAAATTGGTGTTTTCTAAAATCTAGAAAATTTTTTTTGTGGTCTGACAACGAATGTCAGACCCTGTAGATCTCAAGATGTTATGTGTTTTTGTTGTTTAAATGTTTGGTCTTGTAGTATGCTGTGAGATCTGTGTTCTGGAGTTGGTATCATGACCAGATCATGCATAGATAGCAAGTTATTAGTGGTCAAAGACCGTTGACCGACCATGACTGGGCAAATCTGAAGCGACCGTAACGCCCGACAAAGATGTTCATCCGTTTAGATCTTGCTTGTTGTTATTGTTTTGTTCTTTTTGTTGTATTCAAGTTTATTTATGATAGTTATAATAAAGGTTAATGCTTTTATATCTCTTATATTTCAAACTGTTTTGATCTCGAGGATGGTCAAACCAAGCTGGGAAATTCACGGGTTGAGTTTTTTTCGGGTAACCCAAAAACTCAAGTCAAAATGGCTTTCGACATGGTTTTAATTTTACGATTATAAGCGATTATGTTGTTGTTTTAGTGAACTATTGTGATAAAACTCTTCCTTGTCATGCTTACCGCATACTAGATCCATTACATCACATAAATATTACACAGATCAGCAAGTTGTGGAAGCTTCAAATAAGGTTTATCGAATCGTTTTTTATTTCTAGGTAACCCGTAAAATGAAGAACAACTCGATGAACTTTTATTCATAGCTTTATATCTTTTGATGTGTTATGATCTTGTCGAGCGTGTTATACACTTGTAGTATGACCTTAATACTACAAGATGTTATCAATAAATTCCACAAACATTAATATCCACATTTATCACGAAAGTCAAAGTAGGTACTTGATCAACGACTTTTAAAGGCTCAAGAACGCTAAGAACACCTATAATGACGAGTTTAAATCAATATAGCACCCTTTTAGCGACAATTAATTTCTAAAATTAATTATTTTATTAAATAAATAGAAAAAATAGTTTTAAATTATTAAAATACATAATAAATTATTAAAATTATTTTAAAATCCAAAATTAGTTTTTAATTATTTTAAGTATATTTCATAAATATTTAATATATTTGAAATATTATTATTATTTAATTTATTTAATTATAATATTAAATAAATTAGCTAAAAATAATTTAAATACTTGAAAAATCATTTAAAATTATATTATGGTATAAGAAAATATTTTAAGTTATTTTTAATATTTTGTGATAAATTTCATTAATAAATTAATATTAATGATAATTAGGATATTTAATAAATGAATTAAATAAATAAATTAAAATGATTTTATTATATTAAAAATCATTTTAAATAATAATAAGGTATTTAAAAATATTTTAAGTTATAAAATATAACTTTCAATATTTAAAAGTAAATTTCATTAATTAATTATTATTAATGATATTAAATTTATTTAATAATTATATTAGATAACTTAGTTTTAAAATGATTTTTATAATATAAAAATTATTTTAAATGAAAATAAAGTGTTTAAAGATAATTTAAGTTATAAAATATAACTTTTAATATTTAAAGGATAATTTCATTAATAATTTAATATTAATGATTATTAATGATATTAGAGTTATTTAATAATAATATTAAATAAATAATTTAAAAATGGTTTTATTAATTTAAAAATCATTTAAAAGGAAATAAATGGATTATAAATATTTTAAGTTATAATTAAGAACTTTATATATTTTTATGAATAATACATTAATAATTAAATATTAATGGTAATTATTTAAAAATGATTTTAATTTTTTTTAAATCATTTAAGGGTAATAAAAGTGTTTTAAAATTATTTTGAGTTATTATAAATAACTTTAATATTTTGGCAATGGTTTCATTAACAGTTTAATATTAATTAAATATTAATGATAATTGAATTATTTAAAATTTAAATTATTTAATAATGATTCCGGTGTTTGAAAATTCATGATAAATTATAATAAATATTTTAAAATTATTATAAGTCATTTAAAAATAATATGTCTGATAATATTGAGCTATAGAATAAAGTCTTAGACTCGATAATTACCTGATAAAGCTGTCGGTACACCGACATGTTTCAGAAATTATTCTGGACTTAGACAATTTGACTAGCTACGTGTCTATTTGTGATTCAATGACTGTTAAACATATGTGATAATGTGAATAGGTAATGTGCTGATTACAATAAGCAGTACTATGTGTTATAGTATGTTATTCTAATCAATCAAATGATCTTATTAATGATAGGTTTCGGTATAAAAGATAAAACTAAGTTGCATAACTGTAAGCAACATACCAGGCAAGTATCCTACCTTTGCATTTTCTTTATGCAATGGACATGATTAAGAAGATTCAGATTTATATTATTATTGTACTATATTATTAACCCTATTGTCGTATATATTATATCTGATCATTGTTTATCAACATGATATTATATTATATAACTCATATATATATTTTGTTCGTTAACTCATATATATATTCTGTTCGTTATATTTAAAAATATCGTTGAATATGATAAAACCTTTTTGTATCCAATCAAATTGCTTTGGTTCGGATTCTAGACTAAGTATGAACATCCCGATCAAGGGAAAAAAATTTTGTGCCCAAGGCGGACAGAGTGAACGATAATATCGTTCTTGCATGTAGTATTGATCAATACAGGCACATCAAGCGATCACCTCGCGTGCTATAAAGTTATGACGGTTTAGATGAAGTTCGCTAAACCTTAGCGAAAACTAAAAACAATGTTCATAGCACAATCAACTAATACCCATTTATAGTCGATCGTAGTTTCAAAATTTTGAGATAGAGTTGTTATGTTATTATTATCGGTTTAGTTTACTTCACAACTATTGAATCGTTGTAGTAGTGATGTATAAAGAAAATATTTACTCCTTTCAAATAATATTTATAATTGTTTTTACTTGATGGGCACTCAAATGCTCATCCTTGTTTAATTTAAATGTTTTCAAACTAAGTGTTATCAACCGTAAGGTTCAAGCAAGAACAAGGACAATGGAAAGCAAACAATATAAGTTTAATGGTATCTTTTAATAATAGTTATATATTATTAAGGCAATAATATTTATTATCTATCATGTAATGAAGTGTAGTAAAGGTCGTACACAGGGATTAGACTCGATATATGTAAATTAAGTTTGGTATTTTTATTATTGTTATTATTAGTAGTATTATTCACTCATAGAAATGGTATCGTAAAGCACCGAGTTCGGGTTTCAAGTACCTGAATTTGGGGCGTTACAAGTTGGTATCAGAGCTTAGGGTTAGAAACCTTAGGTGGGTTAGACCTTAGGCTATAACCTTAGAACAGAGGGAAACGTTGAAAATACAAATAACTCATATAGAGTTTATAAGGAGATGAATTGAATAAATTCATCGTTAAATGAAATAAAAGATAACTTATATAAAATTATTATTTTCTGTGTGTATATATTATGTGTTAATCAAGATAATTGGTGTGTAAGTGTCAGATAGAAACTAATTAGGATACCCTCAGATTGTAAAGAAGGAGTCAACCTCCATGACCGAGTCAATATCAAAGTAAATAGCTAAAATAGAGGCTCAAATTGAAAGAAACCCTGATGAGATTATTATACTAGGAAATGTAATACCGGATTCATAAACGGTAGTATATATAGCAGATAGGTAGAGTATAGTTAGAGAATATATGGTCTAGCTCGAGTTCTTAAACTCATATGATTGTAGTGAGTTCTTAAACTCATAATGTGTGGTAAGTTTGACGAACTAGTATAGTTATGTGTAAATGGATTATTGAGGGTAATGGGAATATATAGAATACTAAGCAATTGATCATTAGTGAAGGTGTAAGAAATAAGTAGTATTAGTATTACTCGAATATGTATGTTCTATGATGTGTAATGTAATATTCTTAACTTTTGTATAAGTTGTGGTAGTGATTCCCAAATTTTATGTCACAAAGGGATATCGAAGGTTTAAAGTCGTATGTGCTATGCTATAAAGTACTATGAATTAGTTAGATGAACATGATTTATTTAATCAGATAATGCCGCCAAGACGAAAATGAAACCAAAGGACAGAATAACTTGTCAACAAAGCTAGAGGACAACAAGACCCAATACAGAATTTGACGAATATAGACGCTCAAGCTATGCAGAATGGATTACCAGCCGCAGAAAATATGCCAGACAATCGATCGGAAAACTTCAAAGACTTCAAGACAAACGAACCGCCTGGATTTAGAGGATCAACTGACCCTGTAGAATTAGTGGTGATAGCTAGGGTAACGGAGGGGCAAAAGACAGCTTTTGCCACCTATACAATGAAAAGAGGGGTGAATTGTTGGTGGGAGACAAATCAAGTTAAAGCCAGAGAAGGGAGTAGTGGTAGTAGAACTGGAAAGAGGAAAGGAGATAATGTTGGGAATACAGAAAATAGGCCAGAAGGTGGAAATAAACAAGTTGTGCATTGTAAAAATTATGGAAAGAATCATTCGAGAGAGTGTTTAAAAGGAAAGTTTGTGTCTTTACAAGTGTGGGTAGGAGGGACATATCTCTCCTAACTGCCCCAATTTAAGAATGTATAGTGGGTGTTTTATTTGTGAATCAAAGGAGCATAAGGCGAAAGACTGTCCAACAAAGAGAAGGGAGGCAAGGAATGTGAATACGGAAAAAGGCAGCAGGACGCTGGCGACAACGGGACCAACATCAACAAACAAACCAATAGAATCAACTGCAAGAGTCTTCAACGTGACAGTTCAGGATTCGGTAGCAGCCGAGGATGCAACCCCAGGTATTATTCGAACAAATTTTATTTATTTTTTATATTATTTTCTTATATATAATAAATTATTTTAATAAACAAATTTTGAAGCAGGAATTTGAGTTCTTTTAGAAATCAAATTTCTGCTTAATCAGATAGACAAGCTTTATGTGAATAGTTAAATATCAGTTCGATCAAAGTTGATCGAGATCTACTTGCAATGATTGTGTATGTTATGTACCCCAGTATGTATGAGTTTTAAAACGGTGATTCCGGGGATGGAATCTTTATAAGGGAGGGTGAATGTAACAACCCGATATTTTCTATATAATTAAATAAGAAATTTTACGTATAATTTTTTTTTAAGATGAGGATTTGTACAAGATAAAGCGTATGTAATTATGTAATAAATAAAAATATATTTATTACATGAATGTTTAAAAATAATTTTATTTTAGAATTATTGATTATTATAAAGTATATCCTTATAATAATTAATTTTATAGTAGAAATGTTTTTATTAATTATTTTCCATGAAATTATAATTATATATTATTTAAATAATATATGAAATAATTTTTAGAATTATTATAATAATTAATCTATTTTATTATATGAATTTATGCTAGATTAATTAAGTTAATTATTTTAACTTAATTAATAATGTTAAGTATGGTAGATAAATCGATATGGAATCCAAACCCTAATTTGGGATTTTTATTAAGAATGAGAATAAAAATATAATATTAATTATATTTTGATTTTTCAAAGGCTAAATATGTTTGTATGTGTGTAAGGTTAATCTGGAGAGCGCTTTCATTATAACTTTGATAAAACCCTAGTTTTGAAAAATCAATTACTTTTATAAAATCTTTTAAGTCACTATGTTATGTGGTATATGATTTGTATTGTCGGTTTTAAACGCTAATTATGGAAAAACCCTAGTTAGTAATTTAAAAAAAAAATCTTAATACTAGAAACCCTAATTATTACGAACCCTAATTAATATTTGTGGACCCTAATAGATTAGAAATCCTAATTTGAAACTCAATTATGAGTTTGAGACTACTATATAACAGTGTGATACGATTTATGTGTGTATTATATAATTCTATGATTAATTAGTTAAGCCCTAATTAATATTTAGATATTAAATTTCTAGAAATTCTAATATTTTTATTATAAACCCAAATTTATAAATTGTAAACCCCAATTGCTAAATTGGGAAGTTTAATGCTAATTAGTGTATCTTAAACCTAATTAACAAAGAGCTAAGTAATTAAAACCTAATTATAATTAAGAACCCTAATTAATTAGAAACCATAATTTCTAAAAGTTAGAAAACCCTAATTATAAATTTATAACCCTAATTGACAAATTAGTAACCCTTATTTGCTAGATATTAACCCTAATCGCTAACTTAGCAATCTTAATGTTAATTAGTGAACCTTAAACCTGATTTTCATGTTTTATATTATTAGAAATCTAATCTAATTTAGAAACCCTAAATTTGTAATTTAGAAAACCTAATTTTTAATTTAGCACTATTGTCAAATTAAAAACCCTAAATTTGCTAATTATAGTACTAATGATAATTAGTGAAGCTATAATCTAATGTTCATGTTATATGTAATTAGGAAGTAAGTATGATTAGGGAAACCCTAATTTCCATTTTAGAAACTAAAATTTATTTACTTATTTTGTACAAACCCTAATTAGACATCCTATAAATTATTTGCACTAAACCTTAGGGTTAAACCCTAAGGGTTTGTCAAATGACCATAATGACATTAAATTTTCAAGACAAAAGACCATTTTTCCCTTAATTGCATAATTGAGCTTACTTGCAAATCTTGCTACAATAAGAGTTGGTCAACAACTCTTACCAACCCCATGTGACTACAATACCAACAATCAGCCATAAATCTCAGCAATATTCAGTGTATCCATCAAATATATAATGATCAAGAGAGAGAGAAAAATCATTTTCAAGTCCACTTGGTCTCTACCAATCCTCTCTCTTTCAAAACCTACAAAATCTTAAGGTATATCAGTCCCACAAACAAGCCTCACGGATTCCTTAAACAAATCAGCAGCCCAGAATTTAAATCATTCAAAGAAAGGTATAAAACCCTAACCGAAAATCTGATCTTGATAGAGGTGTTAGAAGTTATGTTTGTGTGTTGTAATATGTTCTATGCGATGTTAGTCAATGATCTGTGTTGGTATTTTATAAATCCATAACATTTAAATATACGAAATTGGTGTTTTCTAAAATCTAGGAAATTTTTTTTTGTGGTCTGACAACGAATGTCAGACCCTGTAGATCTCAAGATGTTATGTGTTTTTGTTGTTTAAATGTTTGGTCTTGTAGTATGCTGTGAGATCTGTGTTCTGGAGTTGGTATCATGACCAGATCATGCATAGATAGCAAGTTATTAGTGGTCAAAGACCGTTGACCGACCATGACTGGGCAAATCTGGGCAGCCCAGAACGCTCTGACAGCATGTTCATCCGTTTAGATCTTGCTTGTTGTTATTGTTTTGTTCTTTTTGTTGTATTCAAGTTTATTTATGATAGTTATAATACAAGTTAATGCTTTTATATCTCTTATATTTCAAACTGTTTTGATCTGGAGGATGGTCAAACCAAGCCGGAAGTTCACGGGTTGAGTTTTCTGGGTAACCCAAAAAACTCAAGTCAGTGGCTTCTGACATGGTTTGACCGGACAGTTTATGGCGATTATGTTGTTGTTTTAGTGAACTATTGTGATAAAACTCTTCCTTGTCATGCCGGCTGCACACTAGATCCATTACATCACATAAATATTACACAGATTGCAAGTTGTGGAAGCCTAAATAAGGCTTGTCGAACTGTTCTTTATTTCTAGGTAACCCAGAAAATGAAGAACAACTCTGACAGCTTATTCATGGCTTTATATCTTTTTGATGTGTTATGATCTTGTCCAGAACGTGTTATACACTTGTAGTATGACCTTAATACTACAAGATGTTATCAATAGAATTCCCTAAAACATTAATATCTGACATTTATCACGCAAGTCAAAGTAGGTACTTGATCAACGACTTTAAAGGCTCAAGAATCCAAGAACACCTATAGCGACAGCTTTAAATATTATAGGCACCTTTTAGCTTACAATTAATTTCTAAAATTAATTATTTTATTAAATAAATAGAAAAAATAGTTTTAAATTATTAAAAATTAATAAATTATTAAAATTATTTTAAAATCCAAAAATTAGTTTTAATTATTTTAAGTATATTTCATAAATATTTAATATATTTGAAATATTATTTATTTAATTTATTTAATTATAATATTAAATAAATTAGCTAAAAATAATTTAAATACTTGAAAAATCATTTAAAATTATATTATGGTATAAGAAAATATTTTAAGTTATTTTTAATATTTTGTGATAAATTTCATTAATAAATTAATATTAATGATAATTAGGATATTTAATAAATGAATTAAATAAATAAATTAAAAATGATTTTATTATATTAAAAATCATTTTAAATAATAATAAGGTATTTAAAAATATTTTAAGTTATAAAATATAACTTTCAATATTTAAAAGTAAATTTCATTAATTAATTATTATTAATGATATTAAATTTATTTAATAATTATATTAGATAACTTAGTTTTAAAATGATTTTTATAATATAAAAATCATTTTAAATGAAAATAAAGTGTTTAAAGATAATTTAAGTTATAAAATATAACTTTTAATATTTAAAGGATAATTTCATTAATAATTTAATATTAATGATTATTAATGATATTAGAGTTATTTAATAATAATATTAAATAAATAATTTAAAATGGTTTTATTAAATTTAAAAATCATTTAAAAAGGAAATAAATGGATTATAAATATTTTAAGTTATAATTAAGAACTTTATATATTTTTATGAATAATACATTAATAATTAAATATTAATGGTAATTATTTAAAATGATTTTAATTTTTTTTAAATCATTTAAGGGTAATAAAAGTGTTTTAAAATTATTTTGAGTTATTATAAATAACTTTAATATTTTGACAATGGTTTCATTAATGGTTTAATATTAATTAAATATTAATGATAATTGAATTATTTAAAATTTAAATCATTTAATAATGATTCCTGTTTGAAAATTCATGATAAATTATAATAAATATTTTAAAATTATTATAAGTCATTTAAAAATAATATAGACCGATAATATTGAGCTATAGAATAAAGTCTTAGACTCGATAATTACTCGATAAAGTCAGCTTAAGACAATCGGCATGTTTCGTAAATATTACGGACTTGAGACAATTTGACTAGCTACGTATCTATTTGTGATTCAACGATCATAAACATATGTGATAATGTGAATAGGTAATGTCTTTGATTACAATAAGCGCATTTATGTGTTATAAGTATGTTATTCTAATCAATCAAATGATCTTATTAATGATAGGTTTTAGATAAAAGATAAAACTAAGTTGCATAACCATAAGCAAAGATACCGTGTAAGTATCCTACCTTTGCATTTTCTTTTTACGAATGGACATGATTAAGAAGATTCAGATTTATATTATTATTGTACTATATTATTAACCCTATTGTCATTTATATTATATCTGATCATTGTTTATCAACATGATATTATATTATATAACTCATATATATATTTTGTTCGTTAACTCATATATATATTCTGTTCGTTATTATTCTGTTCGTTATATTTAAAAATATCGTTGAATATGATAAAACCTTTTTGTATCCAATCAAATTGCTTTGGTTCGGATTCTAGACTAAGTATGAACATCCCGATCAAGGGAAAAAAAATTTGTGCCCAAGGCGGACAGAGTGAACGATAATATCGTTCTTGAATGTAGTATTGATCAATACAGGGCACATTGGGCAGATCACCCTCGTGCCTGTAAGTTATGATGGTTTGCAGATGAAGTTCTGCTAAACCTTAGCGAAAACTAAAAACAATGTTCATAGCCTGTCAACTAATACCCATTTATAGTCAGTACGTAGTTTCAAAATTTTGAGATAGAGTTGTTATGTTATTATTATCGGTTTAGTTTACTTCACAACTATTGAATCGTTGTAGAAGTGATGTATAAAGAAAATATTTACTCATTTCAGCTAATATTTATAATTGTTTTTACTTGATGGGCACTCAAATGCTCATCCTTGTTTAATTTAAATGTTTTCAGCTAAGTGTTATCAACCAGAAGGTTCAAGCAAGAACAAGGACAAAGGAAAGCAAACAATATAAGTTTAATGGTATCTTTTGTAATAGTTATATATTATTAAGGCAATAATATTTATTATCTATCATGTAATGAAGTGTAGTAAAGGTCGTGCACCTGGGATTAGACTCTGATATATGTAAATTAAGTTTGGTATTTTTTATTATTGTTATTATTAGTAGTATTATTCCGCTCATAGAAATGGTATCGTAAAGCACCGAGTTCGGGTTTCAAGTTCCTGGATTTGGGGGCGTTATAAGTTGGTATCAGAGCTTAGGGTTAGAAACCTTAGGTGGGTTAGACCTTAGGCTATAACCTTAGAACAGAGGGAAACGTTGAAAATACAAATAACTCATATAGAGTTTATAAGGAGATGAATTGAATAAATTCATCGTTAAACGAAATAAAAGATAACTTATATAAAATTATTATTTGATGTGTGTATATATTATATGTTAATCAAGATAGTTGGTGTGTAAGTGTCAGATAGAAACAAATTAGGATACCCTCAGATTGTAAAGAATGAGTCAACCTCCATAACCGAGCCAATATCAAAGTAAATAGCTAAAATAGAGGCTCACATTAAAAGAAACCCTGATGAGGTTATTATACTAGGAAATGTAATACTGAATTAAGAAACGGTAGTATATATAGCAGATAGGTAGAGTATAGTTAGAGAATATATGGTCGAGCTCGAGTTCTTAAACTCATATGATTGTAGTGAGTTCTTAAACTCATAATGTGTGGTAAGTTTGACGAACAAGTATAGTTATGTGTAAATGGATTATTGAGGGTAATGGAAATATATAGAATACTAAGCAATTGATCATTAGTGAAGCTGTAAGAAATAAGTTGTATTAGTATTACTTGAATATGTATGCTCTATGATATGTAATGTAATATTCTTAATTTTTGTATAAGTTGTGGCAGTGATTCTTGACTTTTATGTCACAAAGGGATATCGAATGTTTAAAGCCGTATGTGTTATGCTATAAAGTACTATGAATTAGTTAGATGAACATGATTTATTTAATCAGATAATGCCGCCAAGACGAAAATGAAACCAAAGGATAGAAGAACTTGTCAACAAAGCTGGAGGAAAACAAGACCCGATACAGAATTTGACGAATATAGACGCTCAAGCTATGCAGAATGGATTACCAGCCGCATGAAATCAACCAGACAATCGATCGGCAAACTTCAAAGACTTCAAGACAAACGAACCGCCAGGATTTAGAGGATAAATTGACCCTGTAGATTTGGTGGTGATAGCTAGGGTAATGGAGGGGCAAAAGATAGCTTTTTCCACCTATACAATGAAACGATGGGTGAATTATTAGTGGGAGACAAATCAAGTTAAAGCCGAAGAAGGAAGTAGTGGTAGTAGAACTGGAAAGAGGAAAGGAGATAATGTTGGGAATACGGAAAATAGGCCAAAAGGTGGAAAGAAACAAGTTGTGCATTGTAGAAATTGTGGAAAGAATCATTCGAGAGAGTGTTTAAAAAGAAAGTTTGTGTGTTACAAGTGTGGGCAGGAGGGACATATCTCTCCTAACTACCCCAATTTAAGAATGTATAGTGGGTGTTTTATTTGCGAATCAAAGGAGCATAAGGCGAAAGACTGTCCAACAAAGAGAAGGGAGGCAAGGAATGTGAATACGGAAAAAGGCAGCAGGACGCGTGACAACGGGACCAACATCAACAAACAAACCAATAGAATCAACTGCAAGAGTCTTCAACGTGATATTCCAGGATTCGGTAGCAGCCGAGGATGCAACCCTAGGTATTATTCGAACAAATTTTATTTATTTTTTATATTATTTTCTTATATATAATAAATTATTTTAATAAACAAATTTTGAAGCAGGAATTTGAGTTCTTTTAGAAATCAAATTTCTGCTTAATCAGATAGACAAGCTTTATGTGAATAGTTAAATATCGATTCGATAAAAGTTGATCGAGATCTACTTCTGATGATTGTGTATGTTATGTACCTTTTCAGTATGTATGAGTTTTAAAACTAAGGTGATTAGGGATGGAATCTTTATAAGGGAGGTGAATGTAACAACCCGATATTTTCTATATAATTAAATAAGAAATTTTACGTTATAATTTTTTTTTAGATGAGGATTTGTACAAGATAAAGCGTATGTAATTATGTAATAAATAAAAATATATTTATTACATGAATGTTTAAAAATAATTTTATTTTAGAATTATTGATTATTATAAAGTATATCCTTATAATAATTAATTTTATAGTAGAAATGTTTTTATTAATTATTTTCCATGAAATTATAATTATATATTATTTAAATAATATATGAAATAATTTTTAGAATTATTATAATAATTAATCTATTTTATTATATGAATTTATGCTAGATTAATTAAGTTAATTATTTTAACTTAATTAATAATGTTAAGTATGGTAGATAAATCAGATATGGAATCCAAACCCTAATTTGGGATTTTTATTAAGGAATGAGAATAAAAATATAATATTAATTATATTTTGATTTTTCAGTGCTATAAATATGTTTGTATGTGTGTAAGGTTAATCTGGAGAGCAGTTTCATTATAACCTGATAAAACCCTAGTTTTGAAAATCAATTACGACTATAAAATCTTTTAAGTCACTATGTTATGTGGTATATGATTTGTATTGTCGGTTTTAAACGCTAATTATGGAAAAACCCTAGTTAGTAATTTAAAAAAAATCCTAATACTAGAAACCCTAATTATTACGAACCCTAATTAATATTTGTGGACCCTAATAGATTAGAAACCCTAATTTAAAACTCAATTATGAGTTCGAGACTACTATATAACTGTGTGATACGATTTATGTGTGTATTATATAATTCTATGATTAATTAGGTAAACCCTAATTATTATTTAGAAATATTAAATTTCTAGAAATCCTAATATTTATATTATAAACCCTAATTTATAAATTGTAAACCCTAATTGCTAAATTGGAAAGTTTAATGTTAATTAATGTATCTTAAACCTAATTAGCAAAGTGCTAAGTAATTAAAAACCTAATTATAATTGCGAACCCTAATTAATTAGAAACCATAATTTCTAAAGGTTAGAAAACCCTAATTATAAATTTATAACCCTAATTGACAAATTAGTAACCCTAATTTGCTAGATATTAACCCTAATCGCTAACTTAGCAATCTTAATGTTAATTAGTGAACCTTAAACTGATTTTCATATTTTATATTATTAGAAATCTAATCTAATTTAGAAACCCTAAATTTGTAATTTAGAAAACCTAATTTTTAATTTAGCACTATTGTCAAATTAAAAACCCTAAATTTGCTAATTATAGTACTAATGATAATTAGTGAAGCTATAATCTAATGTTCATGTTATATGTAATTAGGAACTAAGTATGATTAGGGAAACCCTAATTTCCATTTTAAAAACTAAAATTTATTTTTTTTTTATAAAAACCCTAATTAGACATCCTACAAATTATTTGTGCTAAACCTTAGGGTTAAACCCTAAGGGTTTGTCAAATAACCATAATGACATTAAATTTTCAAGATAAAAGACCATTTTACCCTTAATTGCATAATTGAGCTTACTTGCAAATCTTGCTATAATAAGAGTTGGTCAACAACTCTTACCAGCCCCATGTGACTATAATACCAGTAATCAGCCATAAATCTCAGCAATATTCAGTGTATCCATCAAATATATAAGGATCAAGAGAGAAAAAAATCATTTTCAAGTCCATTTGGTCAACTTGCTCTCTACCAATCCTCTCTCTTTCAAAACCTACGAAATCTTAAGGTATATCATTCCCTTAAACAAGCCCCGCGAATTCCTTAAACAAATCAGCAGCCTAGAATTTAAATCATTCAAAGAAAAGTATAAAACCTTAACCGAAAATATGATCTTGATTGAGGTGTTAGAAGTTATGTTTGTGTGTTGTAATATGTTCTATGTGGTGTTAGTCAATTATCTGGGTTAGTATTTGATAGATCCATAACATTTAAATACACGAAATTGGTGTTTTCAAAAATCTGGGAAAAAAAATTTTGTGGTCTGACAACGAATGTCAGACCCTGTAAATCTCAAGATGTTAGGTGTTTTTGTTGTTTAAATGTTTTGTCTTGTAGTATGTTGTGAGATCTGTGTTCTGGAACTGGTATCATAACCAGATCATGCATAGATAACATGCTATTAGTGGTCAAAGACCGTTGACCGACCATGACTGGGCAAATTTGGGCAACCCAAAACGCTCTGACAGCATGTTCACACTACAAGAAAACTGACTAATTCCGACGGATTATTTCATCGTACATAAGTCTATTCAGTCGAAAATAGTTTATTTGCGACGGAAATAGTCGTCAGAGATTCCGTCGTAAATATTCGCGTCGAAAATAAGTTCCGTCAAAAAATCTGTCGGATATTTTATTATCTACGACGAACTTAAGTCCGACGAATGTTTGTCGAACCTAACCTATCTTCGACAGAATATATTGGACGAAACTTTTTCGTCGAACATACAAGTAGATATGTCCAACTGACTACTTCCCTCGAACATAAACTATTTCCGACGAAAAACTAAATTTAGCTAATATTTATTATAATTGTCTATATATTAACTTCGACGGACATTACGTCGGAGATATAATTAGTACGACCAATATATTTCGTCGACGTTATCTTATGTCCGACTGAAAACTAGGCCATATCGGTATTTATTAAAAAATTGGTTATTTATTATCTCCGAGGGAAGTACCGTCGGAAATACTCTATTCCGTTGAAAATAACTGTTTTTTGTTTACCACAGATTTTAAAAGTTCAGTTTCCGGGTGTTTAAACCCATTAATATACCTGTAACCTGTCACAACCCAATACACAGTAATATAAACCTGTATCTCACATTCAAATATGTAACGTAGCATTAAAACGCAATTTTCAACTCATTATCATTCACATTCACATTCAAATATCCACCAAAACGTATTATAAGCTAACCAATTACAAATATAAGCTAATATTCCATAAATGTTAAACAATATAATTTACAATAGTTGTACAGACGCAATTAGACAATACAATATATACAAAAGTTCTACAAACTATACAAATGAACTATAAACTAGTAAAAGAATCATTGGCCGGAGGTGAACGACGCTCTTACTCCTGCTCGTCATCGCCAGCCTGCTCGCCATCGCCACCACTACAAAAAAAATGGGGCTTTAGCAACAACCAATTTTCGTTGCTAAAGGTGCCAAATTTCGTTGCAAAAGGGTTTTGGCAACGACTTTAATGTCGTTGCGTCTTTCGTTGCGCAATGAGCGTTGCTAATTTTTCCGCAATGAACGTTTTTTTTCGTTGCCAAAAGTATTACATTTTGCAAAGAAATTTGGCTTTCGTACAGAGACATCGATCCTTTAGAAATAAAATGTATTATTGCAGAATAATTAAAATTTCGTTGCTAAAAACCCCATTTCGTTGCAAAAGCCTGCTAATTAGCAAAGAAATGAACTCTTTTTTTTTTGCAACGACCATGTATTTTCGTTGCAATTGACACCATTTTGCAACGACATTTTTCGTTGCAGTAAATTATGAAAATTGTTGCCTAAACTTGCTTTCGTTATGAAATGTAAACTTTTTAGCAACGATTTTCGCTTCTTGATTATATTATTTGGCAAATGACATTATCTTTGAATCGAATCTAAAATGTTTGTTTTTGGTTATTTTTCAATAGCAACGAAAGTCGTCGATTAGCGACCATATTATATGTTGTCGTTTCTTTATATGTGCAACGAAAGTTGATATGATTTGCAACGATAAAAAACGTTTCCTTTTATTTTAGTATTAGCAACAATATCCTCTTCGTAGTTATTAGGTTAATTTTTCGTTGCCAAATATTATATTTTTAATGCCATTAGCAACGAAAATTCCTTGCTAAATTGTATAAAAAATTGTTGTTATATTAAAACTTTTTCAATGCTTTGGTAACGAATTATATTGTTGCCAAATCAAAATTTGACATTCTTTTTGTGTAACTGACTGGTTCAATGTCCCCATAGCAAATAATGGCAAAAATACAAAAAACTAAAATATTATTAACTTAATAAAATCATCCACAACATAATCATTCATTATCTTTACAATTAATCATCTAAAGTTACCACAGTTCTTCAATCAAAGTATATATCTACATATATAGAGAGAGTATACTTTATAATTTCATCCCTTGTCTTCCGTAAACGTAGCACGGAAATTTGATACCCAGTATTGTATGGCAGGTCATAGAAGTAGTCTTCCTGAACATATTTAAAAATAATAGCTAGTCAAGAAAATGAAGCAAATAGGTCACCAGAGGCACTTAGTGCCAAAATCAATACACAAAGACAATAGAGTTGCAACGTGGTACTAATGTACACCGTATTGCTCATAAGCAGAAAAAGACAATTAGGCAATCACAATATCATTTGCTACAAATCCAAATAGAAAAAGAACCTTTAGTTTGACTATATGATTACTCTGTTACAAGAAAGAAATTGGAATCTTAATCGGCCATTTCATGAATTAATTTCAGTAAGCATAGTGGTAAACATATTTTCTATTACAAGACTTGTAGATTATTATTATATGTTGACCTCAAGTCAGAATTCAGTCACATTCAACAACCACAAGCATCACACAATATTAAATACCATCACACAATCTTAAATAACAATGTTTAGATTTCTATATAGAAAGGACACCAATTATTGAAGGAGGCAAAGTGAAGATAGTTAGATTTCCGTGGATACACATCTTCAAGAAAGTAGTAAGCATGACCAACTATCATTCCCTTAATCACAGATATAATGTTCAAGTTAATTGTAGTATCAGTAGTAGGCTAAGAGAAGGAGGCAAAGTGAAGATGGGAAAATCTGTTATAATCAAGTAAATCATTCACATCATAATCATATGGGCTACTGATTTCCTAAGCTAAGTAAGTCTCGTGTCTTCAAGCACTAGGCCAATTTTTGGCTTCAAGATATTTATTGTTCCCTCACAAACAAGGATTCTTAAAGTTTTCGAGAGGATATACCTCTAACATTATACCTTTAGATGGATAGATAAGGTGTTATGGCTAGTGGAAGATTATAAAGCTCACACCCCTATCGATGAAGCTATAAAAAGTGACTATAATTTTCTAAGTTCTTACATGTATCTTAAAATAGGAAACATATTTACGACAAAGAAAGATAAATTCTAAGGAAGAAAGTCCACATCTGATTTAAATTGATGCTCACCCATGGTCAAGCAATACAACATCTGTTGAATGAAACCTCCATTCAATTGTCCACGAAATGAACCACTTCCTGGAACACAATTTAGTAAAAATTATTCATTAGAAATCTCCTGTCCCTGTTACCACTGGTCACATACATGAGAAACACAAAAATAGATCCTTCCTTTTCGATGACCTCTTAGAGAATCAGATGCCACAGTACATGAAATTACATTTGAAATTATGTCTAAGGATTCCATTGGCCAAAATTTCTAATAAGTTGGTGACACCAGCAACATTATTTACAACGTATAATGTACACCTACTCAAGGATTTAAAGCATCAAAATTTTATTGATTTATGACAACCACTAGTACCATTATTACCAAGATAACATTAATAATCTGTGAACCTATGAACCTATAGTCCACCAAACAAGAAGGTGGTGCAAATAGTAAATAAAATACTCAAACTCATCAATTTACATATATATAATAACATCAAGCCATATAATAATTTCTTGGAATCCTGATCCAAAAGAATTTACAACAAATATGTCAAGCAACTTTCCCTGTATAGTTTAAGAAAATTTGAAAACATCATCACTTGGAAATTGGAATATGTTGTGAGCATGAAAACAAGAATAATAAAAAGTGGCGGTGAATTTCTTCAAAGAAAAGAAATTGTACCGCCATACTCAAAGCGTCTGGCGGCGTAATCGATGAAAACAGATTCCTATTCATACAAATTATTTTGAGTGTTATTTGTTTGCTCACATGGACAACCTTGAGTATGACCACTATTCATTCTATTACATTGAGAATAGATGCACCATTTGAAAAGCACTTGATGCAATCATTAGCGGTGGCCACACAAAACCAATTCGAGAAAAGCATTTGCCGGGCCGATCCAATCGCACTCCGAAACATACAACTTTAAAACAATGCATGAAAATGGCTAGGATAAGAGAACAACTATACGACATACAAGACCCTTTAATTTTATGAAATAAAAGTATTCAATTTTTTTATAATTACTATTCAAGAAATGGTTAAATTGATAAAAGTTAAAGTTAAGGGTGATATATGAATTTTTTTCAAAATACACAAGTGGTTATAAAATATTCATTGTTGTTTGGGGAATATTTGTTTGGTCGTGGAATATTCTTTTTCTGTTTGGGAATATTCAATGCGACGCGCATGCCCATTTGTGGGCCCCATAACAAAATAACTGCTCTTGATGAAGAAAATGACAAAATTAAGTTTTTATAAATAATCTGCAGTAATCGTATCAAGTAACACTCGTTGGAATACCCGGTTGGTAAAATAAAGTAATCTGCGTTGTTGCAAGAGCACACGGTATTACATGCATTTTTTGAATTATTGATTCTTACATAAGAAGGCACTACTCAATAATTGTTACAGTAATTACTGTTCAATATTTTATTTTATTGATTCAATAATTGTTACGATTGAAATTTTATATTATTGTTGTTCAATAATTATCACTGCACAGTATTTCCCATTATCAGATCAATAATTCATATTATTCGAATAATATTATTAGATAGCATTATTGACAATGTCTAGAAAGTTCTGTCAAGGAGAGGTTTGGTCACCTAATTGCGCGCTAGTAATGAGAAATCCTTATCGGAAAGCCCCCTCTTTCCTGGGAACTTCCTGGTTGTCATTATTGTGATTCTGTAATATTATTTGTGAATAATTAATTATTGATTAATATGATAAGGAAATATTTATTTGATGTGGATATAAATGATGGATTTATTTATGTGGTTATAAATGAAGGAATTAATGTTGAGGTATTTTATCAGTATCTTTGTCGGATTGAAGGTATTAAAAATTAAACCAGTGTTTTTGAGATATATTGCGTGAGTTATAATTTTTAATCCGACCGTTGGATCCTTGTAATTTTTGGATATGTTATACATATATAAGTTGAGTATATGTCCACAAATTTTGAACCGTTAAAAATGAACATATGATTTGTTATGAATTTTAAGAGGTGAATGGTTCAGAAATTGTTGAAGTATCCGAATTTAGCATTTTGGTGGAAAATTCTAGAATTGAGTGGGCCTCACTTGTGGTTGGTGAAGAAATGTGCTCAATTTTATTTCAAATGTGGTGGCTGGGAATAGTAGCAGGTAAAGCCATCAGGTTCCAGGTCAAGTCTGCTAAAATTTTCTTATAAATAGAGGACTAAGTTATAATTGAAAATCACACCAGAAACAAGTTTTCTTTCTCTCTATATTATCAAGCATATTTTTGAGAGTATTTAGATACTTTAAGTGTTGCTATTTAGTAGAATTTTCCTTCGGTTTTTCATCCGATATTCCAGTCAGAAGTACTGCTCTTTTGAGGTAAGGGATTTTAAGGGTTATTATGTTTTTTTTTCAGTTCGTACTTCTTGTGACCTTCAGAAAATTCTGGAAAAATTTGAAATGATATGTTGATGAGTTTTATTGATTGTGTCCAAAAATGGTAATTTTTGGATGTATATATTAAGAGTTATGAATTTTATGAGAAAAGACTATTTTAAAAGTAACCGCTTATAATTCCTTGTGGTTAACTCCAAAATTTATGAAATTTTTATTGGGAGTACATCTATATAATATCGATTATATTCTGTGAATTTCGAATTTTTGGATAAAAGTAAAATTTATGATAAATGTCTAAATATTCAAGGTTTTGGCCATATGAAAAATAGTAAATAAATTTTAAAAATTCTAAGAAAAATATATGTTCAATATGGGAATATATTCTCGCTAAATCCCGAAAAAAGAAATATTTTTGGGCTGATTTGGTATTTTTCATAAAAATGGACTAGTTATGAATAAATGAGTTAAATATGTTATGTGAAGGAAAAAATTGGAAAATATGATTTTATGGCTTGAGAATCATATATGTGGTATATGCAGATTTTTGATGAGGGTTTTGGTTATTGGTGATGAAATCTTATAAGTTTGGCATTTTATGATGATTAAATACATTATTTAGTAAAGTGTAAACAATTAAAATAAATTATTTATAAGTTTAAGAAATGTTATTCTTTCAATATCATTATACCGAAATATTGGTATGGATTTTATTGTGGAATTTCTATCTTTTTGTGTCAGGGTTACTATTCATGAGTTACTATTCATGAATTACTATTCATGAGTTACTATTCACGGGTACTATTCACTACAAAATTGGTTTCTTTTTTTAACCAAATTATAGTTGATTTATGAATATTACTCGAAATTAAAACTATATATTGATTATATTGATTTTATTATCATATATAACATTTTATAACCCCGATGTTGAAATTCTCTTTCACTTGAGTATAAAGATGGGTAGATTATTGGTATGATCATGACTTACTAGGTTCTCTTTGGCGAGAGTGAAAAGTTGAATTATGACCGGTATGATCATGACCATTGAATTTATAATTGAATATCTTTAGCTTAAGTGCAAAGGTGAATTGATCAACATGGTTATAATTATTGTTTATATAAATTCTGAAATGATTATATATTTCTTTGAGATATTAATATATTTGGCCTGTAGTGCAAATATGAACTGTTGAGGAATATCTTTGGCATGTAGTGCAAAGATGAACTGTTAATGAATATCTTTGACCCGTAGTGCAAAGATGACCTGTTGTTGAATATCTTTGGCCAGTGGTGCGAAGATGAACTGTGGATGAATATCTTTGGCCGTAGTGCAAAAATGAATTTATTAGTATGATTATGAACAGGAACTGTGATTTGGTATAACCATGATCTTTGATGTTTCAGGTAAAGACATGTGATGAAAATTATATTTGTCCTAGGTACGAAAAGGAATTTAGAATTACAATTATGATTATGAGATATTCATATAATTGTGGAAAGGAACTGTTGATTGATGTTACAGGGATAAAACATTGTTGGTGGACTTTTAACATGGAGAAGATAATGGATTGTATTGTCTATTTGACTCTTCTAATGGATTGCTTGTTCCGCTGCAACTATGGTTGAAATTTTTATCATCTACCATATGTTCTAAATCTCTGATTTGTTATTGATGAAGGCTATTGATAATTTAATTATCTTTAGTCATGATATTCTTTACTGAGCTAGTTGTGCTCACCCTTTTGCTTCACACAATTTCTTCTGTAATAAAAGTGTAGATGGGTCGAATGGGGTAATAAGGAATAGAATCCGGTGGTCTCTAGTCAGTGGAGTTCTCCTAAACAAAGATAGACAAGTGTGTTGTATACATCTTTTAGTAGTTATATTTGGTGAATCATATAGGGGACAAAGCGAACCCAACGTTGGAAGGGTGTTTTGCCACTATCATACAAGATGTCTAATGACATACAAACTCGTGTCATCATAAGACAGGGTTGTGCTCATCCACTTGCTGAGTATATTTACGAGCACTACCTATATAATCTTGGTGTTTATTTGAAGTATAATTCTCAATTTGAGACAGTGGAGATAATGATAAGTCAAGAGAAGACTCACCATTGGGAAGAATATGATAGTAATCTTCTCATTTTTCATTGGGGTCTATTGGGTCAACCAAGGATAATTCTGTGGCCATATGATATCTATCATAACCTAGAAGTATGGCCTCCCATGTACGAAGGTTTCCTTGAGCACTTCCCAAAGATTCTAATTTCTAAAACAATTTTTGACTATACCTTTATGTAAGGTGTCATTATGATGTGCTATCCAAGGTTGGGATGAGAGTCACAGTTGGTATATATATTTGTATCCAAACTCACAGTATATGTGTTGTTGTATTTTGCATGACAATTGTTGTAATAAAGTTGTAGTTGTTTTCTGTACCATGTATTTAACGACTTAGAATGGGTTGGATGGAATGGACCTATTTTGGGGTTGTCACAATTATTATTATTATTATTATTATTATTATTATTATTATTATTATTATTATTATTATTATTATTATTATTATTATTATTATTATTATTATTATTATTATTATTATTATTATTATTATTATTATTATTATTATTATTATTATTATTATTATTATTATTATTATTATTATTATTATTATTATTATTATTATTATTATTATTATTACAATTATTATTATTATTATTATTATTATTATTATTATTATTATTATTATTATTATTATTATTATTATTATTATTATTATTATTATTATTATTATTATTATTATTATTATTATTATTATTATTATTATTATTATTATTATCATCATCATCATCTTAATTGAAGGCAACATTTTAATAGTCGTTGCAAAAAGTTCTATAAAATATGCAATGAAAATAAAAAGTGTTGCAAATGAATGTGGTCTATATTAGGGAACGAAATATAGCAACAAAAAAACTTTCGTTGCCCACAATGAAGAGAAATCAAGTGGTTAAAAATTTTGCAACGAATTTCTAATGAATTTTGTTTCCAAATTTATCAACTACTTATGAATTTTGTTGTAAAAAATGAAATGCTGACACAATCGGCAACGAAGGACAAGTTTTGTTGCTAAACATACACTTTTAGCAACGACTTTATAAGTCGTTGCCTGAAAAATCGTTGCTAAAGCCCCATTTTTAGCAACAAAATTTTTTTTCGTTGCCCACGATGCCGGGAAAGCAAGTGGCCGAAAATTTTACAATGAATTTTTAACAAAAAAAATTTCTGCCAATGAATTAGCAACGAAATTTTGCAACGACTTATGAATTTCGTTGAAAAAAGTGAAAGCCTGACACAATCTGCAACGAAGGACAAATTTCGTTGCTAAACATATACTTTTAGCAACGACTTATAAAGTCGTTGCCTGAAAAATGGTTGCTAAAGGCCCATTTTTTTTAGTGCACCCTGTTGATAGAATCAAAAATATAAATCATTAGTCTGTATATATATATGTGAGAATTAACAAACTAGCCTTAATTGAAAAACATAAACAATAAGAATACTTGAGTAGGTGGGGGTGGACGAAAAGCCTCCTCCAAGAGGGTAATCACCATCCGGAGCATCTCGGCGCTCCAAGCGTCTAACTACTCCCGTGGTAATCCCGTACTCTCTGCAGAGGCCCCTGCTATAATATCATGAGCAATCTGGTGAAGACGATTGGAAGGCAATTGCTGACGCCGAAAGACCGGATCGGTATGGAACCTATCCGACACGGCCCCTATCAGCCGTCGGAAGATATCGTCATCCAAGCCACTGCTGTATGAGATGGTCGACATGTGCTTTCTGACGACATGGCCGGGTTGGAGCCTATAAAAGAGATACAAATTTGATTACTAATAATAATTTATATAATGTGATAAATTCGGATAATTTCGTGAAACATAAAAAATATTACCTCGAAGAAGTGTATATGCGGGTATCCTCAAGGCGGACCCAACAATCGATATCTGCCGTCTTCGCTAGTAGGGGATCCCGAGACGCGACCCATAGTCTCGACTCCTCATCCCGATCTAATACAATATCGGGAAGAGGGGTGGCGAATCTAACGACTCGTAACCCTCCAAATAGTCTCTAGCTCAGCTATACGCTCGTCCCGACATTCACTTCTAGCTATAAAATGCTATTTTGCCAATGATGATAAACTAAGTAAGTGGTACTTAGTTTATGAAAATTGTTATTTGGAATCTATAGAGACTACTTATATATTTTTTTTATTTTAATTTGTAGTATATTATATAATTGGCTTATTTATTTATTAAATTTACTTTATTAAATTAAATTAAATTAAATCATTTTATTTTATTTTATTTATTAAACTAAATTAAATTAAATTTTTATTACTTTTATTTTATTTTGTATTATATTATAAAAGTTCTAGTTTAATTTAATTTAATTTGATTTAAGTAATTAAAAATATCATATTTTATTTTATGGAATCTTGTATTATATTATATATATATATATATATATATATATATAATTTTAATATTTTTATTAAATTAAATTAAATTATTTTATTTTATTTTATTTTATTTTAAATTAAATTTAATTATATTTAGATTATTTAAATTAAATTAAATTTATTTTATTTTATTATTTTTATTTAATTTAATTTTTTTGAATTATATATTTTATTTATTAGATTAAATCAAACTTTTTTTTATTTTATTCAAATTAATTTAATTTATTTTTTATTTTATTTTAATTTATTTTGTATTATATTATGTTATTTATTTTATTTTTAAAATTTATTTTATTTAATAAAATAAATTAAATTATATTTACTTTATTTTATTTTAGTAGTAAGAAACTAAGTAAATGGTACTTGTTTATGATTTATTAATATTGGGAAACTAATTACTAATACAATATACATGCAAGTCTCATAATTTCATAATTACGATGAAATTTACATCATAAATTCAGTTGTAAATAACAAATATATCAAGATTAAAAACAATCCTAAAATCAGTTACATTATGATAAGGAACCCAAATTTGATATCAATATTCTGCAATTTTCAAATTCCAAATAATATGCACTTAAATAATATGCAGTCCACAAACCCAAAATCAAAATTCCAATTTCAGAATATACAGTGCACAAATTCACAGCAACAACATATTATCCAAATTGGGTTAATCTTGTGACGCCCCCAAAATAGGTATACATCACCCATTCTGAGTTGTCAATACATGGTACAGAAACAACTACAACTTTATTATTACAACAGTAAAACTGTGAGTTTGAATACAAATATTATCTTCTAGACAATATCTATACTCAAATAAATTCTCATCACATTTATTGACACATTATTTTACAAAAATGGTGAGGACTACAAAACAACTCTCTCTAGAACCTTCATTCCATACCCCGACTCATACTTGCTATATTCTCGCCTCCTGAGAAGAAAAATGGAACAAAAAGAAAAGGGTGAGCTCAACTAGCCCAGTAAAGAATATTATGACTAAGATAATATACAACAAATTATCATTAGTCTTCAACAGGGAAAAAAAACTAATAGAATACAATAAACAACAAGTTTTTAAACCAATATTCGCAATGAAATAATAATTCATTAGAAGAGTTAAGTAGAGAATGCAAACTACTATCTTCTATGTATGAATTTAAAAATTAAATAAATCTATCTTTTATCCTCAGAACATCAATCAACATACATCTGGAATCAAATATTCATCTTTGTACTACTGAGGCCAAAGATATTCATCGATTGTTCATGTTCATCTAAACACTGCTCATCTTTGCACTACGGGCCAAAGATATTCATCGAAAATCATTCATCTTTGCGGACTACAAAAGCAAAGATATTCAATAATATCATCATTTAAGATGAGGATAATGAAACATATTTTTAAAGAAACGAATCCAAAGAAACAAAATGACAAGGATTAAGGATTAAGGATTAGTACTTTGTTTTATCCATGTCCAAAATACCTCAAAATAATCATAGTGGTGTAAAATTCAAGAATGATCAAAACATGGATACAATCAAAGCTAGTATCCACAATAGATATTTTAGACGAAAAGAAAAATTTTTATTTTTAGATGAATAATCTTAAAGATTCGTGAATAGTACCAGTATCGTGAATAGTCTTAGTATCGTGAATAGTAACCCCACAACTAAAAGTTCCAAATTTGATTAAAAAGTTCAGATCAATACTTGGCATAATGATATTAGAATAAATAATATCATTTAAAAAAATAATATCCCTTACCTCACAAAGACAGTACTTCTAGTTGAAACACCGGATATAGGCTATGACTTGAACTTGCACCGTATAGCAATACTCAAAGTATACTCAAAATACTCACAAGAATACGCTCGATAATATAGAGAGAGAAAACTTCAGTCGTGTGATTTTCAATTCTAACCTAAGCACCCTATTTATAGGAAAATGCTTAGAACACCAAAGCAGAAAATTTAATATAATAATAATATATATAATCAAATTTCCTACGCACACAAATCTGGTCCAAACTTCAGCCACACATGTGCCAAAAACAATAAAAACGTTTTTCTTAATAAAAATAATTAAAACTTCCAAAAATCAATTATTTCGGAGCTTTGGAACTTCAATAATTCATAATAAATAGCCCTTTTATCAAAAAATTCAAATCTTGCGAGTTTTTATAGGAAATTCAATTCTCTACAACTTTGCAGAATAAAGTTTTTCCAAATTCCAAATAGAAATTGACCAAAATCCACAAACGGGCGATTTTACAAGCTATAATCAAATTTCAGTCAATAAATGGGGTCCACCGACATGTTTAACATGTTTTAAACATTTATTGCAACAAAAAAACTCTTCCTCCTCGTATACTCATATATCCCACATTCGTTGTAAAAATATCACCATTATTATATTATTAAAATAATATATTTAAATGAATTATTTTATCAGAAAAAGATAAAATATTAATTTTCAACAACTGTCATTTTAAAAATTTTCTCCATCTATATCCACATAAAATCAATATTTTCCTCATCATATAAATCAATAATTAATTATTCACAAATAATATTACAGTAATCACAATCTCGGCAACTGCACCATTTCCACGAAAGAGGGGGCTTTCCAATAAAGATTTCTCCTTCTCGGCGCCGCAATTAGGGTGACCAAACCTTTCCTTGAGATGTAACTTTCTAGACATTGCCAATAATGTTATCCAATAATATTATTCGGATAATATGAATTATTGTCTCCGATAATGGAAAATACTGTAAATGACAATTTATTGAAACAACGGTAATATAAAATATCAATGCAAAGAATTATTAAATCAATAAAATAAAATAATCGAATAAAGAATTACTGTAACCATTATTGAGTAGTGCCTTCTTACGAAAAGAATCAATAATTAGTGCAATACTGCAGTGCTACTCGTGTTTTTTAACCGAGTATTTTAACAAAGATTAATCTGTAATAACTACGCCTGTTATTTTTAAACAACTTATTTTTTATTGCTTTTCTTCATCCAATTGCTTTCCGTTATGGGGCCCACACATGGGGTCATTACTGGTCAATATTTAATATTCCCCGACAGTACGAATATTCCACGACCAAACGAATATTCCCCGACAACAATGAATATTTTATAACCACTTGCTTATTTTGAAATATTTGTGTATTTTACCCCTAACTATCCACATTAATCAAATCAACCCTTACTATTTCAAAATAATAAATAGAGAAAATTAAATTTCATTAATAATAAGCTGGGGTCTTACAAATCTCATATTCAAACTCAAATTAAACTAAACCTAAAACAAATTAAGCCACAAATTTCACAATTTGCAACAAATTAACCCTAAAAATCTAATACTTGGCAGAAAACTAACCTTGAAATTGAATTAATGTGCAAACTAACCGACGGTTGTGCCTGGTGGTGGTTCAACCGAAAGTGTTGGTGGCATCTACTGGTGGTGGAACCGATCGACAGTGATGGTGGTGGTGGCAGTACGTGGTGGTTGTACGTAGTGGCAGTACGTGGTGGTGGTAGTGGCAGTACGTGGTGGTGGTGGAATCGAAGGTGGTGGTGGTGGTGGAAGTACGTGGTGGAACTGGTGGTGGTGGTGGTGGCGGTGGCAGTACATAGTGGAATCGGTGGTGGTGGCGGTGGCAATACGTGGTGGTTATGGCGGTGATGGTGGCAGTACGTGGTGGTTGTGGCGGTGATGGTGGTGGTGGAGATGAGAACAGTGAGAGAAGTGAGATTGAGAGAGAAAGGGGTAAAGTGAGATCGAGAGAAATGAGAGTTCTAGATCTAGAGAAAGAGAGAAATTAATGAGAACAAAGTGAGAGAAACGAGGGGGCTGGAGAAGACGTACTGATTAGTAAGGTTTTAGGATTATTTTCGACGGACTGTCCGTTGTAATTACTTTCGTTGTAATTAATGTATCTTCAACTGAATAGTCCGTGGGAACTAAAACTATTCAGTCGAACATAAGGTTCGCGCTGGCGGGAACTTTGGCGCCAATGGAATATATATATTTTCGAAGAACAGCCGTCGAAATTAAAGTAGTTTCGACTGACTTATCTTTGACTGACTATTCCGTCGGAATACATATTATCTTCGAGGGAATGTGTCCGTCGAGAGTAGATCTGTCGGAATTAGCCGGTTTTCTTGTAGTGTCATCCGTTTAGATCTTGCTTGTTGTTATTGTTTTGTTCTTTTTGTTGTATCCAAGTTTATTTATGGTAGTTATAATACAGGTTAATTCTTTTATATCTCTTATATTACAAACAGTGTGGATCTGGAGGATGGTCAAACCAAGCCGGAAGTTCACGGGTTGAGTTTTCTGGGTAACCCAGAAAACTCAAGTCAGTGGCTTCTGACATGGTTTAACCGGACAGTTTATGGCGATTATGTTGTTGTTTTAATGCACTATTGTGATAAAACTCTTCCTTGTCATGCCAGCTACACACTGGATCCATTACATCACATAAATATTGCTCGAATTGCAAGTTGTAGAAGCCCAAATATGGCTTGTCGAACTGTTCTTCATTTCAGGGTAACCCAGAAAATGAAGAACAACTCTGACAGCTTGTTCATGGCTTTATATTTTTTTGATGTGTTATGATCTTGTCCAGAACGTGTTATACACTTGTAGTATGACCTTAATACTAAAAGATGTGATCAATAGAATTCCCTGAAACATTAATATCTGACATTTATCACTGGTCAAAGTAGGGTACATGATCACTAACTTTGAAGGCTCAAGAACGCGAAGAAACCTTATAGCGACAGTTTCGCCGCTATAGGCACCCTTTAGCGATAATTAATTTCTAAAATTAATTATTTTATTAAATAAATAGAAAAAATAGTTTTAAATTATTAAAAATACATAATAAATTATTAAAAATTATTTTAAAGTCCAAAAATTAGGTTTTAATTATTTTAAGTATATTTCATAAATATTTAATATTTTTGAAATATTAATATTATTTAATTTATTTAATTATAATATTAAATAAATTAGCTAAAAATGATTTAAATACTTGAAAAATCATTTAAAATTATATTATGGTATAAGAAAATATTTTAAGTTATTTTTAATATTTTGTGATAAATTTTATTAATAAATTAATATTAATGATAATTAAGATATTTAATAAATTAATTAAATAAATAAATTAAAAATGATTTTATTATATTAAAAATCATTTGAAATAATAATAAGGTATTTAAAATATTTTAAGTTATAAAATATAACTTTCAATATTTAAAATAAATTTCATTAATTAATTATTATTAATGATATTAAAGTTATTTAATAATTATTTTAGATAACTTAGTTTTAAAATCATTTTTATATTATAAAAATCATTTTAAATAAAAATAAAGTGTTTAAAGATAATTTAAGTTATAAAATATAACTTTTAATATTTAAAGGATAATTTCATTAATAATTTAATATTAAAGATATTAGAGTTATTTAATAATAATACTAAATAAATAATTTAAAAATGGTTTTATTGATTTAAAAATCATTTAAAAGGAAATAAATGGATTAAAAATATTTTAAGTTATAATTAAGGACTTTATATATTTTGATGAATAATACATTAATAATTAAATATTAATGGTAATTATTTAAAAATGATTTTAATTGTTTTAAAAATCATTTAAGGGTAATAAAAGTATTTTAAAATTATTTTGAGTTATTATAAATAACTTTAATATTTTGGCAATGGTTTCATTAATAGTTTAATATTAATTAAATATTAATGATAATTGAATTATTTAAAATTTAAATCATTTAATCATGATTCCGGTGTTTGAAAATTCATGATAAATTATAATAAATATTTTAAAATTATTATAAGTCATTTAAAAATAATATGACTGATAATATTGAGCTATAGAATAGAGTCTTAGACTCGATAATTACCCGATAAAGTCGTCGGTACACCGACATGTTTCAGAAATTATTCTAGACTTAGACAATTTGACTAGCTACGTGTTTGTTTGTGATTCAATGATTGTTAAACATATGTGATAATGTGAATAGGTAATGTGCTGACTGCAATAAGCAGTACTATGTGTTCTAGTATGTTATTCTAATTGATCAAATGATCTTATTAATGATAGGTTTCAGTATAAAAGATAAAACAAAGCTGCATAACTGTAAGCAGTAGACCAGGCAAGTATCCTACCCTTGCATTTTCTTTATGCAATGGACACGAGTAAGAAGATTCAGATTTAAATTATTATTGTACTATATTATTAACCCTATTATCGTATATATTATATCCGATCATTGTTTATCAATATGATATTATATTATATAACTCATATATATATTCTGTTCGTTAATTTCGAAATATGGTTATACAAGTGTCCTCACTTAGATAATCATTGTAGTTAAACACATGTTAATATATATATATATATATATATATATATATATGTTTATGTGTGTGTGTGTGTGTGTGTGTGTGTGTATAAGCCGTCTAAGCTATTTGACCAGCTAAACACAGATTTAGAAATATCGTTGAATATGATAAAACCTTTTTGTATCCAATCAAATTGCTTTGGTTTGGATTCTAGACTAAGTATGAACATCCCGATCAAGAGAAAACTTTTATGTGCCCAAGGCGGACAGAGTTAACGATAATATCGTTCTTGCATGTAGTATTGATCAATACAGGGCACATTGTGTGACGCCCCAAAAATAGGTATACAACACCCATTCTAAGTCGTCAAAATACATGGTATAGAAATAACTACAACTTTATTAATACAACATAAAAACTGTGAGTTTAAATACAAATATTGTCTTCTAGACAATATCCACACTCAAATAAGTCCTCATTACAATTATTGTTACATTATTTTAACAAAATGGTGAGGACTACTAAAACGACTTTCTAGAACCTTCATTCCATACCCCGACTAGTACTCGCTACATTCTCGCCTCTTGAGAAGAAAAATGGAACAAAAAGGAAAAGAGTGAGCTCAACTAGCCCAGTAAAGAATATTATGACTAAGATAATATAGAACAAATTATCGTTAGTCTTCAACAGGGAAAAATTTGATAAAATACAATAGACAACAAGTTTCAGATCAATATTCGCAGTGGAAATAATAATTCATTAGAAGAGTTAAGTAGAGAATGAAATTTACTATCTTCTATATTTGAATTTAAAAGTTCATCTTCAATATTTTATCCTGTAACATCAATCAATATATATCTGGAATCAAATATTCATCTTTGCACTCTGAGTGCCAAAGATATTCATCGATTAGTCATGTTCATCTAAACACATGTTCATCTTTGCACTACGGGCCAAAGATATTCATCAGAAATCATTCATCTTTGCATTACAGGCCAAAGATATTCAATAATATCATCATTTAGGACTGAGGATGATGAAAAATATTTTAAAGGAAACTAATCCAGTGAAACAAAATAACAAATATTAAGGATTCGTATTTCGGTTTATCCATGTCCAAAAATACCTCATAAATAATCATAGTGGAGTAAAATTCAAGAATGATCAAAACATGGATACAATCAAAGCTAGTATCCATAATAGATATTTTGGAGGAAAAACAAAAATTTAATTTTTCTGTGACTAGTGCCGTATACGTGAATAGTAACCCCGACACTAAAAGACAAGAATTTCACAAGAAAAATCTTACCAATATTCCGGCATAATGATATTGAAAGAAATAATTTCATTTTAAAAAAAATAATATCCCTTACCTCGAAAAGATAGTACTTTTAACTGGAATACTGGATATAGAGCTGAAGGGAACTTGCACCGTATAGCAACACTCAAAGTCTTAAAATACTTACAAGAATACGCTCGATAATATAGGGAGAGAAAGATTTCAATTTCTGGTGTGATTTTCAATTCTAACCTAAGCACCCTATTTATAGGAAAATGCTTAGAACATCGAAGCAGAAAATTTAATATAATATTATTATTATTTATAAAATTTTCCTTAGCCCACCTTGATCATCTGAATTCAGCCACCAAATAATGACAAAAACCAAAAAAATGTTTTTGTAATTAAAAATAATTAAAACTTTCAAAAACTAATTATTTCAGAACTACGGAACTTCAATAATTCATAATAAATAGCCCTTTTATCAGAAAAATTCGAACCATATATCTTTTCCATAGGAAATTTCATTATCTACAACTTTGCAGAAGAAAGTTTTTCCAAATTCCAAACAAAAATTGACCAAAATTCACAAACGAACGATTTTACAAGCTATAATCAAATTTTAGTCAAGAAATGGGGTCCACCGACACACAAAACATGTGTTGATCATTTAATGCAACAAAAATACTTTTTCTTCTCATATACTCATATATCCCATATTCATTGTAAAAATATCATCATTATTATATTATAATAATATAATAAAATATTATTTTATAAGAAAAAATAAATTATCGATTTTCAACAATTGTCACTTTAAAAATTTTCTCCATCTATATCCACATAAAATGAATATTTTCTTCATCATATAAATCAATAATTAATTATTCACAAATAATATTTACGAGAATCACAATACTAACAACCGCATAGCTTCCCGAAGAGGGGCTTTCCAATAAGGATTTCTCCTTCTTGGCCATGATTAGGTGACCAAACCTCTCCTTAGAGCGAACTTTGTAGACATTGCCAATTATGTTATCTAATAATATTATTCAGATAATATGAATTATTGCTTCGATAATGGAAAATACTGTGTAGTGACAATTATTGAAACAACAGTAATATAAAATATCAACGCAACAATTATTAAATCAATAAAATAATGAATAGTAATTACTGTAATAATTATTGAGTAGTGCCTTCTTACGTAAGAATCAATAATTGGTGCAATACCGTGTGATACTATGCAATAACGCCAGATTCTCGTGTTTTTTAACCAATGGTATTCCAACAAGATAATCTGTAATAACTACGCCGTTATTTATAAACAACTTATACTTGTCATTTTCTTCATCCAATGGCTTTCTGTTATGGGCCCACAAAAGACTGCGCCGTCGTAAGAATATTCCCCGATAGGAAGAATATTCCCCGACCAAACGAATATTCCCCGACAACAATGAATATTTTATAACCACTTGCTTATGCATTTTACCCATAACTAACCTCATTAATCAATTCAACCATTACTATTTCAAAATAATAAATAGAGGAAAATAAATTTCATTTATTAATAATTTGGGGTCTTACAACCTGTCCTCCTTATGAAATTTCGTCCCCGAAATTTACGTATCTGGTATTTCACAGAGTTGAGAATACCTTGCTTTCATTTCAGATTCCATCTTCCCTGTTATCATGATTTCTCCATTGCTTATCTCCTGTATTTCAGATATCATTCTAGAATACAGCTTCAAAACAAAGGTTAATTGACATATCACAATTTGTCAACTTAAATAAGAAAATTCAGCTTAGGTAGGACATATACTAGCGAAGGATATTACTCATCTCTCCCTTCCTAGTTCTAATCTCGGATCTCCGCCAGAGATCATATCCCTAACCTCTGATACAAACTGTGACGCCCCCAAAATAGGTATACAACACCCATTCTGAGTTGTCAAAATACATGGTACAGAAATAACTACAACTTTATTAATACAACATAAAAACTATGAGTTTAAATATAAATATTGTCATCTAGACAATATCCACACTCAAATAAGTCCTCATTACAATTATTGATACATTATTTTACCAAAATGGTGAGGACTACTAAAACGACTTTCTAGAACCTTCATTCCATACCCCGACTAGTACTCGCTACATTCTCGCCTCCTAGGAAGAAAAATGGAACAAAAAGGAAAAGAGTGAGCTCAACTAGCCCAGTAAAGAATATTATGACTAAGATAATATAGAACAAATTATCGTTAGTCTTCAATAGGGAAATATTTGATAAAATACAATAGACAACAAGTTTCAGATCAATATTCGTAGTGGAAATAATAATTCATTAGAAGAGTTAAGTAGAGAATGAAATCTACTATCTTCTATATATGAATTTAAAAGTTCATCGTCGATATTTTATCCCGGTAACATCAATCAATATATATCTGGAATCAAATTTTCATCTTTGCACTACAGGCCAAAGATATTCATCAGTTGGTCATGTTCATCTAAACACCTGTTCATCTTTGCACTACGGGCCAAAGATATTCATCAGAAATTATTCATCTTTGCACTACAGGCCAAAGATATTCAGTAATATCATCATTTAGGACTGAGGATGATGTAAAATATTTTAAAGGAAACGAATCCAGTGAAACAAAATAACAAATATTAAGGATTCGTATTTCGGTTTATCCATGTTCAATAATACCTCATAAATAATCATAGTGGAGTAAAATTCAAGATTGATCAAAACATGGATACAATCAAAGCTAGTATCCATAATAGATATTTTGGAGGAAAAACAAAAATTTAATTTTTCTGTGAATAGTGCCGTATACGTGAATAGTAACCCCGACACTAAAAGACACGAATTTCACAAGAAAAATCTTACCAATATTCCGGCATAATGATATTGAAAGAAATAATTTCATTTTTAAAAAAATAATATCCCTTACCTCGAAAAGATAGTACTTCTAACTAGAATTTTGGATATAGAGCTGAAAGAAACTTGCACCGTATAGCAACACTCAAAGTCTTTAAATACTCACAAGAATACGCTCGATAATATAGAGAGAGAAAGATTTCAGTTTCTGGTATGATTTTCAATTCTAACCTAAGCACCCTATTTATAAGAAAATGCTTATAACACCGAAGTAGAAAATTTATTATAATATTATTATTATTTATAAAATTTTCCTTAGCCCACCTTGACCATTTGAATTCAGCCACCAAATAATGACAAAAACAAAAAAAAAACGTTTTTGTAATTAAAAATAATTAAAACTTTCAAAAACCAATTATTTCGGAATTATGGAACTTCAATAATTCATAATAAATAACCCTTTTATCAGAAAAATTTAAACCATATATATTTTCCATGAGAAATTTCATTATCTACAACTTTGCAGAAGAAAGTTTTTCCAAATTCCAAACAGAAATTGACCAAAATTCACAAACGAACGATTTTACAAGCTATAATCAAATTTTAGTCAAGAAATGGGGTCCACCGACACACAAAACATGTGTTAATCATTTAATGCAACAAAAATACTTTTTCTCCTCATATACTCATATATCCCATATTCATTGTAAAAATATCATCATTATTATATTATAATAATATAATAAAATATTATTTTATCAGAAAAAATAAAATATCGATTTTCAACAATTGTCACTTTAAAAATTTTCCCCATCTATATCCACATAAAATGAATATTTTCCTCATCATATAAATCAATAATTAATTATTCACAAATTATATTTATAGAATCACAATACTAACAACCAGGCAGTTCCCAAGAAAGAGGGGGCTTTCCAATAAGGATTTCTCCTTACTGGCGCGCAATTAGGTGACCAAACCTCTCCTTAGACAAAACTTTCTAGACATTGCCAATAATGTTATATAATAATATTATTCAGATAATATGAATTATTGCTTCGATAATGGAAAATACTATGTAGTGACAATTATTGAAACAACGATAATATAAAATATCAACGTAACAATTATTGAATCAATAAAATAAAATCTTTGAATAGTAATTACGTAATAATTATTGAGTAGTGCCTTCACGTAAAATCAATAATTAGTGCAATACCGCAAATATCAGGTAAACAACGCCAGATTCATCGTGTTTTAACCACCTTGTTATTCCAACAAGATAATTGGTAATAACTACGCCGTTATTTATAAACAACTTATACTTGTCGCTTTCTTTCATCCAATGGCTTTCATTATGGGGCCCACAAAAGATCTGCTACTGTCAGTAAGAATATTCCCAAAGCGGAAGAATATTCCACGACCAAACGAATATTCCCCGACAACAATGAATATTTTATAACCACTTGCTTATGCATTTTACGCATAACTAACCTCATTAATCAATTCAACCATTACTATTTCAAAATAATAAATAGAGGAAATTAAATTTCATTTATTAATAATTTGGGGTCTTACAACCTCTCCTCCTTATGAAATTTTGTCCCCGAAATTTACGTTTCTGGTATTTCACAGAGTTTAAAATACCTTGCTTTCATTTTAGATTCCATCTTACCTGTCATCATGATTTCTCTATTGCTTATCTGCTGTATTTCATATATCATTCTAGAATACAGCTTCAAAACAAAGGTTAATTGACATATCACAATTTGTCAACTTAAATAAGAAAATTCAGCTTAGGTAGGACTTACAACCTATCCTCCTTATGAAATTTCGTCCCCGAAATTTACGTACCTAGTATTTCACAGAGTTGAGAATACCTTGCTTTCATTTCAGATTCCATCTTCGCTGTCATCATGATTTCTCCATTGCTTATCTCCTGTATTTCATATATCATTCTAGAATACAGCTTTAAAACAAAGGTTAATTGACATATCACAATTTGTCAACTTAAATATAAAAATTCAGCTTAGGTAGGACATATACTAGTGAAGGATATTACACTTCTCTCCCTTCCTAGTTCTAATCTCGGATCTCCGCCAGAGATCATATCCCTAAGCTCTTATACCAACTATGACACCCCCAAAATAGGTATACAACACCCATTCTGAGTCGTCAAAATACATGGTACAGAAACAACTACAACTTTATTAATACAACATAAAAACTGTGAGTTTAAATACAAATATTGTCATCTAGACAATATCCACACTCAAATAAGTCCTCATTACAATTATTGATACATTATTTTACCAAAATGGTGAGGACTACTAAAACGACTTTCTAGAACCTTCATTCCATACCCCGACTAGTACTCGCTACATTCTCGCCTCCTAAGAAGAAAAATGGAACAAAAAGGAAAAGAGTGAGCTCAACTAGCCCAGTAAAGAATATTATGACTAAGATAATATAGAACAAATTATTGTTAGTCTTCAACAAGGAAAAATTTGATAAAATACAATAGACAACAAGTTTCAGATCAATATTCGCAGCGGAAATAATAATTCATTAGAAGAGTTAAGTAGAGAATGAAATCTACTATCTTCTATATATGAATTTAAAAGTTCATCGTCGAAATTTTATCCCAATAACATCAATCAATATATATATGGAATCAAATATTCATCTTTGCACTACAGGCCAAAGATATTCATCAATTGGTCATGTTCATCTAAACACCTATTCATCTTTGCACTACGGGCCAAAGATATTCATCAGAAATCATTCATCTTTGCACTATAGGCCAAAGATATTCAGTAATATCAATATTTAGGACTGACGATGATGAAAAATATTTTAAAGGAATTGAATCTAGTGAAACAAAATAACAAATATTAAGGATTCGTATTTCGGTTTATCCATGTCCAAAAATACCTCATAAATAATCATAGTGGAGTAAAATTCAAGAATGATCAAAACATGGATACAATCAAAGCTAGTATCCATAATAGATATTTTGGAGGAAAAATAAAAATTTAATTTTTCTGTGAATAGTGCCGTATACGTGAATAGTAATCTCGACACTAAAAGATAAGAATTTCACAAGAAAAATTTTACTAATATTCCGACATAATGATATTGAAAGAAATAATTTCATTTTAAAAATAATAATATCCCTTACCTCGAAAAGATAGTATGTAAGACCCCAACTTATTATTAATGAAATTTAATTTTCTCTATTTATTATTTTAAAATAGTAAGGGTTGATTTGATTAATGTGGATAGTTAGGGGTAAAATACTGCAAATACTTCAAAAATAAGTAAGTGGTTATAAAATATTCATTGTTGTTTGGGAATATTCGTTTGGTCGTGGAATATTCATCTGCTTCGTGAATATTCGTAATGCGGCGCCAATAGCCATGTGTGGGCCCCATAACTAAAAGCGATTGGATGAAGAAAACGACAAATATAAGTTGGTTAAAAATAACTGGCGTGGTTATTCACCGTTAATCTTGTTAAAATACTACTCGGTGGTTAAAACACAAGAAGATACTGCGGTATTGCACCAATTATTGATTCTTACATAAGAATGCACTACTCAATAATGGTTACAGTAATTACTGTTCAGTATTTTATTGAGTTAATAATTGTTGCGTTGATATTTTATATTGCTGTTGTTTCAATAATTGTCATTACACAGTATTTTTCATTATCGAAGCAATAATTCATATTATCTGAATAATATTATTAGATAACATTATTGGCAATGTCTAGAAAGTTCTGTCTAAGGAGAGGTTTGGTCACCTAATTGCGGCCACCAAGAAGAAGAAATTCTTATTGAAAGCCCCTCTTTCCTGAACCTATGCAGTTTATCAATATTGTGATTCTGTAATATTATTTGTGAATAATTAATTATTGATTCATATGATGAGGAAAATATTGATTTTATGTGGATATAGATGGAGAAAAATTTTAATGTGACAATTGTTGAAAATTAAAATTTTATCTTTTTCTGATAAAATAATTCTTTTAAATATATTATTATATTTTAATAATATAATAATGGTGATATTTTTACAACGAATGTGGGATATATGAGTATACGAGGAGGAAGAGTATTTTTGTTGCAATAAATGTTTAAAACATGTTAAACATGCTCGGTGGACCCCATTTATTTACCTGAAATTTGATTATAAATTTTGTAAAATCGTCCGTTTGTGGATTTCGGTCAATTTCTATTTGGAATTTGGAAAACTTTCTTTTGCAAAGTTGTAGAGAATTGAATTTCCTATAAAAACTCAAGCGAGATTCAATTTTCTGATAAAAGGGCTATTTATTATGAATTATTGAAGTTCTGAAGCTCCGAAATAATTGATTTTTGGAAGTTTAAAATATTTTTAATTACAAAAACGTTTTTTGTGTTTGGTTAGCCTCATTAAACACATGCAAGTTGCTGAATTCAGATGGTTCTAGGTGTGTAGAGAATTTGTAATATATATAATATTATTATATTAAATTTTCTGCTTTGGTGTTCTAAGCAATTTCCTATAAATAGGGTGCTTAGGTTAGAATTGAAAATCACACCAGAAACTGAAGTTTTCTCTCTCTATATTATCGAGCGTATTCTTGTGAGTATTTTGAGTATACTTTGAGTATTGCTATACGGTGCAAGTCCAAGTCATAGCCTATATCCTGTTTCAAATTTAGAAGTCGATCTTTCGAGGTAAGGGATGTTATTTTCTTCTCAAATGATATTATTTCTTCAATATCATTATCTTTGAAATATTGGTTGGAACTTTTTATCAAATTTGGAACTTTTTCATGTCTGGGGTTCTCAGAAGACCCCAAAATATTAATAAATGAAATTTATTTTTCTCTATTTATTATTTTGAAATAGTAAGGGTTGATTTGATTAATGTGGATAGTTATGGGTAAAATACGCAAATATTTCAAATAAGCAAGTGGTTATAAAATACTCATTGTTGTCGAGAATATTCGTTTAGTCGTGGAATATTCTTTGCTTGGGAATATTCGCATTTACACAAGCAGCCTTTTAATGGGCCCCATAACTAAAAAAGCGATTGGATGAAGAAAACGACAAATATAAGTTGTTTTTAAATAACTACAGTAGTTGTTATCAAGTATCATCGTTGGAATACCCGGTGGTTAAAACACACTAATACGCCGTTGTTGAATAAGAAGAACTGCACTCAGATTGCACCAATTATTGATTCTTACGTAAGAAGGCACTACTACTCAATAATTGTTACGTGAATTACTGCTCAAGATTTTATTTTATTGATTCAATAATTGTTTGATTGATATTTTATATTACCGTTGTTTCAATAAATTGTCATTACACAAGATTTTCCATTATCGAAGCAATAATTCATATTATCCTAATAATATTATTAGATAACATTATTGGCAATGTCTAGAAAGTTCTCGCTCTAAGGAGAGGTTTGGTCACCTAATCATGCCAAGAAGAAGAGAAATTCTTATCGAAAGCCCCTCTTTCCTAGAACTACCGGTTCACAAGATCGTGATTCTATAATATTATTTGTGAATAATTAATTATTGATTTATATGATGAGGAAAATATTGATTTTACGTGGATATAGATGGAGAAAATTTTAATGTGACAATTGTTGAAAATTAATATTTTATCTTTTTCTCGATAAAATAATTCATTTAAATATATTATTTTAATAATATATTAACTATGATATTTTTACAACGAATGTGGGATATATGAGTATATGAGGAGGAAGAGTATTTTTTGTTGCAATAAATGTTTAAAACATGTTAAACATGTCGGTGGACCCCATTTCTCGAATCGAAATTTGATTATAAATTTGTAAAATTGTCCGTATGTGGATTTCTTTCAATTTCGCTTTGGAATTTGGAAAACTTTCTTCTCGCAAAGTTGTAGAGAATTGAATTTCCTATAAAACGTTAAGAGATTTAAATTTTCCGATAAAATGGCTATTTATTATGAATTATTGAAGTTCAAGTTCAAAATAATTGATTTTTGGAAGTTTAAAATATTTTTAATTACAAAAACGTTTTTTTCATTTTTGAAACTCATTTAACATGTGATTAGGAGGCTGAATTCAGATTGTTAGTGTGCGTATGAAGTTGTGGAAAAATTATAATATATTATATTAAATTTTCTGCTTTGGTGTTCTAAGCAATTTCCTATAAATAGGGTGCTTAGGTTAGAATTGAAAATCACACCAGAAACTGAAGTTTTCTCTCTCTATATTATCGAGCGTATTCTTGTGAGTATTTTGAGTATACTTTGAGTATTGCTATACGGTGCAAGTTCAAGTCATAGCCTATATCCGGTGTTTCAACTAGAAGTACTGTCTTTCGAGGTAAGGGATGTTATTTTCTTCTCAAATGATATTATTTCTTCAATATCATTATGCTGAAATATTGGTTGGAACTTTTTATCAAATTTGGAACTTTTTCATGTCGGGGTTACTATTCATGAGTTACTATTCACGAGTTACTATTCATGAGTTACTATTCACGAGTTACTATTCACGAGTTACTATTCACGAGTACTATTCACGAGCTATTCATGAAGCGTGAAGTGTTTTTTGAAAATTTCTATCTTTTGGTGATTTGAGTTACTATTCACGATACTACTGACTATTCACGATATATTCACGATACTGACTATTCACGAATACGACAGACTATTCAATCGAAAATGAAATTTCTTCTTTTCGTCTAAAATATCTATTATGGATACTAGCTTTGATTGTATCCATGTTTTGATCGTTCTTGAATTTTACTTCAAAGATGATTATTTATTAAGTATTTTTGAACTCGGATTGTTTAAAGTACGAATCCATAATACTTGTTCTTTTGTTTCACCGATTCGCTTTTCTTTGAAATATTTTTCATCATCCTCGCCTTAAATGATGATATTATTGAATATCTTTGGCCCCAGTAGTGCAAAGATGAATGATTTCTTGATGAATATCTTTGGCCCGTAGTGCAAAAGATGAACAGTGTTTAGATGAACATGACCAATCGATGAATATCTTTGGCTTCGCCTGTAGAGTAAAGATGAATATTTGATTCCGTATGTATATCGATTGATGTTACAGGATAAAATATCGACGATGAACTTTTAAATTCATATATAGAAGATAGTAGTTTGCATTCTCTACTTAACTCTTCTAATGAATTATTATTTCACCATGAATATTGGTTTAAAAACTTGTTGTCTATCAGTATTCTATTAGTTTTTTTCCTCGTCAAGACTAATGATAATTTGTTGTATATTATCTTAGTCATAATATTCTTTTTATCGGGCTAGTTGAGCTCACCCTTTTCCTTGTTGTTCCATTTTTCTTCTCGTGAGGCGAGAATGTAATGCAGTACTAGCTCTGGGTATGGAATGAAGGTTCTAGAGAGAGTTGTTTAGTAGTCCTCACCATTTTGTAAAATAATGTATCAATAAATGTGATGAGGATTTATTTGAGTATAGATATTGTCTAGAAGATAATATTTTTATTCAAACTCACGCTTTATATATTGTGTAATAATAAAGTTGTAGTTGTTTCGTACTATGTATTTGGCTACTCGGAATGGGTTGGATGGAATGGACCTATTTTGGGGGTGTCACAGTTGGTATCAGAGCTATAAGTAAAGAGCCCCAGCCTCTCATTGGTGACTTCCTGTTGATGGGGAATGCACCGAAGCCAGACTCTCCGTAGGGGACGCCTGCTCATGCAAGGGCAAACCGATAGGTATCAATGTGAGGTGTCGACATAAGTTGGTGTCCAGAGTCACAGCTGGGTATCGAGCTTAGGGATATGATCTCAAGGCGAGATCGGGGAATAGAACTAGGAGGGAGAGACGAGTAAATCCTTCGCTAAAGTGTGTCCTACCTAAGCTTATTTGTTGGTCATCATAATATAGGGTATTATGTGATTTGTTAATTTATTTAATTAACCCTTGTTTTATGATAGTTTTTAAGAATGGTCACGAGAACGTTAACAATGGAGTGAATGAGATCGTGGAGACACCTCTAATCGCCAACCGTGATAATGTGATGTCAAAGTAAGAAGGAATTAGAGATATCCATGTGGTGAGTGAAGAATTGATAGTTGCACATCTTTAGATAGTCGCAGAGGTAACAAATGAGAGTGAGGAAGAAGAGGAAGAAGAGGTACCAAGAGAGTTTATTAGAGGTATTTTATGATCAAAATGTAGAATTGCAAAATCGTATTCATGAGTTAGAAGAGCAGTCAAGAATTGCAGCAAATGTGGAGCAAAAGGATGCAACGATTCAAGCTTATGTTACCCGATATGTGATGCTTGAATGTAAGCACTTTTGGCGAGTATAAGATGATAAAGTCGAATCGAAATGAAAGAAGAAATAATCGAACGAGTGAGAATGAGTGATGCATGGGTAAAAGCCGCATACGACGCGTTGATATTATGGAAAGAGATGTCCAATCTAAAAGAGAAGATTTAACAATAACGGAAGACGCTTAAAAGCAAAGATCAAAGACCAAAGAACAAATTCTAGGGAAGAGAACGATCGCCGCTTAGATGCTACAGATGCGAGGAGGAGGGACATATAAGGTCAAACTGCTCAAAGCCTTCCAAGGTATGTTTTAGTTGTGGAAAAGATGGTCACATAGCTCGATTTTGTCCTATAAATAAATCAAGTCCAATTGGGACGTTGGCACCAGAGGCGGATACGTAAAAGTCAAAGTCAACGACATCGGAAGAGCGTTTTTCGTGACTTCTCAAAAAGCGAGTAACCCGAACGGTTAGCACGGGTTAGTTAATTATAAATTTCACGAAGTTTATACCTTACTAGATACCGCTTCTACCCATTCTTTTATCTCTCTTGCTTGCGTTCAACGCTTGAACTTGACTCAGGAGAAATTAGACTTTGACCTATCTGTGGAGACTCTATTAGAGAAACTTTCATTACATCCGTTGTTTAGAAATCTTGTTTGATCCAAGTCAGCACCATCACATTACCTCGTTGACCTTATTTATTTAAAGATACTTGCTTTTGATGTGATTTTAGGGATTGATTGGTTAACTACTCATCATGCCAAATTGATTGCTTTTGTAAGGTTGTTAGTTTTCATATTCCTAAGCAACCCATTATTCAATTCAAGCAATCAAACCATTGTAGTCAAATATTTTCATATCAAGCCATGAAGTCATTCGCTTATTACGGATGTTAAGTTTTCTTAGTCCATGTTATGGATTTGAATAAAGACACGCCGATTTGAATAATATTCCCGTTATTATTTATTTTTCCCGACGTTTCCCTCAAGAATTTCTTGGCTTACTCCCAAAGCCCGATATTAAATTTTGTATCGAATTTGAACCCTAGACAAAACTCATTTCTAAAATCTCACATCGAATGGCTCCAATTGAACTTCGTGAGTTAAAAATTCAACTATAGAATTTGGTACCGAGCCTTTATCCGGTGACTTCCTTTGTGGAATGCACCGGCCGCACTCTCCGTAGGGGACACCATATTCGTATGCGATAGTAAACCGATAGGTGTCATTGTAACGTGCTATCCAAGGTTGATATGAGTCACAGCTTGAGAACAACCTAAGTCGGAAATCGAAATACGTAGCTTTCAGGCTTAGTTGGTTATTATCGGAGATTCGTTGAAGGATATTCTCGAATCGCTATTCCATTAACGCAAATTGACTTCGAGAGATACAAAATTCGAATGGAGTAAGGAATGTGGGAAGAGCTTCAAGAACTCAAGAGGAGACTCATTTCAACACATGTTCGACCACGCCATCCTCGAAAAGCGAACGTGGTAGCCGATGTGTTGAGTAGAAGATCGATACAAGTACGAGTAAGATATTGTCAAAGACTCATTTCAGATAATTTACAAATAATAGAGATGGAGATGAAAACTCTAGGTACCCACGTGATGGTATACGAGTATAATCGACTTTAATCGATAAAGTTAAAGTCGCTCAAGCTACACACCGAGTGATGAATTTGAAGAAGGAGGTGCAAGAAGTTGTTATTTCAAAAGCAAGAATCGGGAGGAAAGCTCAAACCTTCGATTTATTAATCCATTTGAAATTCTCGATCGAATAGAACTGTGGCCTATAGACTCGCTTTTACCGCCAAGTACGACGCGCGTGTTCATAACGCTTTTCGATGATTTACGTAAATATGTGGACGACCTTAACCACGCTATTGAAGTTAGAACCGAACGAGATAGCCAAGACTTAACATACGAGGAGGTACCACAAGATCTTGGATAGAAAGAACATGTCCTATGTACCGAGGTTATACCACAAGTTAAAATTTTGTGGAGAAACCATGCTATCGAGGAAATGACCGGGAGTTGGAAACGAAATGAAAGCGAGGTATTCTCATCTTTTCAAACACCAGTATCACGCCAATTTCGAGGACGAAATTTCATAAGGAGGGAGGTTGTAAAGACCCCAAAATATTAATAAATGAAATTTATTTTCTCTATTTATTATTTTGAAATAGTAAGGGTTGATTTGATTAATGTGGATAGTTATGGGTAAAATACGCAAATATTTCAAATAAGCAAGTGGTTATAAAATACTCATTGTTGTTTGAGAATATTCGCTTAGTCGTGGAATATTCTTCATCGCTCGGGAATATTCGCATTTACGACGCCAGCCTTTTTTAATGGGCCCCATAACTAAAAGCGATTGGATGAAGAAAACGACAAATATAAGTTGTTTTTAAATAACTACGTAGTTGTTATCGTTAATCATCGTTGGAATACCCTTGGTTAAAACACACTAATACGCTGCGTTGTTGAATAAGAGAGCACCAGATTGCACCAATTATTGATTCTTACGTAAGAAGGCACTACTCAATAATTGTTACAAAGAATTACTGCTCAAAGATTTTATTTTATTGATTCAATAATTGTCGATTGATATTTTATATTACCGTTGTTTCAATAAATTGTCATTACACAAGATTTTCCATTATCGAAGCAATAATTCATATTATCCTAATAATATTATTAGATAACATTATTGGCAATGTCTAGAAAGTTCGCTCTAAGGAGAGGTTCGGTCACCTAATCAAGCTACCAAGAAGAGAAATTCTTATCGAAAGCCCCTCTTTCCTAGAACTACCGTCATCACAAAAGATCTTGTGATTCTATAATATTATTTGTGAATAATTAATTATTGATTTATATGATGAGGAAAATATTGATTTTACGTGTGATATAGATGGAGAAAATTTTTAATGTGACAATTGTTGAAAATTAATATTTTATCTTTTTCTCGATAAAATAATTCATTTAAATATATTATTTTAATAATATATTAACTATGATATTTTTACAACGAATGTGGGATATATGAGTATATGAGGAGGAAGAGTATTTTTGTTGCAATAAATGTTTAAAACATGTTAAACATGTCGGTGGACCCCATTTCTCGATCGAAATTTGATTATAAACAGTAAAATTGTCCGTATGTGGATTTCTTGGCCAATTTCTGCTTGGAATTTGGAAAACTTTCTTCTTCGCAAAGTTGTAGAGAATTGAATTTCCTATAAAAAGTCGCGAGATTCGAATTTTCTGATAAAATTGCTACTTATTATGAATTATTGAATTTCCGAAGTTCCGAAATAATTGATTTTTGAAAGTTTAAAATATTTTTAATTACAAAAATGTTTTTTTCATTTTTGAAACTTAATTAACATGTGATTAGGAGGCTGAATTCAGATTGTTAGTGTGCGTATGAAGTTGTTGAAAAATTATAATATATTATATTAAATTTTCTGCTTTGGTGTTTTAAGCAATTTCCTATAAATAGGTGTGCTTAGGTTAGAATTGAAAATCACACCGTAAACCTCAAGTTTTCTCTCTATATTATCGAGCGTATTCTTGTGAGTATTTTGAGTATACTTTGAGTATTGCTATACGATGCAAGTTCAAGTCATAGCCTATATCCTGTTTCAACTAAAGACTCGCCTTTCGAGGTAAGGATGTTATTTTCTTCTCAAATGATATTATTTCTTCAATCATTATTATGAAATATTGGTTGGAACTTTTATCAAATTTGGAACTTTTTCATGTCTGGGTTACTATTCATGAGTTACTATTCACGAGTTACTATTCATGAGTTACTATTCACGAAGTTACTATTCACGAGTACTATTCATGAAGCGTGAAGATGTTTTTTTGTGAAATTTCTATCTTTTGGTGTCTTGAGTTACTATTCATGTATATCTGAGTTACTATTCACGATACTCACTATTCACGATACTACACTTATTCACGAATACTAAGACTATTCAATCTAAAAATGAAATTTTTCTTTTCGTCTAAAATATCTATTATGGATACTAGCTTTGATTGTATCCATGTTTTGATCGTTCTTGAATTTTACTTGAAGATGATTATTAATTAAGTATTTTTGAACTCGGATTGTTTAAAGTACTCCTAATCCATAATACTTGTTCTTTTGTTTCACCGGATTCGCTTTTCTTTGAAATATTTTTCATCATCCTCGCCTTAAATGATGATATTATTGAATATCTTTGGCCCAGTAGTGTAAAGATGAATGATTTCTTGATGAATATCTTTGGCCCGAGAGTAGTGCAAAGATGAAAGATGAATGTGTTTAGATGAACATGACCGATCGATGAATATCTTTGGCCTCAGAGTGCAAAGATGAATATTTGATTCCGATGTATATCGATTGATGTTACAGGATAAAATATCGACGATGAACTTTTAAATTCATATATAGAAGATAGTAGTTTGCATTCTCTACTTAACTCTTCTAATGAATTATTATTTCACTGCGAATATTGGTTTAAAAACTTGTTGTCTATCAGATTCTATTAGTTTTTTTCCTCGTTGAAGACTAATGATAATTTGTTGTATATTATCTTAGTCATAATATTCTTTATCGGGCTAGTTGAGCTCACCCTTTTCCTTGTTGTTCCATTTTTCTTCTCGTGAGGCGAGAATGTAGCGAGCAGTACTAGCCTGGGGTATGGAATGAAGGTTCTAGAGAGAGTTGTTTAGTAGTCCTCACCATTTTGTAAAATAATGTATCAATAAATGTGATGAGGATTTATTTGAGTATAGATATTGTCTAAAAGATAATATTTTTATTCAAACTCACGCTTTATTGTTGTAATAATAAAGTTGTAGTTGTTTCTGTACCATGTATTTGGCGACTCAGAATGGGTTGGATGGAATGGACCTATTTTGGGGGCGCCACAGCTTACTATTCATGAGTTACTATTCTGAGTTATTCACGAGTTACTATTCACGAGTTACTATTCACGAAGCGTTCATGAAGCGTGAAGATGTTTTTTGTGGAATTTCTATCTTTTGGTGTCTGAGTTACTATTCACGATACTGCACTATTCACGATATCAAGACTATTCAACCAAAAAAAATGAAATTTCTTCTTTTTGTCCAAAATATCTATTCGGATACTAGCTTTGATTGTATCCATGTTTTGATCATTCTTGAATTTTACACCACTATGATTATTTTTTTGAGTATTTTTTGGGCGTGGATAAAACAAAGTACGAATCCTTAATCCTTAATCCTTGTCATTTTGTTTCACTTTGGATTCGCTTCTTTAAAAATATTTTTCATCATCTTCACCTTTTAAATGATGATATTATGGAATATCTTTGGCACAGTAGTGCAAAGATGAATGATTTCTGAAGAATATCTTTGGCCCGTAGTGCAAAGATGAGCAGTGTTTAGATGAACATGACCAATCGATGAATATCTTTGGCTCAGAGTGCAAAAGATGAATATGTGATTCCGGATGTATATTGATTGATGTTACGGGGATAAAAGATAGACGATGAACTTTTAAATTCATACATAGAAGATAGTAGTTTGCATTCTCTACTTAACTCTTCTAATGAATTATTATTTCATTGTGAATATTGATTTAAAATTTGTTGTCTATTGTATTCTATTAGATTTTTCCTGTTGAAGACTAACGATAATTTGTTGTATATTATCTTAGTCATAATATTCTTTACTTGAGCTAGTTGAGCTCACCCTTTTCCTTTTTGTTCCATTTTCTTCTCGGGAGGCGAGAATATAAGCGAAATGCAGTCTGGGTATGGAATGAAGATTTTAGAAAGAATTGTTTAGTAGTCCTCACCATTTTGTAAAATAATGTATCAATAAATGTGATTAGGATTTATTTGAGTATAGATATTGTCTAGAAGATAATATTTGTATTTAAACTCACAGCTTATCTTGTTGTATTAATAAAGTTGTAGTTGTTTACATGCAGGTGTATTGACAACTCGAGAATGGGTGATGTATACCTATTTTGGGGCGTCCACGGTTGGTATCGAGCTTAGGGATATGATCTCTGGCGGAGATCGGGAATAGAACTAGGAGGGAGAGACGAGTAAATCCTTCGCTTCGCTAGTGTGTCCTACCTAAGCTTATTTTTTAGTTGGTCAAGATATAGGATATTATGTGATATATTGATTTCCTTAATTAACCCTTGTTTTATGACATGATTTGAGAATGTCAACCGAGAATATTAACAATGGAAATGAGACCGTGGAGACTCACAGACTCACCAACGAGGAGAAACGTGCAACAGTCAAATGTTCCTCGTGTGAACAACACCACCGAGCGAGATGATGAACGAGGAATGTTTAGAAGCTTTTTGCAGTTCATGCAAAATAAGACGAGGAGACTCGTGTTCAAAATACAGAGGAAATGATAGCAATTCACGGGTTGTCACAAACAAGCAAGCGCTTCAAAGAGTTGGGACCACCGAATTTAAGGAAAAGCCGATCCGATCATAAGCGGAAACATGGGTCAAACAAATTACCAAGATATTCGATGTCTTGGGATGCACGGAGGAACGAAGGTTCCATTCGCCACCTTTATGTTCCGTGGCGAAGCGGTATCTATTGGTGGGAGTCTGTGAAGCGTACCCATCCATTTTGCACTCGGCATGTCTTGGGGAAACGTTTGAAAACTATTTAATGACAAATACTTTCACGAAAGTGTTCATCATATGAAGGAAGTGGAGTTCATCGAGTTAGAACAAAACAACATGACGGTGTCTCGATGACGAGGCAAAGTTTGCGAGTTATCCGGTTTGCACCTCATTTGGTGGAGAATGAGGAACGTATGACGCGGATGTTTCTTAGAGGTTTGAAACCCGGCATACGTCGATATCTCATTTCTCATAAATTTTCTCTCTATTCGGATGTTGTAAAGGGGCTCAATTATTAGAGCGAGATAACGAGTACTAGTCGGTGAGGACCATAACCGAGGATCGTACCGTAGATAGCGATCAATGAATAATGATAACCAAATGGAGAAAGAAAAAGACGGACAAAATGGTAACCACTCTGGTGGTGATCATGGCCATGAAAAAAGAAGAAGCGAGTCGGAGGAGATTTTAAAAGAGGAGATTTAACAACGACCATATACGAAGAGCGATAGTCTTAAAGAAGAATCGGTTCTAAGGGAGGAGAACGACCACCGGTCATATGTTACAACTCATGGAAAAGAGGGATATATCGGTCAAACTGTCCCACAACAGTTCAAGGTATGCTATAATTGTGGAAAGGAAGGACATATCGCTCGAGATTGTGCGATAGCGAAACCTAGTTCAATGGGGACGGTGACTCAAAAAGATCGTCCCGGAAAAGTCAAAGTCAACGATTCCGGAAGAAGCGTTTGTTGTGATCGGTCAAAATGCGAGGAACCCAAACGAGGTGATCACGGTAAGCTATTTATAAATTCTTGCGAAGTTTATACCTTACTTGATACCGGTGCTACCCATTCATTTATCTCTCCCCTTGTGCTCAACGCTTAAACTTGACTCAGGAGAAATTAGACTTTGACTTATCTGTGGAAACTCAGTTAGGAGAAACTTTCATCACATCCACTGCTTATAAATCTTGTTTGATTCAAGTTGGCACCATTACCTTACACGTTGACCTTATCTCTTTAAAGATACTTGCTTTTGATGTGATTTTAGGGATTGATTGGTTAACTACTCATCATGCCAAAATTGATTATTTTCGTAAGGTTGTTAGTTTTCATATTCCTAACCAACTGTTGTATGCAATTCAAGCAACTAAACCATTAAAATCAATCACTATCATATCTAATTATAAAGCTATTCGTTTATTGAAAAAGCGGATGTCAAGCTTTCTTAGCCCATGTTATGGATTTGAATAAAGACACGCCAAATTTGAATAATATTCTGTTGTTATTGACTTTCCGATGTATTTCCCAAAGAACTAACCTGGAATTACACCCCGAACGTGAAGTTGAATTCTTTATTGATCTTGAACCCGGTACAAAGCCCATTTCTAAAACCCCATATCGAATGGCTCCTATTGAACTTCAGGAGTTAAAGGTCCAACTACAGGAATTGTTGGACATCGGTTTCATTCGTCCTAGTACATCTCCTTGGGTGCTCCTGTTTTATTTGTAAAGAAGAAAGACGGGAGTATGCGACTTTGTATTGACTACCGGGAATTGAACCATGTCACCATCAAGAATAGGTATCCACTACCTCGCATTGATGACTTGTTTGACCAAATTGCAAAGGGGCACAATTCTTTTCAAAAATCGATCTTCGCTTACGGATATCATCAAATTGAAGATTAGAATTGAGGATATTCCAAAGACGCGCTTTAGAACTCGGATGGGCATTATGAATTCTTAGTCATGTCTTTTCGACTAACTAATGCTCCTACGACTTTTCATGGATATGATGAACCGAGTATTCAAGGAATATTTGGATCAATTCGTTGTTGTCTTTATTGATGACATCCTCATATATTCCAAAAGCCGTGAAGATCATGAGCACCATTTGAAGTCGGTACTCCAAAGGCTTCGTGAAAACAAACTATATGCCAAATTAAAGAAATGTGAGTTCGGCTTGAGGAAGTAGCATTCCTTGGGCGCGTGGTGTCGAAACATGGAGTATCTGTTGATCCGTGAAGATTGAAGCAATACAAAGTTGGGAGCAACCAAGCTCGGTGGATCAAGTACGTAGCTTTTGGGCTTAGTCGGTTATTATCGGAGATTCGTGGAAGGATTTAACTCTACTCCATTAACTCAGCCTAACTCGGAAGGATACAAAATTCGTTTGGAGTGAAGAATGCGAGATGAGTTTCCAAGAGCTTAAGAGGAGACTTATTTCTAAGACTGTTTTCTAACAATACCATCCGGTTCGGATGGATTTGTTATCTCTGATGATGCTTGAGCAAAGGGTTAGGATGTGTTCTCATGTAACGTGGGAAAGTCATAGCCTATGCCTCGCGACAACTTAAAAGAGTATGAGAGGAATTATCCTACTCATGACCTAGAGTTAGCGTGCAATCGTTTCGCACTAAAAATATGGAGGCACTATCTATATGGGGAGAAAGTGGAGATATATTCGCACCATAAAAGCCTTAAATATTTCTTCACTCAAAAGAACTCAACATGCGGCAATGACGTTGGCTCGAGCTATTGAAAGACTACGACCACACTATTCAATACCATCCTAGAAAAGCGAATGTAGTAGACCGCGTACGCGTTGAGTAAGATCATATGCGAACGAGTGTGATGATGTCAAGTATCGCGTAGAGCCAACTTTAATAGAAAAAGTTAAGGTTGCTCAAGCCACCGACTCGGAGATGATGCGTATGAAGAAGAAAGTACAAGAAGGAGCTATTCCGGAAGCGAGAATTGATGAAGAAGGAATACTTCGAGTCCACTCTAGACTTTGTGTCCCTAACGACTCTGATTTGAAGTACAAGATTATGATGGAGGCACACAATACACCATTTGCAATCCATCCTGGAAGTACTAAAATGTATCGTGATCTTCGACATACATTTTGGTGGAACAATATGAAGAGAGAAATTGCAAAGTTTATCTCGATGTGTTTAACTTGTCAACGTGTAAAGGCGGAGCATCTTGTACCTAAGGGTCCGTTGCAACCACTTGAGATTCCGAAATGGAAGTGGGAACACATTACCATGGATTTTGTTACGGGTCTTCCTACGGTTTCTCAAGGCATCAATGCTATTTGGGTTATTGTTGATAGATTAACCAAGTCTGCTCATTTCTTGCCGATACGGGAAACTTATTCACTTGAACGTCTTGCTAGTATGTACGTGAATGAGATTGTAAGGTTGCATGGCATGCCAGTATCCATAGTTTCGGATCGTGACCCAAGATTCACTTCAAGATTTTGGGTTAGCTTGCAAAAAGCTATGGGCACGGATTTACGATTCAGTTCGGCATACCATCCTCAAACGGACGGACAATCGAAAAGGACTACTCAAACTCTTGAAGATTTATTAAGACTCGTGTCCTGACTTCAAGGCGGTTGGGATAAGTATTTACCATTGGTGGAATTCTCCTACAACAACAAAGATTATCGAGCAAGTATAGGTGTGGCTCCATTTGAAGCATTATATGGACGAAAGTGTCGCTCTCCAGTATGTTGGGACGAGGTGGGTGAAGCAACACTGTTGGGACCCGAGTTGGTACGTATGACTACCGAAAAGATCCAAATGATTCGACAACGTATACAAACGGCACAAGATCGACAAAAGAGTTATGCGGATCTTCATCGAAAGGACGTGGAATTTAGTATAGGGGATCATGTATTATTGCGAGTTGCTCCATGGAAGGGAGTTACAAGATTTGGGAAGAGAGAAAAGCTCAATCCACGATTTATTGGTCCATTTCAAATTCTTGACCGAGTAGGAAATGTAGCCTATAGACTCGCGTTACCTCCAAGTATGTCTCGTGTTCATAATGTGTTTCACATATCGTACTTAAAAAATATGTGAAAGACCAACCACGTTATAGAATTAGAACCGATTTAAATAGCCAAGACTTAACGATGAGGAGGTACTGCCAAGATCTTGGATAGGAAGGAGCATGTCCTACGCGCAAAGGTCATACCACAAGTTAAAGTTTTGTGGAGGAATCATGCTATAGAGGAAATGACCTGGGAATTGGAAACGGAAATGAAAGCGAGGTATCCTCACCTTTTCAAACACACCGAGTCGTCACGTCAATTTCGAGGACGAAATTTCATAAGGAGGGAGGTTGTAAGACCCCAACTTATTATTAATGAAATTTAATTTTCTCTATTTATTATTTTAAAATAGTAAGGGTTGATTTGATTAATGTGGATAGTTAGGGGTAAAATACGCAAATACTTCAAAATAAGCAAGTGGTTATAAAATATTCATTGTTGTTTAGGAATATTCGTTTGGTCGTGGAATATTCGTGCTCGTCATGGAATATTCGTATGCTGACGGCCAAGACCATGTATGGGCCCCATAACGAAAAAAAACGATTGGATGAAGAAAACGACAAATATAAGTTGGTTAAAAATAACTACGTAGTTATTCACAGATTAATCTTGTTAAAATACTTGGGTTAAAACACAAGATGCACCAGGTATTGCACCAATTATTGATTCTTACGTAAGAAGGCACTACTCAATAATGGTTACGATTAATTCTCAAGATTTTATTGAGTTAATAATTCTTTGCGTTGATATTTTATATTCATTGTTGTTTCAATAATTGTCATTACACATTATTTTTCATTATCGAAGCAATAATTCATATTATCTGAATAATATTATTAGATAACATTATTGGCAATGTCTAGAAAGTTACGTCTAAGAGAGGTTTGGTCACCTAATTGCGCCATGATGAAGAAAAATTCTTATTGGAAAGCCCCTCTTCCTGAAACCGCCTCGTTGTCAATATTGTGATTCTCGTAATATTATTTGTGAATAATTAATTATTGATTCATATGATGAGGAAAATATTGATTTTATGTGGATATAGAAGGAGAAAATTTTAATGTGACAATTGTTTAAAATTAAAATTTTATCTTTTTTTTGATAAAATAATTCTTTTAAATATATTATTATATTTTAATAATATAATAATGGTGATATTTTTACAACGAATGTGGGATATATGAGTATACGAGGAGGAAGAGTATTTTTGTTGCAATAAATGTTTAAAACATGTTAAACATGTCGGTGGACCCCATTTATTGACTGAAATTTGATTATAGGCTGTAAAATCGCCCGTTTGTGGATTTCGGTCAATTTCTATTTGGAATTTTGAAAAACTTTCTTCTGTAAAGTTGTAGAGAATTGAATTTACTATAAAAACTCGCGAGATTCGAATTTTCTGATGAAAGGGCTATTTATTATAAATTATTGAAGTTCTCAAGTTCAAAATAATTGATTTTTGGAAGTTTAAAATATTTTTAATTACAAAAACGTTTTTTGTGTTTGGTTAGCCTCATTAAACACATGCAAGTTGCTGAATTAAGATGGTTCTAGGTGCGTAGAGAATTTGTAATATATATAATATTATTATATTAAATTTTCTGCTTTGGTGTTCTAAGCAATTTCCTATAAATAGGGTTCTTAGGTTAGAATTGAAAATCACACCAGAAACTGAAGTTTTCTCTCTCTATATTATTGAGCGTATTCTTGTGAGTTTTTTTGAGTATACTTTGAGTATTGCTATACTGTGCAAGTCCAAGTCATAGCCTATATCCTGTTTTTAATTAAAATCTTGATCTTTCGAGGTAAGGGATGTTATTTTCTTCTCAAATGATATTATTTCTTCAATATCATTATCTTTGAAATATTGGTTGGAACTTTTTATCAAATTTGGAACTTTTTCATGTCGGGGTTACTATTCATGAGTTACTATTCACGAAGTTACTATTCATGAGTTACTATTCACGAAGTACTATTCATGAAGCGTGAAGATGTTTTTTTGTGGAATTTCTATCTTTTGGTGTCTGAGTTACTATTCACGATACTCTATTCACTATCTGATTCACCCAAAAAAAAAAATTTCTTCTTTTTGTCCAAAATATCTATTCGGATACTAGCTTTGATTGTATCCATATTTTGATCATTCTTGAATTTTACACCACTATGATTATTTTTGAGGTATTTTTGGGCGTGGATAAAACAAAGTACTAATCCTTAATCCTTAATCCTTGTCATTTTGTTTCACTTTGGATTCGCTTTCTTTAAAATATTTTTCATCATCTTCACCTTAAATGATGATATTATGGAATATCTTTGGCCCAGAAGTGCAAAGATGAATGATTTCTCAAGAATATCTTTGGCCCGTAGTAGTGCAAAAGATGAACAGTGTTTAGATGAACATGACCAATCGATGAATATCTTTGGCCTCAGTAGTGCAAAGATGAATATGTGATTCCGATGTATATTGATTGATGTTACAGGGATAAAAGATAGACGATGAACTTTTAAATTCATACATAGAAGATAGTAGTTTGCATTCTCTACTTAACTCTTCTAATGAATTATTATTTCAAATTTAATATTGATTTAAAATTTGTTGTCTATTGTATTCTATTAGATTTTTCCTCGTTGAAGACTAACGATAATTTGTTGTATATTATCTTAGTCATAATATTCTTTATCGAGCTAGTTGAGCTCACCCTTTTCCTTTTTGTTCCTTTTTTCTTCTCGTGAGGCGAGAATATAGCGAGTACTGCAGTCTGGGTATGGAATGAAGGTTTTAGAAAGAATTGTTTAGTAGTCCTCACCATTTTTGTAAAATAATGTATCAATAAATGTGATTAGGATTTATTTGAGTATAGATATTGTCTAGAAGATAATATTTGTATTTAAACTCATAGTTTTACTGTTGTAATAATAAAGTTGTAGTTGTTTCTGTACCATGTATTGACAACTCAGAATGGGTGATGTATACCTATTTTGGGGGCGTCACATAGTACTTCTAACTGGAATACTGGATATAGAGCTGAAGGGAACTTGCACCGTATAGCAACACTCAAAGTCTTAAAATACTCACAAGAATACGCTCGATAATATAGAGAGAGAAAGATTTCAATTTCTGGTGTGATTTTCAATTCTAACCTAAGCACCCTATTTATAGGAAAATGCTTAGAACACCGAAGCAGAAAATTTAATATAATATTATTATTGTTTATAAAATTTTCCTTAGCCTACCTTGACCATCTGAATTCAGCCACCAAATAATGACAAAAACCAAAAAAAATGTTTTTCTAATTAAAAATAATTAAAACTTTCATAAACCAATTATTTCGGAACTACGGAACTTCAATAATTCATAATAAAAAGCCCTTTTATCAGAAAAATTCGAACCATATATCTTTTCCATAGGAAATTTCATTATCTACAACTTTGCAGAAGAAAGTTTTTCCAAATTCCAAACAGAAATTGACCAAAATTCACAAACGGACGATTTTACAAGCTATAATCAAATTTTAGTCAAGAAATGGGGTCCACCGACACACAAAACATGTGTTAATCATTTAATGCAACAAAAATACTTTTTCTCCTCATATACTCATATATCCCATATTCATTGTTAAAAATATCATCATTATTATATTATAATAATATAATAAAATATTATTTTATAAGAAAAAATAAAATATCGATTTTCAACAATTGTCACTTTAAAAATTTTCTCCATCTATATCCACATAAAATGAATATTTTCCACATGAAATAAATCAATAATTAATTATTCACAAATAATATTTACAGAATCACAATACTAACAACCAGGCAGTTCCTAGGAAAGAGGGGGCTTTCCAATAAGGATTTCTCCTTACTGCCGCGCAATTAGGTGACCAAACCACTCCTTAGACAGAACTTTCTAGACATTGCCATAATGTTATCTAATAATATTATTAAGATAATATAAATTATTGTTTCGATAATGAAAAATACTGTGAAGTGACAATTATTGAAACAACAGTAATATAAAATATCAACGCAACAATTATTGAATCAATAAAATAAAATACTGACTAGTAATTACTGTAATAATTATTGAGTAGTGCCTTCTTACGTAAGAATCAATAATTGGTGCAATACCGTGTGCTACTATGCAACAACGCCAGACATCGTGTTTTTAACCACCGGGTATTCCAACAAGATAATTGTAATAACTTCACGCCAAGTTATTTATAAACAACTTATACTTGCCGCTTTTCTTCATCCAATCGCTTTACATTATGGGGACCACAAAGATCAATGTACTGGTCGTATTTAATATTCTCCCGACGGAAGATTATTCCACGACCAAACGAATATTCCCCGACAACAATGAATATTTTATAATCACTTGCTTATGCATTTTACCCATAACTAACCTCATTAATCAATTCAACCCTTACTATTTCAAAATAATAAATAAAGGAAATTAAATTTCATTTAATAATAATTTGGGGTCTTACAACCTCTCCTCCTTATGAAATTTCGTATCCGAAATTTACTTACCTGGTATTTCATAGAGTTGAGAATAACTTGCTTTCATTTCAGATTCCATCTTCCCTGTCATTATGATTTCTCCATTGCTTATCTCCTGTATTTCATATATCAGTCTAGAATACAGCTTCAAAACAAAGGTTAATTGACATATCACAATTTGTCAACTTAAATAAGAAAATTCAGCTTAGGTAGGACATATACTAGCGAAGGATATTACTCGTCTCTCCCTTCCTAGTTCTAATCCCGGATCTCCGCAAGAGATCATATCTCTAAGCTCTGATACCAACTGTGACGCCCCTAAAATAGGTATACAACACCCATTCTGAGTCAACAAAATACATTGTACAGAAACAACTACAACTTTATTAATACAACATAAAAACTTTGAGTTTAAATACAAATAGTGTCATCTAGACAATATCCACACTCAAATAAGTCCTCATTACAATTATTATTACATTATTTTACCAAAATGGTGAGGACTACTAAAACGACTTTCTAGAATCTTCATTCCATACCCCGACTAGTACTCACTACATTCTCGCCTCCTGAGAAGAAAAATAAAACAAAAAGGAAAAGAGTGAGCTCAACTAGCCTAGTAAAGAATATTATGACTAAGATAATATATAACAAATTATCGTTAGTCTTCAACAGGGAAAAATTTGATAAAATACAATAGACAACAAGTTTCAGATCAATATTCGCAGCGGAAATAGTAATTCATTAGAAGAGTTAAGTAGAGAATGAAATCTACTATCTTCTATATATGAATTTAAAAGTTCATCGTCGATATTTTATCCCTGTAACATCAATCAATATATATATGGAATCAAATATTCATCTTTGCACTACAGGCCAAAGATATTCATCAGTTGGTCATGTTCATCTAAACACCTGTTCATCTTTGCACTACGGGCCTAAGATATTCATAAGAAATCATTCATCTTTGCACTACAGGCCAAAGATATTCAGTAATATCATCATTTAGGACTGAGGATGATGAAAAATATTTTAAAGGAAACGAATCTAGTGAAACAAAATAACAAATATTAAGGATTCGTATTTTGGTTTATCCATGTCCAAAAATACCTCATAAATAATCATAGTGGAGTAAAATTCAAGAATGATCAAAACATGGATACAATCAAAGCAAGTATCCATAATAGATATTTTTGAGGAAAAACAAAAATTTAATTTTTCTGTGAATTGTGTCGTATACGTGAATAGTGTTGTATGCGTGAATAGGAACCCCGACACTAAAAGACAAGAATTTCACAAGAAAAATCTTACCAATATTCTGGCATAATGATATTGAAAGAAATAATTTCATTTTAAAAAAAATAATATCCCTTACCACGAAAAGATAGTACTTCTGACTAGAATACTAGATATAGAGCTAAAGGGAACTTGCACCGTATAACAACACTCAAAGTCTTAAAATACTCACAAGAATACGCTCAATAATATAGAGAGAGAAAGATTTCAGTTTCTGGTGTGATTTTCAATTCTAACCTAAGCACCCTATTTATAGGAAAATACTTAGAACACCAAAGCAGAAAATTTAATAAAATATTATTATTATTTATAAAATTTTCCTTAGCCCACCTTGACCATCTGAATTCAGCCACCAAATAATGACAAAAATTAAAAAAACGTTTTTGTAATTAAAAATAATTAAAACATTCAAAAAGCAATTATTTCGGAACTACGAAACTTCAATAATTCATAATAAATAGCCCTTTTATCAGAAAAATTCGAACCACATGTCTTTTTCATAGGAAATTTCATTATCTACAACTTTACAGAAGAAAGTTTTTCCAAATTCCAAACAGAAATTGACCGAAATCTACAAATGGGCGATTGTACATGCTATAATCAAATTTCAGTCAAGAAATGGGGTCCACCGACACACAAAACATGTGTTAATCATTTAATGTAACAAAAATACTCTTTCTCATCATATACTCATATATCCCATATTCATTGTAAAAATATCATCATTATTATACTATAATAATATAATAAAATATTATTTTATCAAAAAAAATAAAATATCGATTTTCAACAATTGTCACTTTAAAAATTTTCTCCATCTATATCCACATAAAATGAATATTTTACTCATCATATAAATCAATAATTAATTAATCATAAATAATATTTACATAATCACAATACTAACAACCAGGCATTTCCCAGAAAAGAGGGGGCTTTCCAATAAGGATTTCTCCTTATCGGCGCAATTGTTAGGTGACCAAACCTCTCCTTATGTAACTTTCTAGACATTGCCAATAATGTTATCTAATAATATTATTCGGATAATATGAGTTATTGCTTCGATAATGGAAAATAATTGTAGTGTGACAATTATTGAAACAACAAAGAATATAAAATATCAACGCAACAATTATTGAATCAATAAAATAAAATACCGAATAGTAATTACCGTAACAATTATTGAGTAGTGCCTTCACGTAAGAATCAATAATTGGTGCAATACCGCAGGTGCTCTCGTGCAACAACGCCAGACATCGTGTTTTTTACCACCGGGTATTCCAACAAGATAATCTGAATAACTACGCCGTTATTTATAAACAACTTATACTTGTCGTTTTCTTCATCCAATGGCTTTCACATTATGGGGCCCACAAAAGATCGCGTAAGGCGTCAGACAAATATTCCCACAAGCAGAAGAATATTCCACGACCAAACGAATATTCCCCGACAACATTGAATATTTTATAACCACTTGCTTATGCATTTTACCCATAACTAACCTCATTAATCAATTCAACCCTTACTATTTCAAAATAATAAATAGAGGAAATTAAATTTCATTTATTAATAATTTTGGGTCTTACACATTGGGCAGATCAGCCTCGTGCCTGTAAGTTATGACGGTTTACAGATGAAGTTCTGCTAAACCTTAGCGAAAACTAAAAACAATGTTCATAGCCTGTCAACTAATACCAATTTATAGTCAGTACGTAGTTTCAAAATTTTGAGATAGAGTTGTTATGTTATTATTATCGGTTTAGTTTACTTCACATGTGACGCCCCCAAAATTAGGTATACATCACCCATCTTGAGTCGCCAGATACATGGTACAAAAATACAAATACAACTTAATAATACAAATGTCGTGTAAAATACGACAAAACATAGCTGAGAGTTCAAATAATAATATTGCCTTCTAGGCAATATCCACTCTCAATGGAGTCCTCATTACATTTATTATCACATTATTTCACAGAATAGTGAGGACTACTAATGCTTTCATCTGGAACGTCACTCTGTTCCCCTTATAGTCCCAGCTATATTCTCAATTCCTGAAGAGAACAATGAAAGAAAGGGTGAGCTCAACTAGCCCAGTAAAAATATTATGACTAAGATAATGCAGAATAATTTATCGTTAGCCTTCAACAGTGTTAAACTGATAAAATATAACAAACATCAAGTTTAACTGCAGCGGAATAAGCAATCCATTAGAAGAGTCAAGTAGGGAATAAAATCTACTATCTTTTATGATTTAAAAGGTTTTTCATCACTTTTATCGCTGGACTCAACTTAATAAATAATCAACATCATCTAATCACCCCTGCACTACGGCCAAGGATATTCTTTAGTATCACAACCACGAATTATCCATGCACTAAGGCTTAAGATAATCATGTTTTAATCAATGATCCTGATCATGCCATAAAATAATTCATCTTTGCACTACGGCCAAAAAGAATCCATAGCCATAATCATACCAAAAACTGTCCATCAATGCACTACGGGCCAATGAGGACTTTTTCCACATCATTTGTAACATTACTAAGCATGATTATACCGAATAATCCTCGGTCATAATTTACTAAGTCCATCTACACCACTACAGCCACGTATTTGACTTTCAACATAATATAAACATGAGGATGATGACAATGATATAAGAATTCAATAAAAAAAAGTTCAAAAATTAATTTATCCAGGAACCAATAACGTCCAAATTGTCAACACGATACTGCTTTGTGGAGTAAAATTCAAGAATGCTCAGAATAATATTTCCATGAAAAGATACTGGATGAAGCGCAAATATCAAGGATATTCCACTAATTTCATGGAGTATATAAGTCAAAGTTTTAACTAACTGAGTATAATAAAGAATGGAATAATAAAAGAAATCACCATGCATGCGATAGATCGCACATGCCGGTTATTCCAACAGAATAATAAATAACGTAACCAGGTCTGGCGTAAAATGCACAGACATGATATTCCAATAGAATAATAAAGAATGGAACCAGGTCCGACATAAAAGCACAGATAGGATATTCTGACAGAGTAATAAATAATGGAACTGTGTCCCACAGAACGCAGAGACATGATATTCCAATGTAATAATAAAGAATGGAATATTAGAAGAATTTCACCATGTATGCAAAGATTTTGCATGATGTGTTATTCCAACATAATAATAAAGAATGGAATAACAAAAGAATTTCACCAAGTATAGGGTAGCTTGGCAGATACAAGTTATTCCAAATGTAATAATAAAGAATGGAATAACAATGAAATCACCACGATGCGATAGATCGCGATGACAAAAGTTATTCTCAATGTAATAATAAATAATGGAACCGTGTCCATGCGTAAATGCACAAACAGGATATTCCGGCGAATAATAAATAATGGAACCGAATCCCAGAATCACAGACGCATGGATATTCCGGCGAATAATAAAGAACGGAATATTAGAAGAATTTCACCATGTATGCAAAGATTACTTTGCATAGATAAAGTTATTCCAATGTAATAATAAAGAATGGAATAATAGAAGAATTTCACCAAGTATAGGGTATCCCGCATATACAGGTTATTCCAATGTAATAATAAAGAATGAAATAACAGAAGTTCTCTTCATGAATAAGAAAGAAAGAATACCCCTTATGAGTACAACAAATAATATTCCCTACCTTAGAAAAAAGAGTACAGGATATAGAAGTAGTGAAGTAGCAGAACAATTTTCTTTATTTCTCTCTATAGTTTCTCTCTCTAGAGTTTTAGTGAATTCGTAAGAAATAATGAATGAATGAGCTTCTATTTATAAAAAATGGATCAGATAAGAACTAACTCATGAACGGTCAGATTGATTTACTTTTAATCGACGGTCCATATTTAAAGGAAAATCTTTTAAATAAAATATAATATATTATATTTATAATCTAATAAAACGAATAACTTTATAAAAGATTTTATTATGCAAATATTATGCAGTACACTATGCAAACACTACGCATAATAAAATATAATATATTCTAATTATTGTCTAATAAAACAAATAACTTTATAAAAGTATTTTATTTTATATAAAAAAATTTACTATGCAAAACACTATGCAAAACACTATACAACACTATGCATAATAAAATATAATATATTCTATTTATAGAATAACTTTATAAAAGTATTTTGTTTTATATAAAAAATTTTACTATGCAAAACACTATGCAGACACTATGCATAATAGAATATAATATATTCTATTTATAGAATAACTTTATAAAAGTATTCAGCTTTTATTACATTAATAATACCAATAAAACAAAAGCGGTGACTTATCACATAAGCATCAATAATCAATACGATTGTGTTACTTATCTGACCATGATTCATTATTCTTTACTTTACTTACTAGGAGTAGTTCAACATTATTATGAGTAAAAACTTCCGTAGTTATTTTCATAAAATATTTTTATCGTTTTCTCAATCAAATGATAATTACATTATGGGTCCACTGATGATTGTGCCATTGCACGAATATTCCCTAATAAAACAAATATTCCCCACCAATAGAATATAATATGACAACTTACATACTTTGCAAAATTTATAAATACTACCCACAACTATAACATTATCTCAAATCCACACCATAATATAAAAAAAATTATTTCGAAAAAATTAAATATTTATTCATAAAATCTGGGGTCTCATATCACAACTATTGAATCGTTGTAGAAGTGATGTATAAAGAAAATATTTAATCCTTTCAGCTAATATTTATAATTGTTATTACTTGCTGGGCACTCAAATGCTCATCCTTGCTTAATTTAAATGTTTTTTTGCTAAGTGTTCAAGGTTCAAGAAACAAGGACAAAGGAAAGTCAGAAGACCCCAACTTTTAGGAATAAAATGAATTTTCTATAAATATAATTTTGAATATTATGGAATGAATTTGATATAATGTTATAGTTGTGGGTAATATTTATAAATTTTGCAAAAATACGCAAGTTGTTATATAATATTCGATTGGTGGGAAATATTCGCTTTAACAGGAATATTCGCATAACAAAGACAATCATTGGTGGACCTACAAACGGATTTATTGTTGGATTGAGAAAACGACAAAAAATACTTTTATGAAAATAACTACGAAGTTTTACCGTTAATTGTTGAAACACGCAGTTGTTAAAAGTATAATGAATACGATATAGTTACACAAGAGAGCACACCAGTATTGATTATTGATGCTTACGTGAGAAGTCACTCGCTTTTGTTCAATTATTGCTATAAGAATTGCGATAATATCTCACGTTATTTAATTCAATTATTGTCAATATTTTATATATTATTAAATCAATAATTGAGATGAAAATGTTATTAATATTATTATTTGCAATATTAACGATGTCTAGAAGTTCATCGAGGAGAGGTTTGGTCACCTAATCATACGCCATGATAGGAGAAATCCTTATTAGAAAGCCCCTCTTTCACAGGAACGACACGGTCGATTAATATTGTGAATTATAATAATGATGATAAATGTTATTAAAAATATTGAAAGAATTTTATAAGTATTTGATGTAAATTTTATTTACTTTATGAACCCTCATCTACCCATTTTTCAAAACTATCGGTAGAAGTTATCTCGGTTTTGTTATATATATATATATATATATATATATATAATAATAATATAATAATAATAATAATAATAATAATAATAATAATAATAATAATAATAATAATAATAATAATAATAATAATAATAATAATAATAATAATAATAATAATGAAAAGTGGGTGGGGGGATAATGGATTCACGTAGGAATATATATACCATATTTTAGGTATAATGCAAATAGTTCAGTGATGGACCATGTTTCTTTTAGTTTTTTCCTTACTCGTTACTTATTTTGTAGACTATTTATATTATGAGAGAAAGTCTACTCCACCCATCAATTGTTGAGTGTTAGATACGACAACTTTTGTTGAAATGGTGTCACAAGTGGGTGGACGAATTTTCAAATAAGCATGTGTTTTATTTTGTTGGTTTGTTTTATTAGAGAAATTCAATCGCCGAATATGAGTATGAAGTCCGAGACTTTGTATGTTGAATCCGTGAATTTTCTTGAAACAGTACCCTTTCCATTCTCTTATAAATAGGATGCTTAGTTAGAATAGAAATCACACCATCAATTCAGAGAATTCTCTTCTATAATCTTAAGCGTAGAAAAACAGTATAAGTTTTCTTCAAGAAAATCCTCGCCCTACCAGTCGGAATACTCTTTTTTTACGGTAAGGTGCATTATTTCTTTTGTATTCATGAAGAGAACTTCTGTTATTCCATTATTTATTATTTTGTTGGAATAACCTATATACACGGGCTACCCTATACTTGGTGAAATTCTTCTGTTATTCCATTCTTTATTATTTTGTTGGAATATCCTGTCTGTGCGTTTTACGCCGGACCTGGTTCTATTCTTTATTATTCTGTTGGAATATCCTGTCTGTGCGTTTTACGCCGGACCTAGTTTCGTTATTTATTATTTTGTTGGAATAACCTGCCTGTTTGGTCTATCGCATGCCTGGTGATTTCTTTTGTTATTCCATTCTTTATTATACTCAATTGGTTAAAACTTTGACTTCTATACTCCATGAAATTAGTGGAATATCCTTGATATTTGCGCTTCATCCAAGATTTTTCATGGAAATATTCTTCCGAGAGCATTCTTGAATTTTACTCTACAAAGAAGTATCATGTTGACAATTTGGAAGTTATTGGTTCTCGGATAAATTAATTATTGAACTTGTTTTATTGAATTATTATATCATTGTCATCATCCTCATGTTTATATTACGCTAAAAAGTCATCTGTGGCCTCAGAAAGTGCATAGATGGACTTGGTATGATTATGACCGAGGATTAATCAAGATAATCATGACCGTAGTGTTACAAATGATGTGGTAAAAGTCCTCATTGGCCCGTAGTGCATTGATGGACGATTGTTGGCATGATCATGACCATTGATGAATACACGAATATCCTCGGCCGTAGTGCATGGATAATTGTGGTCGCGATACTAAAGAATATCCTCGCCGTAGTAATGTGGGTGATTCAATGATGTGGATTATTTATTAAGCTGAGTCCTAGCGATAAAAGTAATGGAAAAACCTTTTAAATCATAGAAAATAGTAGATTTTATTCTCTACTTGATTCTTCTAATGGATTGCTTGTTCCGCTGCAGTTAAACTTGATGTTTGTTATATTTTATCAGTTTAACACTGTTGAAGGCTAATGATAATTTATTCTGCATTATTTTAGTCATAATATTTCTTACTGGGCTAAATGAGCTCACCCTTTTGCTTTCATTGTTCTTTTCAGGAAATAAGAACGTAGCAGGGACTAGTCGGGGAATGGAGTGACGGTCCAGATGATAGCATTAGTAGTCCTCACTATTCTATGAAATAGTGTGATAATAAATGTATTGAGGACTTATTTTGAGTTTGAATACTGTCTAGAAGACAATATTTGTATTAAAACTCACAGCTAAAGTTGTATTTTTTAAGGTTGTATTTGTATATTCTGTACCATGTATTTGGCGACTCAGAATAGATGATGTATACCTATTTTGGGGGCGTCATAGTTGGTATCAAAGCTTAGGGATATGATCCCTGGCTAAGATGTGAGACTAGAACTAGGAGGGGGGAGACGGGGAATTCCTTTGCTAGTATGACCTACCTAAGTTTATTTGGTTTTTAATTGGTCGGTCAGAGTATAGGGATAATATTTTATATGTTAATTAACCCTTGTTTTGTGGCGATCTCAAAAAATGACATCCGAGAATGTTGAGAATAGCAATGGAGCATGTGGAGACCGCTGAAGTCTCCACAGATCAATAATCGTGATAATGTGCATCGTGAAGGTGACAATCCTCGTGCAAACAACAACACCACTGTATTTGACGAACGATGGAATATTCTCGAGGCTTTATACAATTCATGCAACATCGTGCAAAAGCGACTCATCGTCCAAAATGCAGTGGAAACACCGAAACTCTCTGACGGTCCACCGCTAAATAGCTTCAAAAGTTTGGACCAATCAAGTTTATTGGAGAGCAAAAAACCACTTAAGGCGCGGAAGTATGGATAAAGCGATCACCAAGATATTTGATGTCTTGGGATGCTCCGAGGAGCAAAAGTGCCATTTTCCACGCTTATGTTACGAGGAGAGGCATTCATCGGTGGGAATTGGTAAAACATACTCAACTCCGCCGCACTAAAGATGTCTTGGGAGAAGTTCCAAGAACTATTCAACGACAAGTACTTTCCCGAAAGTATTCGTCACATGAAAGAGGTAGAGTTCATCAAGTTGGAGCAGAATAACATGACCGTGTCGCAGTACGAAGCCAAGTTTGCAGAGTTGTCCCAGTTTACGTCCCACTTAGTTGATAATGAAGAGAGAATGACGCGGATGTTTTTAAGAGGCTTGAAGCCGGAGATACATCAATACCTTATTTCTCATAAACTGTGTTTGTATTTAGATGTTGTAAATAGGGCTCAGTTAGTGGAGCGCGATAACGAGTCAACGCAACCAAAAGAGAGCAACCGGCAAAAATGATAATACCAAAGGAGAGCAAATCATCGGGCGGTGACAACAAGCGTGGAGGGAATCAACAAAGCGAAATGGTAACCACTTCGGTGTGGTAATCGTACCCAAAATAATAAGAATGGATATTTCAAGAAGAGGAGATTCAACAATGATGGAAAGACGTCAAAGACCAAAGAACCGTTGTTAAGGAAGGAGAATGACCACCTATCATATGCTTCAAATGCGGAGGGGAGGGACACATCAGTCCAAACTACGCGATGCCGTCCAAAGCATGTTATAATTGTGGAAGAGAATGTCACTTAGCTTAATTTTGTCGTTTACCGAAGACAAGTTCAGCTAGGATGGAGGCACCAAAGGCCGTCCCAGAAAAGTCAAAGCCAGTAGTGCAAGGGTGGGCGTTTGTTGTGACCTCCCAGAAAGCAAGAAACCCGAACGAGGTCATCACGGGTAAGCTTATCATAAACTCTAGCGAAGTCTATACCTTATTTGATACTGGTTCTACCCATTCTTTTATTTCTCCTACTTGCGCTCAATGATTAAACTTGACTCCGGAGAAATTAGACTTTAACTTATCTGTGGAAACTCTATTGGGAGAAACATTCATAACATCCACTATTTATAAGTCTTGTTTGGTTTAAATTGATACCCTCACATTACCTATTGATCTTATTTCATTGAAAATACTTGCATTTGATGTGATTCTAGGGATTGATTGGTTAACTACTCATCATGCTAAAATTGATTGTTTTCGTAAAGTTGTTAGCTTTCATATTCCTAATCAAACTATTATGCGAATTCAAGCGACCAAACCATTAAAATCAATCACGGTCATCTCAAGCCATAAAGCTATTCGTTTATTGAAAAACGGATGTCATGCTTTCTTAGAGCATGTCACGGATCTAAACAAAAATACGTCAGTTTTGAATGATATTTCTATTGTTAATAAATTCCCGACGATTCCCTCAAGAACTTCCCGGCCTACCCCCAGGCGTGAAATTGAATTTTGTATCGACCTTGAACCCGGTACAAAACCCATTTCCAAAGCCCCATATCGAATGGCTCCTACTGAACTTCAGGAGTTAAAGACCCAATTGCAGGAATTGTTAGACATCGGTTTTATTAGTCCTAGTACGTCTCCTTGGGGTGCTCCTGTTCTATTCGGGAAGAAGAAAGATGGGAGTATGCGACTTTGTATTGATTATCGGGAGTTGAATCATGTCACCATCAAAAATAGGTACCCATTGCCACGTATTGATGACCTGTTTGACTAGTTGCAAGGAGCCAAATTATTTTCAAAGATTGATCTTAGTTCCGGATATCACCAATTGAAGATTAGAACCGATGACATTCCAAAGACGGCTTTCAGAAGTCGGTACGTACGACATTATGAATTCCTAGTCATGTCCTTTGGATTGACTAATGCTCCTGCTGCCTTCATGCATATGATGAACCGAGTATTCAAGGAATATTTGGATCACTTTGTGGTCGTCTTTATTGATGATATCCTTATTTATTCCAAAAGCCATGAAGATCATGAGCAACACTTGAGGCTGATACTCCAAAAGCTTCGTGAATACAAGCTTTCTAACAAGTTGGAGAAATACGAGTTTTGGCTTGAGGAAGTAGCCTTCCTTGGGCACGTAGTATCAAGTCATGGAATATCTGTTGGCTCGACAAAAATTGAAGCAATTCAAAGTCGAGCAACCTAAATCGTTGATCGAAAGATCGTAGCTTTCTCGGTTAATTGGGTTATTATCGAAGATTCGTGGAAGGATTTTCTCGAATCGCTACTCCATTAACTCAGCTAACTCGGAAAGATACAAAGTTTGGTTGGAGCGAAGAATGTGAGAAGAGTTTTCAATAACTCAAGAGCAGACTCATTTCAGCACCTGATCTGACAATACCATCTGGCTCGGAGGGATTTGTCATCTACAGTGATACTTTGGCTAAGGGTTGGGATGTGTTCTCATGAAACATGGGAAAGTCATAGCCTATGCCTCAAGATAACTCAAAGAATATGAGAGGAATTTGTTAGGTTTGTAATATTCATGAACGCAATCAAATTGCATAAAAATGCGGAAACGTGTAAAATCAGAGTTTAAAAAAATTTACAAACCATATACCCGGATCACCCTTTATGCACAATTATTAATTAAACGAAAAGATAAAGAATAAAATCATACCCTTGAAGATCGAGCTTCCTCAGGTACAAGTTCACCTCCAAATCCTTTCGCTCAACTTGAATTCACCGGGTTTGGTTCCTTCCTTTGATCAACGTTAGCCACCCAAGTGTTTGGCCTCTAGAGGTGATCCACCAAGGAATAATAAGAATTCAAGAAGATGGGTATTTGGCTCAAACCCTAGTTTTTTCTATCTCTATAAAAAGAGCGTACTCTCCAACTAATTGGAATTATTACGTATTTTTAATATCTGATATAAGACTCCTCTTATAAAGATATCAAGTAACCCTATTAAAATAAGGTATTATTTAATTAAACCCTTTTAATTAAATGGGCTCCTTAATCTTATTAGGGATAATTAATTAAACTCCTTTAATTAATTTTCCTCCTAATCCTATTAGCAATAAATGAGAGTACTTATATTAAATTGATTCCTAAACTCTTTTAGAAATTAAAATAATAATAATTGTAATAATATTAATAAGACTCCTCTTATTAATTTATATTTAATATTTCTAAAATATTAAATAATAAATATTAAGCTATTTAATTTATTCTATCACCATAGATTAAATTAAATATACTTAACATATTATTACGATTATGCCATTAACTTCTTAAATAATTATTCTTCCTTATATGGTGTGACCCTTTAGGTTCTCCATATTAAACCGGTTGTGAATAAATCAATTAGAACAATTCTAATCTTATTTAAATAAATAAATTAAACAATTAATTTATTTAAATAAATAATATTTATTCTACAATAGGGATAAGCCTCCCTCAGCGATCAACGACTTTCCGTGATAATATAGATTTCAACATTAATCATTAAAGAACCTTTGAGTAAATAGTTACCGTACAATTCAATCCTTCCACCATACAATGTCCCAATTAAATATAAGACATGGAATTACTGTCAAGTCTTATTTTATTTAATTTTATGTATTTCGACTCTTAAATGCACAACTCCAAATAATGCAAATTAGAAACTCCTTTCTAATTTCATTCCGCCTTAACCAAGGACTCTGGGTTGTCATTTATCGAATCACATAGGACATTTCTCTTCTTTATTAGAAGTGGTAGATTCTTTATCGATCATACATTATCTCCATTTACAACTTATTATACCCAAGCATACCCTTTGATATACCCTAAGGGTCTTAAGGAATAAGTCAAAGTATAACTCATCATACACAAGATACTATGATGATCTCAAGTCCAAGGATTACTTGTACTACTATCACTACACAGAATTCCTATTGACAGCAAGTAAAACTCCATTAGGTATTCCTTAGCGAGCCACGCTTCGTGGAACTTATTCTCTAATAAGCACCTACATACTTGCTTTAGTGTCTCCACACAAATGATCATGAGATCAATCATCCTCGTCCAATGAGCAAGCAGCGTATGTACCAATCTATCCTGGATTCACTAATCCCCAATTTAGTAATCCAACGATTGGGAACTATTTTAGTTTTAAGCTTTCTAAGAATTTAGATCTCATTAGAATGATCATCATCATTATTCTAAAAGCATTGCTTAAAACTATGGGTTTATCACATATTATAAAACAGCATCATGTAGATAATTAAAAGCCTTTAATAAATGAATACTTTTTATTAATAAATGAATAAGATTGTTACAAAGTATATGCTTTATCATCAAACATGATTAGCTTGTGTGCATACTACTTTCAATCTCCCACTTGCACTAAAGCCAATCGTCATGGTATCTCATACTCTTCTTCTCTAAGTGAGGATTATCCTGCTGTTGGATAAGCTTTAGTTAATTGATATGTAATGTTGTTCTTGAGAGTCCACTATCTCTATAGTGATTTCCCATCTTTCAATGATTCTAATAATCAAATGAAAGTGCCACAACACATGTTTAGATCTAAGATGAGACTTAGGAACTATTCCTAGTTCTCAGAATGAACTTTTAATCTAAACAATCAACTTGCAGCTTCATTTATAGCTATATACTTTGTCTTTATCACTAAACCAACAACTCTTTGCTTGTTTGGAACCTTTCCAATTCAACTGCACCAATTGCTCAAGGTAACCCTTTACCTTAAAGTGGATTTTTCTCGTCGTCTTGGTCTCGTCTCGAAAACTTGAGTCTCTAAGCCCTCTAGTTTTAATTAAGACCCACCATGAATATGATCACATCCTTAGTGCTTGGTTAAGAACTTTAAGATGTTTTCAACGACTCATAGTGAACTTCTCCATAATATGACCATCAACATCGTCTCGTACATTTCATTGCATACATGATTGTCACTCATGCGACTTCTCTTTTCGTGAGTCCGTGGGGACTATTAAGAGATATACTCCATAGCTCATCGACATGAGACATCTCTTGGAGTTTGTCATGCTAAACAACTTTGGCATCAAATGAATATACGCCTCGGGTTAAGTTGAGCATCCTTTTAAATCTATCTATATAGATTTACATCCCCAATAATGATACTCTTCCAAAATCATTCATGGAGGATTGTTTAGACAACTTTATCTTTACTGATTGTAGCATTGGTATGTCATTCCTTATTTGTAGTAGATATCAACATATAATACTAGAAATGTCACGCTCGCTCCCAATCGACCCTTTGTGTACACACTAGAACTCTTACCTCATCGATGTAACTCTAGATCATCATCTTCTATGATGTCGTACCTCATCATCATCATCCATGATGAATCCATACCTCCTGTGTATCTTCTTGGTAATATTCCGTTTATGATTCGGTTTGTGGTACAATAGGTCTATCTACAAGTTCCTCTTATTTGACTTATAGTGTTTTGTGGTTCTTGAACTCTTCAAGATCTATTATCCTCCCACTAGCCCCTTCAATGATAAACACATTTATCTTAGAAGCGCTGTGTTCATAAATAAACACCTTTTGCTAAGCAGGATTATAGAACATATGCCCTAAACTTACTTTAGGATGTCCCACAAATCTGTACATGTCAAATTTTGTCCCAAGCTTATCCTTTGAAACCTTTTCATATAAGTTGGACAACCCCTTATCTTAACATACTTAAGATTAGGAATCCTCCCTGTCCATAACTTTTATGGAGTCTTGGGGCCGGATTTTGAGGTTACCATTTTCGTAGATATGCAGCCATTTCTAGGACATTATCCCAGAAGGATATTGGAATGTCGGTAAAATCATCATGGACCGCACCATGTCCAACAAGGTATGATTTTTTCTTTCAGATACATAAATCATTTATTACATATCAGGAGGCGTCCATTATGAGAAAACCATTTGAGATGATCAAGAAACTTATTGCACAAGTATTTATTCCTTGATCTAATCAAAGAATCTTAATACTTTGTCAATTTGTTTCACTTCTGAATTCTTTGAACCTTTCAAATAATTCACACTTGTATTTCAACAAATACACACATTCAACTCTTTGAATGATCATCTCCTTTTCTTATACTAATTTGTTCAATATGCAAAATTATTTTCATGTAAGTCAAGTATACAAAATCCATTAAGTAATATTCCAGTTCTATACAAAACATTATTATTATAAATAGAACAACAATTGTTCTTAATTATAATACCAAAAATTTTATTGTCCAACAATAAAATGGAAATAATATTTTTAACAAGAACTGGAATACAATAACAACTTATTAACTTAATAGATTTGCCCGTAGGCAGTGCTAAACTATAAGTTTTTATGGCTAATGTTGCAACCTTTACTTCATTTCCCACACATAGGATTACTTATATTTGTTTAGCTTTCTACTTCTGTTTGGTCCTTTCATAAATCTATATTTATGATAACCAAAGTCGGTATCCAATACCCAAGTAGAACCTTGACTTAAAGAAAAATTTATTTCAATCATGAACAAAAATGTATTTGTAACCGAAACTTCACTAAGCTTCTTTTGGTTAGCTCTGCAAGATGCTTCTCGCATTTTCTTTTCAGTGTCCAGGCTTATTGCAGTGGAAGCAAACTCCTTTGCTATCCGTATCAGTTTTGTTCTTATTATCCTTTGTTTACGCCTTTCTATTTACCTTCTTTGAATCGCTCTTCTTTTCGTAAGATCCTTTGGCCCCTACCAAGAAGACTTGATCTTTCTTGGTTGAAAGTGACTCTCAACATTTTTCAATATGTTAAGCAAATCAATGAGGGCGATATCTAGCTTGTTCATATGAAAATTTCACAACAATTGTGAAAGGAGTCCGGGAGTGAGTGCAAGATCAAATCTTGGCTCAACTCTCCATCCATGACAAAACTCGTTGTCCTAATTAATCAATCAAATTGATAATGTTAAGGACTTTTATCCAGATCTTTGTAGTGTCACTCATCATTCTAGATCGGAAGAGCTCCTTAGATATCTCGATATCTATCTGTCCTACCTTCCTCACCATCAACTACTTGATGTGCGGAATATAGTAGGAGTATCCATAGTTTCATCATGTCGACGTGAAGCTTGTTACTTCATGGATGCGAGCATGATGCATTGAGCTAACTCAGTATCATCTTGCCACTTTCTAAAAGTAGCAATCTCTTCCTCGAGGCATTATGCGCAACCATTGCGAGGATAGGCGATATTAAGGACATAAGATAGCTTTTCAAATTATGAGAACTATTCTCAAATTCCTTAACCAATCCGTTTAATTCGGATTAGTTAATTTAGCATCTAATATGCTTCGCAGTGATAGTAATTTTAGACATTGTAAAATTCTGTAAATGAATTTTTAATTAACAACATTTTAACATACATTCTTTTATTAATTACCAAAATAAATTAGGTCTTGTTTTAAATTGGTATCTCCCACTATTTTCTTCAAACTATATTTGTAAGACCCCAAATTATTAATAAATGAAATTTATTTTCCTCTATTTATTATTTTGAAATAGTCAGGGTTGATTTGATTAATGTGGATAGTTATGGGTAAAATACGCAAATATGTCGAATAAGCAAATGGTTATAAAATATTCATTGTTGTTTGGGAATATTCGTTTGGTCGTGGAATATTCGTCTCGTTGGGAATATATTAAATGCGATGGCGCTAGCAAATCTTTTGTGGGCCCCATAGCGAAAGTTTATTGGATGAAGAAAACGACAAATATAAGTTGTTTAAAAATAACGGCGTAGTTATTACCAGATTATCATTGTTGGAATACCGGTGGTTAAAACACACTAATACGGCGTTGCTTGAACAAGAAGAGCACTCAGTATTGCACCAATTATTGATTCTTGCGTAAGAAGGCACTACTCAATAATGGTTACGATAATTACTGCTCAAAGATTTTATTGATTTAATAATTGCTGCGTTGATATTTTATATTGTTGTCGTTTTAATAATTGTCATTACACGGTATTTTTCATTATCGAAGCAATAATTCATATTATCCTAATAATATTATTAGATAACATTATTGGCAATGTCTAGAAAGTTCGCATAAGGAGAGGTTTGGTCACCTAATTGCATGCGCGCCAAGAAGGAGAAATTCTTATTGAAAGCCCCTCTTTCACAGAACTACTGGTTGCCGATATTGTGATTCTGATAATATTATTTGTGAATAATTAATTATTGATTTATATGATGAGGAAAATATTGATTTTATGTGGATATAGATGGAGAAAATTTTAATGTGACAATTGTTGAAAATTAATATTTTATCTTTTTCCGATAAAATAATTCATTTAAATATATTATTTTAATAATATATTAACGGTGATATTTTTATAATGAATGTGGGATATATGAGTATATGAGGAGGAAGAGTATTTTGTGGTAATAAATGTTTAACACATATTTTGTGTGTGTGGTGGACACAATTATTGATATCGACATTTGATTATAACTTTAAAAATCGCTTCGCTTGTGGATTTCTTGTCAATTTCTCGCTGGAATTTGGTAAAACTTTCTTCCGCAAAGTTGTAGAGAATTGAATTTCCTATAAAAATTCACGAGATTCAAATTTTTCCGACAAAAGGGCTATTTATTATGAATTATTGAAGTTTCAAGTTCAAAATAATTGATTTTGGGAGTTTTAATTAATTATTTTGAGAAAAACGTTTTTGGTGAGTTTGTGAACCTCATTTAACATGTGCTATGGCTGAAATCAGATTTCAAAGGTGGGCTAAGGAATTTTGTTTATAAATAATATTATTATATTCAATTTTCTACTTTGGTGTTCTAAGCAATTTCCTATAAATAGGGTGCTTAGGTTAGAATTGAAAATCACACCGTAAATCGTAGTTTTCTCTCTATATTATCGAGTTTATTCTTGTGAGTATTTTGAGTATACTTTGAGTATTGCTATACGGTGCAAGTTCAAGTCATAGCCTATATCCGGTGTTTCAACTAGAAGTACTGTTTTTCGAGGTAAGGGATGTTATTTTATTCGAAAATGATATTATTTCTTCAATATCATTATGCCGAAATATTGGTTGGAAATTTTTATCAAATTTGGAACTTTTTCATGTCGGGGTTACTATTCATGAGTCTATTCATGAGTTACTATTCACGAGTTACTATTCATGAGTTACTATTCACGAGTTACTATTCACGAGTTACTATTCATGAGTACTATTCACGAAGCGTGAAGATGTTTTCTTGTGAAATTTCTATCTTTTGGCGTCGGAGTTACTATTCACGTATACGGCACTATTCACGTATACGGCACTATTCACGAATACGGCACTATTCACCGAAAAATGAAATTTCTTCTTTTTATTCAAAATATCTATTTTGGATACTAGCTTTGATTGTATCCATGTTTTGATCATTCTTGAATTTTACACCACTGTGATTATCCTTGTCATTAATCCTTAATCCTTGTCATTATGTTTCACTGGATTCGTTTCTTTAAAAATATTTTTCATCATCTTCAGTTTTAAATGATGATATTATGGAATATCTTTGGCCTGTAGTGCAAAGATGAATATTTGATTCCAGATATATATTGATTGATGTTACAGGGATAAAATATCGACGATGAACTTTTAAATTCATATATAGAAGATAGTAGTTTGCATTCTCTACTTAACTCTTCTAATGAATTATTATTTCCGCTGCGAAGATTGATTTAAAACTGGTTGTCTATTGTATTCTATTAGATTTTTTCCTGTTGGAGACTAACGATAATTTGTTGTATATTATCTTAGTCATAATATTCTTTACTAGGCTAGTTGAGCTCACCCTTTTCCTTTTTGTTCCATTTTTCTTCTCAGGAGGCGAGAATGTAGTGAGTACTAGTCGGGGTATGGAATGAAGGTTCTAGAGAGAGTTGTTTAGTAGTCCTCACCATTTTTGTAAAATAATGTATCAATAATTATGATGGGGATTTATTTGCGTGGGATAATGTCTAGATGGCAATATCTCGTATTTTAACTCACAGCTTTATATGTTGTAATAATAAAGTTGTAGTTATTTCGCATACCATGTATTTGGCGACTTCGAATGGGTTGGATGGAATGGACCTATTTTGGGGCGTCACAGTTGGTATCGAGCTTAGGATATGATCTCTGGCGGAGATCGGGGAATAGAACTAGGAGGGAGAGATGAGTAAATCCTTCGCTAGCTAGTGTGTCCTACCTAAGCTTATTTGTTGGTTGGTCTTAATAATATAGTGGTATTATGTGATTTGTTAATTTATTTAATTAACCCTTGTTTTATGATAGTTTTAAGAATGGCTACTCTTGAGAACGTTAACAATGGAGTGAATGAGATCGTGGAGACACCTCTAATCGCCAACCGTGATAATGTGATGTCGGTGAAAGAAGGAATTAGAGATATCCATGTGGTGAATGAAGAATTGATAGTTGCACCCGAGATAGTCGCAGAGGTAACAGCTGAGAGTGAGGAAGAAGAGGTACCTGAAGAGAGTTTATTAGAGGTATTTTATGATCAAAATGTAGAATTGCAAAATCGTATTCATGAGTTAGAAGAGCAGGCTGAAGAATTGCAGGCAGTCGTGGAGCAAAAGGATGCAACGATTCAAGCTTATGTTACCCGATATGTGATGCTTGAACAAAAGCACTCTTTGGCAGAGTATAAGATGATAAAGCTGGAATCTGAGCTGAAAGAAGAAATAACTGAACGAGTGAGAATGAGTGATGCATGGGTAAAAGCCGCACGACGCGTTGATATTATGGAAAGAGATGTCCAATCTAAAAGAGAAGATTTAACAATGACGGAAGACGCGTCAGAGAATCAAGACCAAAGAACAAATTCTAGGGAAGAGAACGATCGCCGCTTAGATGCTACTGAGATGCGAGAGGAGGGACATATAAGGTCAAACTGTTCAAAGCCTTCCAATGTATGTTTTAGTTGTGGAAAAGATGGTCACATAGCTCGATTTTGTCCTATAACGAAATCAAGTCCAGTTGGGATGTTGGCACCAGAGGCGGATACAGAAAAGTCAAAGTCAACGATTACTGGAAGAGCATTTTTCGTGACTTCTCAAAAAGTGAGTAACCCGAACGAAGTTAGCACGGGTTAGTTAATTATAAATTCTTGCGAAGTTTATACCTTACTAGATACCCTGCCTACCCATTCTTTTATCTCTCTTGCTTTTGCGCTCAACGTTTGAACTTGACTATGGAGAAATTAGACTTTGACCTATTTATGGAGACTCCGTTAGGAGAAACTTTCATTACATCCGTTGTTTAGAAATCTTGCTTGATTCAGGTTGGCACTATCACATTACTTGTTAACCTTATTTCTATAGAGATATTTGCTTTTGATGTGATTTTAAGGTTAACTACTCATCATGCCGAAATTGATTTCTTTCGTAAGGTTGTTAGTTTTCATATTCCTAAGCAACCTGTTGTTCGAATTCAAGCAATCAAACCATTGTAGTCAAACATTTTCATAACAAGCCATGAAGTCATTCGTTTATTACGGATGTCAAGTTTTCTTAGTCCATGTTATGGATTTGAATAAAGACACGTCAGATTTGAATAATATTCCTGTTGTTATTAATTTTTCCTGACGTATTTCCTGAAGAATTTCTTGGCTTACTCCCAAAGCCTGATATTAAATTTTGTATCGACTTTGAACCCAGTACAAAACTCATTTCTAAAATCTCATATCGAATGGCTCTATTGAACTTGTGGAGTTAAAAATTCAACTATAAATTTGGTACCGAGCCTTTATCCGGTGACTACCTTTGTGGAATGCAAAGCCGGACTCTCGTGAGGGGACACCATATTCGTGCGATAGTAAACCGATAGGTGTCATTGTAACGTCTTATCCAAGGTTGGGATATGAGTCACGATTGAGAACAACCTAAGTCGGTGTAATCGAAATCGTAGCCTTCTAGGCTTAGTTGGTTATTATCGGAGATTCGTTGAAGGATATTCTCGAATCGCTATTCCATTAACGCAATGACTGACTCGTAGAGATACAAAATTCGAATGGAGCAAGGAATGTGGGAAGAGCTTGAAGAACTCAAGAGGAGACTCATTTCAAAGACATGTTCGACCATGCCATCCCGGAAAAGCTTAACGTGGTAGTAGCGTGTTGAGTAGAAGATCGTATACAAGTATGAGTACGATATTGTCAAAGACTAATTTCGTATAATTTACAAATAATAGAGATGGAGATGAAAACTCTAGGTACCCACGTGATGATATACGAGTATAATCGACTTTAATCGATAAAGTTAAAGTTGTTCAAGCTATACACCGGAGCTGATGAATTTGAAGAAGGAGGTGCAAGAAGTTATTTTTTTAAAAGCAAGAATCGGAGGAAAGCTCAAACCTTCGATTTATTAATCCATTTGAAATTCTCGATCGAATAGGAACTGTGGCCTATAAACTCGTTTTATCGCCAAGTATGACGCGTGTTCATAACGTTTTTCATGTATCGATGTTACGTAAATATGTTGACGACCAACTACGCTATGAGTTAGAAACCGGACGAGATAGCCAAGACTTAACGTCATTTGAGGAGGTACCTGTCAAGATCTTGTAGAGGAAAGAACATGTCCGATGTACTGAGGTTATACCACAAGTTAAAGTTTTGTGGAGAAACCATGTTATTGAGGAAATGACCTGGGAGTTGGAAACGGAAATGAAAGCGAGGTATTCTCATCTTTTCGAAACACCAGGTACGTAAGTCAATTTCGAGGACGAAATTTCATAAGGGGGGGGGGGGGGGTTGTAAGACCCCAAATTATTAATAAATGAAATTTATTTTCCTCTATTTATTATTTTGAAATAGTCAGGGTTGATTTGATTAATGTGGATAGTTATGGGTAAAATATGCAAATATGTCGAATAAGCAAATGGTTATAAAATATTCATTGTTGTCGGGGAATATTCGTTTGGTCGTGGAATATTCGTGATCGTCGTCAGAATATTCGCATGCACTGCCGTAGCTTTTTTTGTGGGCCCCATAGCGAAAGCGATTGGATGAAGAAAATGACAAATATAAGTTGTTTAAAAATAACGGCGTGAGTTGTTACTGAATTATCTTGTTGGAATACCCTTGGTTAAAACACACTAATCATCTGCGTTGTTGAACAAGAAGAGCACCAGGTATTGCACCAATTATTGATTCTTGCGTAAGAAGGCACTACTCAATAATGGTTACGATAATTCTTCGCTCAAGATTTTATTGATTTAATAATTCTTTGCGTTGATATTTTATATTCTTTGTCGTTTTGATAATTGTCATTACACGATATTTTTCATTATCGAAGCAATAATTCATATTATCTGAATAATATATTAGATAACATTATTGGCAATGTCTAGAAAGTTCATACAAGGAGAGGTTTGGTCACCTAATTGCTTGCACAAGAAGAGAGAAATTCTTATTAGAAAGCCCTCTTTCACAGGAACTACACGTTGCCAGTACTGTGATTCTGTAATATTATTTGTGAATAATTAATTATTGATTTATATGATGAGGAAAATATTGATTTTATGTGGATATAGATGGAGAAAATTTTTAATGTGACAATTGTTGAAAATTAATATTTTATCTTTTTCTGATAAAATAATTCATTTAAATATATTATTTTAATAATATATTAACGGTGATATTTTTATAATGAATGTGGGATATATGAGTATATGAGGAGGAAGAGTATTTTTGTGGTAATAAATGTTTAACACATATTTTGTGTGTTGGTGGACACAATTATTGACCAAAAATTTGATTATAAATGTAAAATCGCTTGCTTGTGGATTTCGGTCAATTTCTGTTTGGAATTTGGAAAAACTTTCTTCTGCAAAGTTGTAGAGAATAGAATTTCCTATAAATATTCGCGAGATTCGAATTTTCTGACAAAAGGGCTATTTATTATGAATTATTGAAGTTTCGAAGTTCCGAAATAATTGATTTTTGGGAGTTTTAATTAATTATTTTGAGAAAAACGTTTTTGGTGAGTTTGTGAACCTCATTTAACATGTGCTATGGCTGAAATCATATTTCAAAGGTGGGCTAAGGAATTTTGTTTATAAATAATATTATTATATTCAATTTTCTACTTTGGTGTTCTAAGCAATTTCCTATAAATAGGGTGCTTAGGTTAGAATTGAAAATCACACCAGAAACTGAAGTTTTCTCTCTATATTATCGAAATATTCTTGTGAGTATTTTGAGTATACTTTGAGTATTGCTATACGGTGCAAGTTCAAGTCATAGCCTATATCCGGTGTTTCAACTAGAAGTACTATCTTTCGAGGTAAGGGATGTTATTTTATTCGAAAATGATATTATTTCTTCAATATCATTATGCCGAAATATTGGTTTGAAATTTTTATCAAATTTGGAACTTTTTCATGTCGGGGTTACTATTCATGAGTTACTATTCATGAGTTACTATTCACGAGTTACTATTCATGAGTTACTATTCACGAATTACTATTCATGAGTACTATTCACGAAGCGTGAAGATGTTTTTTTGTGAAATTTCTATCTTTTGGGTGTCGAGTTACTATTCACGTATAAAATTCAATTTAAAAAAATTTCTTCTTTTTGTCCAAAATATCTATTCGGATACTAGCTTTGATTGTATCCAATGTTTTATCATTCTTGAATTTTACACCACTGTGATTATTTTTGAGGTATTTTTGGACATGGATAAAACAAAGTACGAATCCTTAATCCTTAATCCTTGTCATTTTGTTTCACTGGATTCGTTTCTTAAAAAATATTTTTCATCATCTTCAGTTTTAAATGATGATATTATGGAATATCATTGGCCTGTAGTGCAAAGATGAATGATTTCTTGATGAATATCTTTGGCCCGTAGTGCAAAGATGAACAGGTGTTGAGATGAACATGACCTACTGATTAATATCTTTTGCCGTAGTGCAAAGATGAACAGGTATTTAGATGAACATGACCAACTGATGAATATCTTTGGCCTGTAGTGAAAAGATGAATATTTGATTCCAGATATATATTGATTGATGTTACAGGAATAAAATATCGACGATGAACTTTTAAATTCATATATAGAAGATAGTAGTTTGCATTCTCTACTTAACTCTTCTAATGAATTATTATTTCATGCTAAGATTGATTTAAAACCGGTTGTTGTATTGTATTCTATTAGATTTTTTCCTGTTGGAGACTAACGATAATTTGTTGTATATTATCTTAGTCATAATATTCTTTATTGGGCTAGTTGAGCTCACCCTTTTCCTTTTTGTTCCATTTTTCTTCTCGTGAGGCGAGAATGTAGCGAGTACTAGTCGGGTATGGAATGAAGGTTCTAGAGAGAGTTGTTTAGTAGTCCTCACCATTTTGTAAAATAATGTATCAATAATTATGATGGGGATTTATTTATGTGGATATTGTCTAGATGGCAATATCTCGTATTTAAACTCACAGTTTATATGTTGTAATAATAAAGTTGTAGTTATTTCTATACCATGTATTTGGCGACTCAAAATGGGTTGGATGGAATGGACCTATTTTGGGGGCGTCACAATATTACCCTCACTTATATAGTTCGGCAAAATCTAATTAAAGATTTGCTAGTGAGAATAAGGATCCCATTTCAAATGTATATAGCCTTGTGGTGACACAACAAACTATATATAAATAAATAGGTAGACAACTTTTGTCAATTACATCAACTATGCAACTCCTTTTCTTTTGCCTCTTAGATTATTTTGATCAAGTGGTGGCACATCCGAATCAAAATTATCCAAGTTAAGTCCGACCTAGCACTCCATATATTCAAAAAAAAAAAATATCATCCTTGTGGTGACACAACAAAACAATATTGTTCAATTTTCTTTATAAGCATCAAATGTAATAAATTAACATCTTAAATACTTAATACTTGCCTTGTGGTGACACAACAAACTCATATTAAATATTTAATACTCTATTAATTTTATCATGCTAGAAGGCGACGTTCGATATTCCAAATATCTTTGAACACTTAGGACTTAATATAAAAATTGAGGGTTTGTTATTAATTTATCTCATCTTGTTTAGCGCATTTGCATATATATATATAAAATATACGTCATATTAATGAACATGCGAAGTATGTTTGCATAATATATAATATATATAGTATAAGCATGCACATATAGAATACTATATTCTACCCGAATTGATTATGGACTTTTATTCTAGTTTGGTTCACTAGAGCCACCAAGTGAACCAAAAGGTCAAACCCTAGGGGTGAAAAAATAATATTTAAATATAACTATTACATTTAAACCCCAAGCTCCATTACAAACCAAGGTCTTCAAGCGCTCCTTGCTCCTTGATCTCCAATTCTTCAAAATTAATTCTAACTATTCCTATTACAAAACTATTTAAAATAAATAGAAACCTTGATCGTGATCGAAGGGAAGTACATAGGAGGAAGATAGAATTTACATTAAGAAAAATTAGAGAAGACGAGGTACGCAGACCCCATTTAATAAAACCCATACATTCATGCATCCAACTAAAATAAAATCCAATCACATTGGTCAATAGTCCATAATCAATCCCATTTATTATCATACACATCATCATATGCATCAATAAATAACATTTATCTTATGAAGTATAAACATTTAATATATATATATTGATATCATTTAATGGGCAAATTTAGTTAGTATAAAATCTAATTTTGAATCAAAATAAACTCCTTTATTTTAATCCAAATTTAAATCAAAATAAAACTATTTTATTTTAATTTATCCAATTTTGAATAAAATAAACTATTTAATTTTAATCAAAATCTTTAATCAAAATAATCTCCTTTATTTTAATTAATTATGGAATCCAATTCCACGTAAAAAAAAAACTTTTATTAAAGGAAACACGGATTCTCTTTCCTATTCACAAATAAACTCTTTTATTTTGAATAATATGAAATCCTATTTCATATCTAAATAAACTCCTTTATTTAAGGAAAGACGGATTCTTTTTCCTATTCACAAATAAACTCTTTTATTTTGAATAACATAAAATCTTATTTCATATCTAAATAAACTCCTTTATTTAAGAAAAACATAGAATCTAATTTCAACTCCAATTAGTTATCATGGAATCCAATTCCAACTCTAATTAGTTAGCATGAAATTTAATTTTAATATTAAAATAAACCCTTTTATTTTAAGATTAAAATAAATATTTTATTTTAAAATTAAAATAAACTTTTATTTTAATTATAAAATTATTAAAATTATATATATATATATATATATATATATATATATTAATATTACTAGTATTATAATATATATTATATATATAATATTTTACTAGAAAAGAAAAGCGTGATGCCCATCTCGATTTCCTTGATTCCTTTATATTATATTATATATATATATATATATATATATTATATATAAGTAATCAAGGGACTCAACTATCCGATTTCAAAATCACGTGGACAGCATAATATATATATTATGTAGATTGAAAAAACAAGCAGCTCACGAATTAGCATTAGCAGGTAACACGTGATTCTCCCTTAAAACATTTTTCGGCAATTAGCAGGTTTGTAAAAGTGATTCACGAAATCCTGGGCATTCCGAAAAAAAAAAAATTTCGCCATTTTTTTTTTAATAAATTTTATACAATTAAATTATGCCCAATTAAATTGTTCTAAACACATATCAACATACATATCAAATCGAACAATTAATAATTCGCATAAAGGTTTGGCTCTCGATGCCATCGTTAGGTTTGTAATATTCATGAACCTTGATCAAATTGCATAAAATGCTAAAACGTAAAATCGAGTTTAAAAAATTTACAAACCATATACGGATCACCTTTATGCACAATTATTAATTAAATGAAAAGATAAAGAATAAAATCATACCCTTGAAGATCGAGCTTCCTCGTACAAGTTCACCTCCAAATCCTTTTCGCGTTCAACTTGAATTCACCGGTTTGGTTCCTTCCTTTGATCAACGTTAGCCACCCAAGTGTTTGGCCTCTAGAGGTGATCCACCAAGGAATAATAAAATTCAAGAAGATGGGTATTTGGCTCAAACCCTAGTTTTTTCTATATCTATAAAAAGAGCGTACTTCCTCTAACTAAATTAATTATTACGTATTTTAATATCCGATATAAGACTCCTCTTATAAAGATATCAAGTAACCCTATTAAAATAAGGTATTATTTAATTAAACCCCTTTAATTAAATGGGCTCCCTAATCTTATTAGGGATAATTAATTAAACTCCTTTAATTAATTTTCCTCCTAATCCTATTAGGAATAAATGAGAGTACTTATATTAAATTGATTCCTAAACTCTTTTAGAAATTAAAATAATAATAATTGTAATAATATTAATAAGACTCCTCTTATTAATTTATATTTAATATTTCTAAAATATTAAATAATAAATATTAAGCTATTTAATTTATTCTATCACCATAGATTAAATTAAATATACTTAACATATTATTACGATTATGCCATTAACTTCTTAAATAATTGTTCTTCCTTATATGGTGTGACCCTTTAGGTTCTCCATATTAAACCGTTTGTGAATAAATCAATTAGAATAATTCTAATCTTATTTAAATAAATAAATTAAACAATTAATTTATTTAAATAAATAATATTTATTCTCTGAATAGGATAAGCCTCCCTAGCGATCAACGACTTTCCGATAATATAGATTTCAACATTAATCATTAAAGAACCTTTGAGTAAATAGTTACCGTGACAATTCAATCCTTCCACCATACAATGTCCCAATTAAATATAAGACATGGAATTCTTCACAAATCTTATTTTATTTAATTTTATGTATTTCGACTCTTAAATGCATGACTCCAAATAATGCAAATTAGAAACTCCTTTCTAATTTCATTCTCTTATGCCAAGGACTACCGGGTTGTCATTTATCGAATCACATAGGCCATTTCTCTTCTTTTATTAGAAGTGGTAGATTCTTTATTGATCATACATTATCTCTATTTACAACTTATTATACCCAAGCATACCCTTTGATATACCCTAAGGGTCTTAAGGAATAAGTCAAAGTATAACTCATCATACACAAGATACTATGATGATCTCAAGTCCAAGGATTACTTGTACTACTATCACTACAGAATTCCTATTGACGAAAAGTAAAAACTCCATTAGGTATTCCTTAGCAAGCCACGCTCAATGAACTTATTCTCTAATAAGCACCTACAAACTTGCTTTAGTGTCTCCACACAAATGATCATGAGATCAATCATCCTCGTCCAATGAGCAAGCAACGTATGTACCAATCTATCCGGATTCACTAATCCCCAATTTAGTAATCCAACGATTGGGAACTATTTTAGTTTTAAGCTTTCTAAGAATTTAGATCTCATTAGAATGATCATCATCATTATTCTAAAAGCATTACTTAAAACTATGGGTTTATCACATATTATAAAAACAAAGATCATGTAGATAATTAAAAGCCTTTAATAAATGAATACTTTTTATTAATAAATGAAAAAGATTGTTACAAAGTATATGCTTTATCATCAAACATGATTGGCTTGTGTACATACTACTTTCAGAATTATCCTACTCATGATCTAGAGTTAGCAGCTGTTGTCTTCGCACATAAAATTTGGAGGAATTACTTGTATGGGGAGAAAGTGAAGATCTTTACGGATCATAAAAGCCTCAAATATTTCTTCACTCAAAAGGAACTCAACATGCGACAACGACGTTGGTTTGAACTGTTGAAAGATTATGGTCATACCATCCAATACCATCCTGGAAAAGCGAAAGTGGTAGCTGACGCATTGAGTAGAAGATCATATGCAAGTACGAGTGTGATATTGTCAACGCAAAGGCCCATTTTGTCTGACTTGCAATGGATGGAGATAGAGTTAAAGACTCTAGGGACCCATGTGATTATGGCGAATATACGAGTAGAACCGATGTTAATTGATAAAGTTAAAGCTGCTCAAGCTACAGACCTGGAGCTGATGCGTATGAGGAGAAAGTACAAGAAGGTGCTATGCCGGAAGCAAGAATCGATGAAGAAGGAATACTTTGAGTCAACTCCAGACTTTGTGTTCCTAACGACCCTGATTTAAAGTATAAAATCATGATGGAGGCGCACTACACACCGTTTGCAATCCATCCTGGGAGTACCAAAATGTATCATGATCTTCGTCATACATTTTGGTGGAGCAATATGAAGAGAGAGATAGCATTGTTTATCTCAAGGTGTCAAACTTTTCAATGAGTTAAAGCGGAGCATCAAGTACCAAAAGGTCCATTATAACCACTTGAAATTCAAGAATGGAAGTGGGAACACATTACCATGGATTTCGTTACCGGTCTTCCTAAGGTTTCTCAAGGCAGAGATGCGATTTGGGTCATTGTTGATAGATTGACCAAGTCGGCTCATTTCTTACCAATACGAGAAACTTATACACTTGAACGTCTTGCTCGTATGTACATAAACGAGATTGTAAGACTGCATGGTATTCCAGTATCCTTAGTTTCTGATCGAGACCCAAGATTCACTTCACGATTTTGGGTTAGTTTGAAAAAAGCTACGGGCATAGACTTACGATTTAGTTCGACATATCATCCTCGCATGCATTTTGAGACAATCGAGAGAGACTATTCAAACTCTTGAAGATTTTTATAAGTATTTGATGTAAATTTTATTTATTTTATGAACCTCATCTACCCATTTTTCAAAACTATCGGTAGAAGTTATCTCGCTTTTGTTATATATATATAAGTATTATATATATATATATATATATATATATATATATATAATAAAGAAAAGTGGGTGGGGGGATAATGGATTCACGTAGGAATATATATACCATATTTTAGGTATAATGGAAATAGTTCAGAGATGGGCCATGTTTCTTTTAGTTTTTCCTTACTCATTACTTATTTTGTAGTCTATATATATTATGAGAGAAAGTCTACTCCACCCATCAATTGTTGAGTGTTAGATACGACAACTTTTGTGGAAATGGTGTCACAAGTGGGTGGACGAATTTTCAAATAAGCATGTGTTTTATTTTGTTGGTTTGTTTTATTAGAGAAATTCAATCGCCGAATATGAGTATGAAGTCCGTGACTTTGTATGTTAAATCCGTGAATTTTCTTGAAACAGTACCCTTTCCATTCTCCTATAAATAGGATGCTTAGTTAGAATAGAAATCACACCATCAATTCAGAGAATTCTCTTTTATAATCTTGAGTGTAGAAAAACAGTATAAGTTTTCTTCAAGAATATCCTCGCCCTACCAGTCGGAATACTCTTATTTTACGGTAAGGGGTATTATTTCTTTTGTATTCATGAAGAGAACTTCTATTATTCCATTATTCATTATTCTGTTGGAATATCCTGTATACGCGGGCTACCCTATACTTGGTGAAATTCTTCTGTTATTCCATTCTTTATTATTCTGTTGGAATATCCTGTCTGTGCGTTTTACGTCGGATCTGGTTCTATTCTTTACTATTCTGTTGGAATATCCTGCTTATGCGTTTTACGTCGGACCTGGTTCCGTTATTTATTATTCTGTTGGAATAACCTGCCTGTGCGGTCTATCGCATGCCTGGTGATTTCTTTTGTTATTCCATTCTCTATTATACTTAGTTGGTTAAAACTTTGACTTCTATACTCCATGAAATTAGTGGAATATCCTTGATATTTGCGCTTCATCCAGTATTTTTTTCATGGAAATATTCTTCTGAGCATTCTTGAATTTTACTCTACAAAGAAGTATCATGTTGATAATTTGGACGTTATTGTTTCCTGGATAAATTAATTCTTGAACTTGTTTTATTGAATTCTTATATCATTGTCATCATCTTCATGTTTATATTCTGTTGAAAGTTATCTGTGGCTTGTAGTGCATTGATGGACTTGGTATGATTATGACTAGGGATTAATCGGTATAATCATGACCGTAATGTTATAAATGATGTGGTAAAAGTCCTCATTGGCCCGTAGTGCGTTGATGGACAGTTGTTGGCATGATCATGACCATTGATGAATACACGAATATCCTTGGCCCGTAGTGCATGGATAATTGTGGTCGTGATACTAAAGAATATCCTTGGCCGTAGTGCAGGGATGATTCGATGATGTGGATTATTTATTAAGCTGAGTCCCAATGATAAAAGTGATGGAAAAACATTTTAAATCATAGAAAATAGTAAATTTTATTCTCTACTTGACTCTTCTAATGGATTACTTGTTCCGCTGCAGTTAAACTTGATGTTTGTTATATTTTATCAGTTTAACACTGTTGAAGGCTAATGATAATTTATTCTGCATTATCTTAGTCATAATATTTCTTACTTGGCTATTTTAGCTCACCCTTTTGTTTTCATTGTTCTCTTCAGGAAATGAGAACGTAGCAGGGACTAGTCGGGGAGTGGAGTAACGGTCCAGATGATAGCATTAGTAGTCCTCACTATTCTATGAAATAGTGTGATAATAAATGTATTGAGGACTTATTTTGAGTTTGAATACTGTCTAGAAGACAATATTTGTATTAAAACTCACAGCTCATGTTGTATTTTTTTAAGGTTGTATTTGTATTCTGTACCATGTATTTGGCGACTCAGAATAGGTGATGTGTACCTATTTTAGGGGCGTCACAAAAGCAAACAATATAAGTTTAATGGTATCTTTTGTAATAGTTATATATTATTAAGGCAATGATATTTATTATCTATCTTGTAATGAAGTGTAGTAAAGGTCGTGCACCTGGGATTAGACTCTGATATATGTAAATTAAGTTTGGTATTTTTATTATTGTTATTATTATTAGTATTATTCCGCTCATAGAAATAGTATTGTAAAGCACCGAGTTCGAGTTTCAAGTACCCGAATTTGGGGGCGTTACATTGTTCATCTTAGTTTGATATTAGAGTCCGCATCAAAGGAAGTTTGGTTTGGATAAACTTGACAATGGTTCTGAAATTTAGAATGCTGACCAACTATGGACTAGTCGAATCATTAAGGGTTCGCTAGTCTTACAAGGTTTCAATATAAACTGATACTCAATTCGAATAATAATTCTAAAAAGGTATACAATCGAATAAATATTGTATAATTGAATTCATGCTTTAAAAGAATTATAGCATCTAAGATGAAGTCTCGAACTTAAAAAATTAATAACAAGAACTTACTCGATATAAAATTCAAGTTTAAGACTTGATCAATGAATAATTTAGAATTTAAGGAAATTACTTATCAATAATAATTTAGGAATAGAATACTTGATCAATGTAAAAGTAAGGTTTAGAAACTTGCCTCTTGCACAAGCTACGATTAATTCACGTTCCTTATTAAATCCTACATATCAATACATTCATAATACCCATTAATCAATAGTTTGATATACCTATCAAATCCTAACATTGGTCTTTGAATACGTTATTGGACTTTTAAGTCTTATTAATTAATCACATAGCATAATTTAATTAACATTTTATTATATTCATGACATGTCCTCATGTTTATTACATTAGGTTTTAAAAACACATTTTTGAAACTTGAACACTTCGGAAAATTTCTAAAATTCTGCAGGTAGGGCACGACGACCGTGCTCCATTTGTTCTTTGCAGCGGCGCGGGCGCGCGAGCAGTTCTATCATCATTTAGAGAAGATGGGTATGAGATACCTTGACGATTGGCTTTAGTGAAAGTGGGAGATTGAAAGTAATATGCATACAAACTAATCATGTTTGATAATAAAGTATATACTTTGTAAATAATCTTATTCATTTATTAATAAAAGTATTTATTTACTAAAGACATTTAATTATTTATATTGTGTTATTTTTTAATATGTGATAAACCCATAGTAATAAGCAATGTTGTAAGACCTCAACTTATTATAAATAAAATTGAATTTCCTTTATTTATTATTTTGAAATAGTAAGGGTTAATTTGATTAATGTGGTTAGTTATGGGTAAAATGCGCAAATATTTCAATAGTTCCCCGACAACAATGAATATTTTATAACCACTTGCTTATGCATTTTACCCATAACTAACCTCATTAATCAATTCAACCCTTACTATTTCAAAATAATAAATAGAGGAAATTAAATTTCATTTATTAATAATTTGGGGTCTTACAACTCTCCTCCTTATGAAATTTTGTCCCATTTAAATTTACGTGACAGAAATTTACTGTATATTTCACAGAGTTGAGAATACCTTGCTTTCATTTCAGATTCCATCTTCCCAGTCATCATGATTTCTCCATTGCTTATCTCCTATATTTCAGATATCATTATAGAATACAGCTTCAAAACAAAGGTTAATTGACATATCACATTTTTCAACTTAAATAAGAAAATTCAGCTTAGGTAGGACATATACTAGCAAAGGATATTACTCGTCTCTCCCTTCCTAGTTCTAATCCCGGATCTCCGCCAGAGATCATATCCCTAAGCTCTGATACCAACTATGACGCCCCCAAAATAGGTATACAACACCCATTCTGAGTTGTCAAAATACATGATACAGAAACAACTATAACTTTATTAATACAACATAAAAACTGTGAGTTTAAATACAAATAGTGTCATCTAGACAATATCCACACTCAAATAAGTCCTCATTACAATTATTGATACATTATTTTACCAAAATGGTGAGGACTACTAAAACGACTTTCTAGAACCTTCATTCCATACCCCGACTAGTACTCGCTACATTCTCGCCTCCTGAGAAGAAAAATGGAACAAAAAGGAAAAGAGTGAGCTCAACTAGCCCAGTAAAGAATATTATGACTAAGATAATATAGAACAAATTATTGTTAGTCGTCAACAAGGAAAAATTTGATAAAATACAATATACAATAAGTTTCAGATCAATATTCGCAGCGGAAATAATAATTTATTAGAAGAGTTAAGTAGAGAATGAAATCTACTATCTTCTATATATGAATTTAAAAGTTTATCGTCGATATTTTATCCCTATAACATCAATCAATATATATATGGAATCAAATATTCATCTTTGCACTACAGGCCAAAGATATTCATCGATTAATCGAGTTCATCTAAACACTGCTCATCTTTGCACTACTTCAAGCAAAGATATTCATCGAAATCATTCATCTTTGCACTACAGTGCCAAAGATATTCAAGAATATCATCATTTAGGACTGAGGATGATGAAAAATATTTTAAAGGAAACGAATCCAATGAAACAAAATAACAAATATTAAGGATTCGTATTTCGGTTTATCCATGTCCAAAATACCTCATAAATAATCATAGTGGAGTAAAATTCAAGAATGATCAAAACATGGATACAATCAAAGCTAGTATCCATAATAGATATTTTGGAGGAAAAATAAAATTTAATTTTTCTCGTGAATAGTGCCGATATCGTGAATAGTAACCCTACACTAAAAAGACAAGAATTTCACAAGATAAATCTTACCAATATTTCTAAGATAATGATATTGAAAGAAATAATTTCATTTAAAAAAATAATATCCCTTACCTCGAAAAGATAGTACTTCTAACTGGAATACTGGATATAGAGCTGAAGGGAACTTGCACCATATAGCAACACTCAAAGTCTTAAAATACTCACAAGAATACGCTCGATAATATAGAGAGAGAAAGATTTCAATTTCTGGTGTATTTTCAATTCTAACCTAAGCACCCTATTTATAGGAAAATGCTTAGAACACCGAAGCAGAAAATTTAATATAATATTATTATTATTTATAAAATTTTCCTTAGCCTACCTTGACCATCTGAATTCATCCACCAAATAATGACAAAAACCAAAAAAAAAACGTTTTTGTAATTAAAAATAATTAAAACTTTCATAAACCAATTATTTCGGAACTACGGAACTTTAATAATTCATAATAAATAGCCCTTTTATCAGAAAAATTCGAACCATATATCTTTTTCATAGGAAATTTTATTATCTACAACTTTGCAGAAGAAAGTTTTTCCAAATTCCAAACAGAAATTGACCAAAATTCACAAACGGGCGATTTTACATGCTATAATCAAATTTCAGTCAAGAAATGGGTCCACCGACACACAAAACATGTGTTAATCATTTAATGCAACAAAAATATTTTTTCTCCTCATATACTCATATATCCAATATTCATTTTAAAAATATCATCATTATTATATTATAATAATATAATAAAATATTATTTTATCAGAAAAAATAAAATATCAATTTTCAACAATTGTCACTTTAAAAATTTTCTCCATCTATATCCACATAAAATGAATATTTTCCTCATCATATAAATCAATAATTAATTATTCACAAATAATATTTATAGAATCACAATACTAACAACCAGGCAGTTCCCAATAAAGAGGGGGCTTTCCAATAAGGATTTCTCCTTACTGGCGCGCAATTAGGTGACCAAACCTCTCCTTAAACAGAACTTTCTAGACATTGCCAATGATGTTATCTAATAATATTATTCAGATAATATGAATTATTGATTCGATAATGGAAAATACTGTGTACTGACAATTATTGAAACAACAGTAATATAAAATATCAACGCGACAATTATTGAATCAATAAAATAAAATACTAACTAGTAATTACTGTAATAATTATTGAGTAGTGCCTTCTTACGTAAGAATCAATAATTGGTGCAATACCGCAGTCTATCTATGTAACAACGCCAGACATCGTGTTTTAACCAACGGGTATTCCAACAAGATTAATCTTGAGAATAACTACGCCGTTATTTATAAACAACTTATACTTGCCGTTATCTTCATCCAATCGCTTTCTGTTATGGGGACCACAAAAGACTGTGCCGTCGTACGAATATTCCCCGACAGGAAGAATATTCCACGACCAAACGAATATTCCCCGACAACAATGAATATTTTATAACCACTTGCTTATGCATTTTACCCATAACTAACCTCATTAATCAATTCAACCCTTACTATTTCAAAATAATAAATAGAGGAAATTAAATTTCATTTATTAATAATTTGGGGTCTTACAACCTCTCCTCCTTATGAAATTTTGTCTCCGAAATTTACGTACCTGGTATTTCATAGAGTTGAGAATACCTTGCTTTCATTTCAGATTCCATCTTCCCTGTCATCATGATTTCTCCATTGCTTATCTCCTGTATTTCATATATCATTCTAGAATACAGCTTCAAAACAAAGGTTAATTGACATATCACAATTTGTCAACTTAAATAAGAAAATTCAGCTTAGGTAGGACATATACTAGCGAAGGATATTACTCGTCTCTCCCTTCCTAGTTCTAATCCCGGATCTCCGCAAGAGATCATATCCCTAAGCTCTGATACCAACTATGACGCCCCCAAAATAGGTATACAACACCCATTCTGAGTCGACAAAATACATGGTACAGAAACAACTACGACTTTATTAATACAACATAAAAACTGTGAGTTTAAATACAAATAGTGTCATCTAGACAATATCCACACTCAAATAAGTCCTCATTACAATTATTAATACATTATTTTACAAAAATGGTGAGGACTACTAAAACGACTTTCTAGAATCTTCATTTCATTCCCCGACTAGTACTCATTACATTCTCGCCTCCTGAGAAGAAAAATAGAACAAAAAAGAAAAGAGTGAGCTCAACTAGCCCAGTAAAGAATATTATGACTAGGATAATATATAACAAATTATCGTTAGTCTTCAACAGGGAAAAATTTGATAAAATACAATAGACAACAAGTTTCAGATCAATATTCACAGCGGAAATAGTAATTCATTAGAAGAGTTAAGTAGAGAATGAAATCTACTATCTTCTATATATGAATTTAAAAGTTCATCGTCGATATTTTATCCCTATAACATAAATCAATATATATATGGAATCAAATATTCATCTTTGCACTACAGGCCAAAGATATTCATCATTAAACACCTGTCATGTTCATCTAAACACATCAAAAATTTCATCTTTCAAAGAATATCATCATTTAGGACCGAGGATGATGAAAAATATTTTAAAGGAAACGAATCTAGTGAAACAAAATAACAAATATTAAGGATTCGTATTTTATTTATCCATGTCCAAAATACCTCATAAATAATCATAGTGGAGTAAAATTCAAGAATGATCAAAACATGGATACAATCAAAGCAAGTATCCATAATAGATATTTTGGAGGAAAAACAAAATTTAATTTTTCATGAATAGTCTTGTATCGTGAATAGTGTCGTATACGTGAATAGGAACCCCGACACTAAAAGAAAAAAATTTCACAAGAAAAATCTTACCAATATTCTGGCATAATGATATTGAAAGAAATAATTTCATATAAAAAAAAATAATATCCCTTACCACGAAAAGATAAGTATTTAACCGGAATACTCTGGATATAGAGTTTGAAGGAACTTGCACCGTATATAACAACACTCAAAGTCTTAAAATACTCACAAGAATACGCTCAATAATATAGAGAGAGAAAGATTTCAGTTTCTGATGTGATTTTCAATTCTAACCTAAGCACCATATTTATAGGAAAATGCTTAGAACACCGAAGCAGAAAATTTAATATAATATTATTATTATTTATAAAATTTTCCTTAGCCCACCTTGACCATCTGAATTCAGCCACCAAATAATGAAAAAAATTTAAAAAACGTTTTTGTAATTAAAAATAATTAAAACATTCAAAAAGCAATTATTTCGGAACTACGGAACTTCAATAATTCATAATAAATAGCCCTTTTATCAAAAAAATTCAAACAACATGTCTTTTTCATAGGAAATTTCATTATCTACAACTTTACAGAAGAAAGTTTTCCCAAATTCCAAACAGAAATTGACCGAAATCCACAAACGAAGCGATTATGCAAAAGCTATAATCAAATTTCAATCAAGAAATGGGGTCCACCGAACACAAAAAAACACGTGTTAATCATTTAATGTAACAAAATATACTTTCTTTCTCATCATATACTCATATATCCCATATTCATTGTAAAAATATCATCATTATTATATTATAATAATATAATAAAATATTATTTTATCAAAAAAATAAAATATCGATTTTCAACAATTGTTACTTTAAAATTTTCTCCATCTATATCCACATAAAATGAATATTTTCTCATCATATAAATCAATAATTAATTAATCATAAATAATATTTACATAATCACAATATCGATGACCGTGCATTTCCTCAGAAAGAGGGGCTTTCAATAAGGATTTCTCCTTCTTGGCCAAGAATTAGGTGACCAAACCTCTCCTTAGACAAAACTTTCTAGACATTGCCAATAATGTTATCTAATAATATTATTCAGATAATATGAGTTATTGCTTCGATAATGGAAAATACTGTGTAGTGACAATTATTGAAACAACGATAATATAAAATATCAACGCAACAATTATTGAATCAATAAAATAAAATACTTGAATAATGAATTACTGTAATAATTATTGAGTAGTGCCTTCTTACGTAAGAATCAATAATTGGTGCAATACCGTGCTACTATGCAACAACGCCAGACATCGTGTTTTAACCAATCGGGTATTCCAACAAAATGATTAATTCAGTAATAACTACGCCAAGTATTTATAAACAACTTATACTTGTCATTTTCTTCATCCAACGGCTTTACATTATGGGGCCCACAAAAGTCTGCGCCATTTTTAAGAGGCTTGAAGCCGGAGATACATCAATACCTTATTTCTCATAAACTGTGTTTGTATTCAGATGTTGTAAATAGGGCTCAGTTAGTGGAGCGCGATAACGAGTCAACGTAACCAAAAGAGAGCAGATGACAAAATGATAATACTCGGTGAGAGAGCGATCATCGAAGCGGTGACAACAAGTGTGGAGGGAATCAACAGGCCAGAAATGGTAACCACTTCGGTGGTAATCAGGGCCAAAATAATAAGAATGGACATTTGAAGAAGAGGAGATTCAACAATGATGGAAAGACGTCAGCACCAGCAATCGTTGTTAAGGAAGGAGAATGACCACCTATCATATGCTTCAAATGCGGAGGGGAGGGACACATCATTCAAATCTGCAGCGATGTCAGTCCAAAGCATGTTATAATTGTGGAAGAGAATGTCACTTAGCTTAATTTTGTCGCTCACCAAGACAAGTTCAATAGGATGGAGGCACCAAAGCGCAGCCCCGAAAAAAGTCAAAGCCAGTAGTGCAAGGTAGGGCGTTTGTTGTGACCTCCCAGAAAGCAAGAAACCCGAACGAGGTCATCACGGGTAAGCTTATCACAAACTCTAGCAAAGTCTATACCTTATTTGATACCGGTTCTACCCATTCTTTTATTTCTCCTACTTGCGCTCAATGATTAAACTTGACTCCGGAGAAATTAGACTTTGACTTATCTGTGGAAACTCCATTAGGAGAAACCTTCATTACATCCACTGTTTATAAGTCTTGTTTGGTTTAAATCGATACCCTCACATTACCTATTGATCTTATTTCATTGAAAATACTTGCATTTGATGTGATTCTAGGGATTGATTGGTTAACTACTCATCATGCTAAAATTGATTGTTTTCCTAAAGTTGTTAGCTTTCATATTCCTAATCAACCTATTATGCGAATTCAAGCGACCAAACCATTAAAATCAATCACGGTCATCTGAAGCCATAAAGGTATTCGTTTATTGAAAAACGGATGCCATGCTTTCTTAGAGCATGTCACGGATCTAAACAAAAATACGTCAGTTTTGAATGATATTTCTATTGTTAATAAATTCCCTGACGTATTCCCTGAAGAACTTCTTGGCCTACCCCTAGAGCGTGAAATTGAATTTTGTATTGACCTTGAACCCGGTACAAAACCCATTTCCAAAGCCCCATATCGAATGGCTCCTATTGAACTTCAGGAGTTAAAGACCCAATTGCAAGAATTGTTAGACATCGGTTTTATTCTTCCTAGTACGTCTCCTTGGGGTGCTCCTGTTCTATTCAGGAAGAAGAAAGATGGGAGTATGCGACTTTGTATTGATTATTGGGAGTTGAATCATGTCACCATCAAAAATAGGTACCCATTGCCACGTATTGATGACCTGTTTGACTAGTTGCAAGGAGCCAAATTCTTTTCAAAGATTTATCTTCGTTCCGAATATCACCAATTGAAGATTAGAACCGATGACATTCCAAAGATGGCTTTTAGAACTCGGTACGTACGGGCATTATGAATTCCTAGTCATGTCCTTTGGATTGACTAATACTCCTGCTGCCTTCATGGATATGATGAACCGAGTATTCAATGAAAATTTGGATCACTTTGTGGTCGTCTTTATTGATGATATCCTTATTTATTCCAAAAGCCATGAAGATCATGAGCAACACTTGAGGCTGATACTCCAAAAGCTTCGTGAATACAAGTTTTATAACAAGTTGAAGAAATACGAGTTCTGGCTTGAGGAAGTAGCCTTCCTTGGGCACGTAGTATCAAGTCATGGAATATCTGTTGACCCGACAAAAATTGAAGCAATTCAAAGCTGGGAGCAACCTAAATTAGTGACTGAAGTACGTAGCTTTCTCGGTTCAGCTTGTTATTATCGGAGATTCGTGGAAGGATTTTCTCGAATTGCTACTCCATTAACTCAGCTAACTCGGAAAGATACAAAGTTCGGTTGGAGCGAAGAATGTGAGAAGAGTTTTCAATAACTCAAGAGCAGACTCATTTCAGCACCTGTTCTGACAATACCATCTGCCTCGGAGGGATTTGTCATCTATAGTGACGCTTCGGGCTAAGGGTTGGGATGTGTTCTCATGCAACATGGGAAAGTCATAGCCTATGCCTCAAGATAACTCAAAGAATATTAGAGGAATTATCCTACTCATGATCTAGAGTTAGCAGCTGTTGTCTTCGCACATAAAATTTGGAGGCATTACTTGTATGGGGAGAAAGTGAAGATCTTTATGGATCATAAAAGCCTCAAATATTTCTTCACTCAAAAGGAACTCAACATGCGACAACGACGTTGCCTTGAACTGTTGAAAGATTATGATCATACCATCCAATACCATCCTGGAAAAGCGAACGTGGTAGCTGACGCATTGAGTAGAAGATCATATGCAAGTACGAGTGCGATATTGTCAACGCAAAGGCCCATTTTATCTGACTTGCAAAGGATGGAGATAGAGTTAAAGACTCCAGGGACCCATGTGATGATGGCGAATATATGAGTAGAACCGATGTTAATTGATAAAGTTAAAGCTGCTCAAGCTACAGACCTGGAGCTGATGCGTATGAGGAAGAAAGTACAAGAAGGTGCTATGCCGGAAGCAAGAATCAATGAATAAGGAATACTTTGAGTCAACTCCAGACTTTGTGTTCCTAACGACCCTGATTTAAAGTATAAAATCATGATGGAGGCGCACTACACACCGTTTGCAATCCATCCTGGGAGTGCAAAAATGTATCATGATCTTTGTCATACATTTTGGTGGAGCAATATGAAGAGAGAGATATCGTTGTTTATCTCAAGGTGTCTAACTTTTCAACGAGTTAAAGCGGAGCATCAAGTACCAAAAGGTCCATTGTAACCACTTGAAATTCCAGAATGGAAGTGGGAGCACATTACCATGGATTTCAAGTTCTGGCCTTCCTAAGGTTTCTCAAGGCATAGATGCGATTTGGGTCATTGTTGATAGATTGACCAAGTCTGCTCATTTCTTACCAATACGAGAAACTTATACACTTGAACGTCTTGCTCGTATGTACATAAACGAGATTGTAAGACTGCATGGTATGCCGGATCCTTAGTTTCTGATCGAGACCCAAGATTCACTTCACGATTTTGGGTTAGTTTGCAAAAAGCTATGGGCATAGACTTACGATTTAGTTCGGCATATCATCCTTAGACAGACGGACAATCAGAGAGGACTATTCAAACTCTTGAAGATTTTTATAAGTATTTGATGTAAATTTTATTTATTTTATGAACCCTCATCTACCCATTTTTCAAAACAATCGGTAGAAGTTATCTCAGTTTTGTTATATATATATATAAGTATTATATATATATATAATAATAATAATAATAATAATGAAAAGTGGGTGGGGGAATAATGGATTCACGTAGGAATATATATACCATATTTTAGGTATAATGCAAATAGTTCAGTGATGGGCCATGTTTCTTTTAGTTTTTCCTTACTCATTACTTATTTTGTAGTCTATTTATATTATGAGAGAAATTCTACTCCACCTATCAATTGTTGAGTGTTAGATACGACAACTTTTGTGGAAATGGTGTCACAAGTGGGTGGACGAATTTTCAAATAAGCATGTGTTTTATTTTGTTGGTTTGTTTTATTAGAGAAATTCAATCGCCGAATATGAGTATGAAGTCCGTGACTTTGTATGTTAAATCCGTGAATTTTCTTGAAACAGTACCCTTTCCATTCTCCTATAAATAGGATTCTTAGTTAGAATAGAAATCACACCATCAATTCAGAGAATTCTCTTTTATAATCTTGAGTGTAGAAAAATAGTATAAGTTTTCTTCAAGAATACCCTCGCTCTACCAGTCGGAATACTCTTCTTTTACGGTAAGGGGTATTATTTCTTTTGTATTCATGAAGAGAACTTCTGTTATTCCATTATTTATTATTCTGTTGGAATATCCTGTATACACGGCTACCCTATACTTGGTGAAATTCTTACATTATTCCATTCTTTATTATTCATTGAATATCCTTTCTCAAGGCGTTTTACGGGATCCGTTCTATTCTTTACTATTCATTTGGAATATCCTATCTATCGTTTTGTGGGACCGGTTCCGTTATTTATTATTCTCGTTGGAATAACTCGCTGCACATGCGGTCTATCGCATGCCCGGTGATTTCTTTTGTTATTCCATTCTTTATTATACTCAAATTGGTTAAAACTTTGACTTCTATACTCCATGAAATTAGTGGAATATCCTTGATATTTGCGCTTCATCCAAGATTTTTCATGGAAATATTCTTCTGAGCATTCTTGAATTTTACTCTACAAAGAAGTATCATGTTGACAATTTGGACGTTATTGGTTCCTGGATAAATTAATTCTTGAACTTGTTTTATTGAATTCTTATATCATTGTCATCATCTTCATGTTTATATTCTGTTGAAAGTTATCTGTGGCTTGTAGTGCATAGATGGACTTGATATGATTATGACTATGGATTAATTGGTATAATCATGACCGTAATGTTACAAATGATGTGGTTATAGTCCTCATTGGCCCGTAGTGCATTGATGGACAGTTGTTGGCATGATCATGACCATTGATGATTACACGAATATCCTTGGCCCATAGTGCATGGATAATTGTGGTCGTGATACTAAAGAATATCCTTGGCCGTAGTGCAGGGGTGATTTGATGATGTGGATTATTTATTAAGCTGAGTCCCAACGATAAAAGTGATGGAAAAACCTTTTAAATCATAGAAAATAGTAGATTTTATTCTCTACTTGATTCTTCTAATGGATTGCTTGTTCCGCTGCAGTTAAACTTGATGTTTGTTATATTTTATCAGTTTAACACCGTTGATGGCTAATGATAATTTATTCTGCATTATCTTAGTCATAATATTTCTTACTTGGCTATTTGAGCTCACCCTTTTGTTTTCATTGTTCTCTTCGGGAAATGAGAACGTAGCAGGGACTAGTCGGGGAGTGGAGTGACGGTCCTGATGATAGCATTAGTAGTCCTCACTATTCTATGAAATAGTGTGATAATAAATATATTGAGGACTTATTTTGAGTTTGAATACTGTCTAGAAGACAATATTTGTATTAAAACTCACAGCTCATGTGGTATTTTTTAAGGTTGTATTTGTATATTCCGTACCATGTATTTGGCGACTCAGAATAGGTGATGTATACCTATTTTAGGGGCGTCACAAAAGCAAACAATATAAGTTTAATGGTATCTTTTGTAATAGTTATATATTATTAAGGCAATGATATTTATTATCTATCATGTAATGAAGTGTAGTAAAGGTCGTGCACCTGGGATTAGACTCTGATATATGTAAATTAAGTTTGGTATTTTTATTATTGTTATTATTATTAGTATTATTCCGCTCATAGAAATGGTATCGTAAAGCACCGAGTTCGAGTTTCAAGTACCCGAATTTGGGGGCGTTACATTGTTCATCTTAGTTTGATATTAGAGTCCGCATCAAAGGAAGTTTGGTTTGGATAAACTTGACAATGGTTCTGAAATTTAGAATGCTGACCAACTATGGACTAGTCGAATCATTAAGGGTTCGCTAGTCTTACAAGGTTTCAATATAAACTGATACTCAATTAGAATAATAATTCTAAAAAGGTATACAATCGAATAAATATTGTTTAATTGAATTCATGCTTTAAAAAGAATAGCATCTAAGATGAAGTCTTGAACTTAAAAAATTAAGAACAAGAACTTACTCGATATAAAATACAAGTTTAAGACTTGATCAATGAATAATTTAGAATTTAAGGAAATTGCTTATCAATAATAATTTAGGAATAGAATACTTGATCAATGTAAAAGTAAGGTTTAGAAACTTGCCTCTTGCACAAGCTACGATTAATTCACGTTCCTTATTAAATCCTACATATCAATACATTCATAATACCCATTAATCAATAGTTTGATATACCTATCAAATCCTAACATTGGTCTTTGAATACGTTATTGGACTTTTAAGTCTTATTAATTAATCACATAGCATAATTTAATTTACATTTTATTATATTCATGACATGTCCTCATGTTTATTACATTAGGTTTTAAAACACATTTTGAAACTTGAACACTTCGAAAATTTCTAAATTTACAGGTAGGGCACGACTTAATGAGTGCTCCATTTGTTCTTTCTTGCATGCCAAGGCCTGTATGAAAGCGATTCTATCATCATTTAGAGAAGATGGGTATGAGATACCTTGACGATTGGCTTTAGTGAAAGTGGGAGATTGAAAGTAATATGCATACAAACTAATCATGTTTGATAATAAAGTATATACTTTGTAAATAATCTTATTCATTTATTAATAAAAGTATTTATTTACAAAAGACATTTAATTATTTATATTGTGTTATTTTAATAATATGTGATAAACCCATAGTAATAAGCAATGTTGTAAGACCCCAACTTATTATAAATAAAATTGAATTTCCTTTATTTATTATTTTGAAATAGTAAGGGTTAATTTGATTAATGTGGTTAGTTATGGGTAAAATGCGCAAATATTTCAAATAAGCAAGTGGTATTATTGGACATGGATAAACCGAAATACGAATCCTTAATATTTGTTATTTTGTTTCACTGGATTCGTTTCCTTTAAAATATTTTTCATCATCCTCAGTCCTAAATGATGATATTACTGAATATCTTTGGCCTATAGTGCAAAAATGAATGATTTCTGATGAATATCTTTAGCCCGTAGTGCAAAGATGAACAGGTGTTTAGATGAACATGACCAACTGATGAATATCTTTGGTCTGTAGTGCAAAGATGAATATTTGATTCCAGATATATATTGATTGATGTTACAAGGATAAAATATCGACGATGAACTATTGAAATATTTGCGCATTTTACCTATAACTAACCTCATTAATCAATTCAACCCTTACTATTTCAAAATAATAAATAGATGAAATTAAATTTCATTTATTAATACTTTGGGGTCTCACAACCTCTCCTCCTTATGAAATTTCATCCCCGAAATTTACGTACCTGGTATATCACAGAGTTGAGAATACCTTGCTTTCATTTCAGATTCCATCTTCCCTGTCATCATGATTTCTCCATTGCTTATCTCCTGTATTTCATATATCATTCTAGAATACAGCTTCAAAACAAAGGTTAATTGACATATCACAATTTGTCAACTTAAATAAGAAAATTCAGCTTAGGTAGGACATATACTAGCGAAGGATATTACTCGTCTCTCCCTTCCTAGTTCTAATCCCGGATCTCCGCCAGAGATCATATCCCTAAGCTCTTATACCAACTGTGACACCCCCAAAATAGGTATATAACACCCATTCTGAGTCGTCAAAATACATGGTACAGAAACAACTACAACTTTATCAATACAACATAAAAACTGTGAGTTAAAATACAAATATTGTCATCTAGACAATATCCACACTCAAATAAGTCCTCATTACAATTATTGATACATTATTTTACCAAAATAGTGAGGACTACTAAAACGACTTTCTAGAACCTTCATTCCATACCCCGACTAGTACTCGCTACATTCTCGCCTCTTGAGAAGAAAAATGGAACAAAAGGAAAAGAGTGAGCTCAACTAGCCCAAGAGAATATTATAACTAAGATAATATAGAACAAATTATCGTTAGTCTTCAACAGGAAAAATTTGATAAAATACAATAGACAACAAGTTTTTTGATCAATATTCGCAATGAAAATAATAATTCATTAGAAGAGTTAAGTAGAGAATGAAATCTACTATCTTCTATATATGAATTTAAAATTCATCGTCGATATTTTATCCCTTAAACATCAATCAATATATATCCGAATCAAATATTCATCTTTGCACTCTGCACCAAAGATATTCATCACTTAAAAGTTCATCTAAACACTTGTTCATCTTTGCACTACTTGCCAAAGATATTCATCAGAAATCATTCATCTTTGCACTACAGGCCAAAGATATTCAGTAATATCATCATTTAGAACTGAGGATGATGAAAAATATTTTAAAGGAAACGAATCCAGTGAAACAAAATAAAAAATATTAAGGATTCGTATTTCGGTTTATCCATGTCCAAAAATACCTCTTAAATAATCATAGTGGAGTAAAATTCAAGAATGATCAAAACATGGATACAAACAAAGCTAGTACCCAAAATAGATATTTTGTAGGAAAAACAAAAATTTAATTTTTCTGTGAATAGTGCCGTATACGTGAATAGTAACCCCAACACTAAAAGACAAGAATTTCACAAGATAAATCTTACCAATATTCCGGCATAATGATATTGAAAGAAATAATTTCATTTTAAAAAAAATAATATCCCTTACCTCAAAAAATAGTTCTTAATCGGAATCTTTGGATATAGAAATTTGAAGGGAACTTGCAGACTTAGTATAGCAACACTCAAAGTCTTAAAATACTCACAAGAATACGCTCGATAATATAGAGAGAGAAAGATTTCAGTTTCTGGTGTGATTTTCAATTCTAACCTAAGCACCCTATTTATAGGAAAATGCTTAGAACACCAAAGCAGAAAATTTAATATAATATTATTATTATTTATAAAATTTTCCTTAGCCCACCTTGACCATCTGAATTCAGCCACCAAATAATGAAAAAAATTAAAAAAACGTTTTTGTAATTAAAAATAATTAAAACATTCAAAAAGTAATTATTTCGGAACTACGAAACTTCAATATTTCATAATAAATAGCCCTTTTATCAGAAAAATTCGAACCACATGTCTTTTCATAGGAAATTTCATTATCTACAACTTTACAGAAGAAAGTTTTTCCAAATTCCAAACATAAATTGACCAAAAATTCACAAACAAGCGCATTTTATGGCTATAATAAAATTTCGATCAAGAAATGGGGTCCAATAGAGACACACAAAACATGTGTTAATCATTTAATGTAACAAAAATACTCTTTCTCATCATATACTCATATATCCCATATTCATTGTAAAAAATCATCATTATTATATTATAATAATATAATAAAATATTATTTTATCAGAAAAAATAAAATATCAATTTTCAACAATTGTCACTTTAAAAATTTTCTCCATCTATATCCACATAAAATGAATATTTTCCTCATCATATAAATCAATAATTAATTATTCACAAATAATATTTATAGAATCACAATACTAACAACCAGGCAGTTCCCAATAAAGAGGGGGCTTTCCAATAAGGATTTCTCCTTACTGGCGCGCAATTAGGTGACCAAACCTCTCCTTAGACAGAACTTTCTAGACATTGCCAATAATGTTATCTAATAATATTATTCAGATAATATGAATTATTGCTTCAATAATGGAAAATATTGTGTAGTGATAATTATTGAAACAACAGTAATATAAAATATAAACGCAACAATTATTGAATCAATAAAATAAAATACTGACTAATAATTACTGTAATAATTATTGAGTAGTGCCTTCTTACGTAAGAATCAATAATTGGTGCAATACCGGTAATGCTACTATGCAACAACGCCAGATTCTCGTGTTTTAAACCACCGGGTATTCCAACAAAGATAATCTGTAACAACTACGCCTGATTATTTATAAACAACTTATACTTGTCGCTTTCTTCATCCAATAGCTTTTTGTTATGGGGCCCACAAAAGACTCGCTGCCGTCAGTAAGAATATTCCCAAGCGGAAGAATATTCCACGACCAAACGAATATTCCCGACAACAATGAATATTTTATAACCACTTGCTTATGCATTTTACCCATAACTAACCTCATTAATCAATTCAACCTCTACTATTTCAAAATAATAAATAGAGGAAATTAAATTTCATTTATTAATAATTTGGGGTCTTACAACCTCTCCTCCTTATGAAATTTCATCCCCAAAATTTACGTACTGTATATTTCATGAGTTGAGAATACCTTGCTTTCATTCTCGATTCCATCTTCCCTCGTCATCATGATTTCTCCATTGCTTATCTCCTCAGATTTCATATATCATTCTAGAATACAACTTCAAAACAAAGGTTAATTGACATATCACAATTTGTCAACTTAAATAAGAAAATTCAACTTACGTAGGGACATATACTAGCGAAGGATATTACTCGCCTCTCCTTCCTAGTTCTAATCCCGGATCTCCGCCAGAGATCATATCCTAAGCTCGATATTAACTATGACGCCCCCCAAAATAGGTATACAACACCCATTCCGAGTCGTCAAAATACATGATACGTAAACAACTATAACTTTATTAATACAACATAAAAAAAGCGTGAGTTAAAATACAAATATTATCATCTGACAATATCCACACTCAAATAAGTCCTCATTACAATTATTGATACATTATTTTACCAAAATGGTGAGGATTACTAAAACGACTTTCTAGAACCTTCATTCCATACCCCACTAGTACTCGCTACATTCTCGCCTCTTGAGAAGAAAAAATGGAACAAAAAGGAAAAGAGTGAGCTCAACTAGCCCAAGAAAGAATATTATGACTAAGATAATATAAAACAAATTATCGTTAGTCTTCAACAAGGAAAAATTTGATAAAATACAATAGACAACAAGTTTCAGATCAATATTCGCAGCGGAAATAATAATTTATTAGAAGAGTTAAGTAGAGAATGAAATCTACTATCTTCTATATATGAATTTAAAAGTTCATCGTCGATATTTTATCCCTGTAACATTGATCAATATATATATGGAATCAAATATTCATCTTTGCACTACAGGCCAAAGATATTCATCAGTTGGTCATGTTCATCTAAACACCTGTTCATCTTTGCACTACGGGCCAAAGATATTCATCAGAAATCATTCATCTTTGTACTACAGGCCAAAGATATTCAGTAATATCATCATTTAGGACTGAGGATGATGAAAAATATTTGAAAGGAAACGAATCCAGTGAAACAAAATAACAAATATTAAGGATTCGTATTTTGGTTTATCCATGTCCAAAAATTCCTCATAAATAATCATAGTGGAGTAAAATTTAAGAATGATCAAAACATGGATACAATCAAAGCTAGTATCCATAATAGATATTCTGGAGGAAAAATAAAAATTTAATTTTTCTGTGAATAGTGCCGTATACGTGAATAGTAATCCTGACACTAAAAGATAGGAATTTCACAAGAAAAATCTTACTAATATTCCGACATAATGATATTGAAAGAAATAATTTCATTTTAAAAAAAATAATATCCCTTACCACGAAAAGATAGTATTTAATCGGAATCTTTGGATATAGAGTCAAGGAACTTGCAAATAGATAACAACACTCAAAGTCTTAAAATACTCACAAGAATACGCTCGATAATATAGAGAGAGAAAGATTTCAGCTTTAAATGTGATTTTTAATTCTAACCTAAGCACCTATTTATAGGAAAATGCTTAGAACACCAAAGCAGAAAATTTAATATAATATTATTATTATTTATAAAATTTTCCTTAGCCCACCTTGACCATTTGAATTCAGCCACCAAATAATGACAAAAACCAAAAAAATGTTTTTGTAATTAAAAATAATTAAAACTTTCAAAAACCAATTATTTCGGAACTACGAAACTTCAATAATTCATAATAAATAGCCCTTTCATCAAAAAAATTCGAACCGTATATCTTTTCCATAGGAAATTTCATTATCTACAACTTTGCAGAAGAAAGTTTTTGCAAATTCCAAACAAAAATTGACCAAAATTCACAAACGGGCGATTTTACAAGATATAATCAAATTTTAGTCAAGAAATGGGGTCCACCGACACACAAAACATGAGTTAATCATTTAATGCAACAAAAATACTTTTTTTCCTCATATACTCATATATCCCATATTCATTGTAAAAATATCATCATTATTATATTATAATAATATAATAAAATATTATTTTATAAGAAAAAATAAAATATCGATTTTCAACAATTGTCACTTTAAAAAATTTTCTCCATCTATATCCACATAAAATGAATATTTTCCTCATCAAATAAATCAATAATTAATTATTCACAAATAATATTTACAGAATCGCAATACTAACAACCAGGCAGTTCCCATGAAAGAGGGGGCTTTCCAATAAGGATTTCTCCTTACTAGCGCACAATTAGGTGACCAAACCTCTCCTTAGACAAAACTTTCTACACATTACCAATAATGCTATCTAATAATATTATTCAAATAATATGAGTTATTGCTTCGATAATGGAAAATACTGTGTAGTGACAATTATTGAAACAACAATAATATAAAATATCAACGCAACAATTATTAATCAATAAAATAAATAAAATAAAATTATCGAAATTATTGATAATTTTCTTACATAAGAATCAATAATTAGTGCAATACAATTGTGCTACTTGTGCAACAACGCCAGACATCGTGTTTTAACCATCGGAATTCCAACAAGATTAATTGCAATAACTACGCCGTTATTTTTAACAACTTATACTTGTCGTTTTCTTCATCCAATCGCTTTCTGTTATGGGGACCACAAAAGACTACGCCGTCGTACGAATATTCCCCGACAGGAAGAATATTCCACGACCAAACGAATATTCCCCGACAATAATGAATATTTTATAACCACTTGCTTATGCATTTTACCCATAACTAACCTCATTAATCAATTCAACCCTTACTGTTTCAAAATAATAAATAGAGGAAATTAAATTTCATTTATTAATAATTTGGGGTCTTACAACCTCTCCTCCTTATGAAATTTCGTCTCCGAAATTTACGTACCTGGTATTTCATAGAGTTGAGAATACCTTGCTTTCATTTCAGATTCCATCTTCCCTGTCATCCTGATTTCTCCATTGCTTATCTCCTGTATTTCAGATATCATTCTAGAATACAGCTTCAAAACAAAGGTTAATTGACATATCACAATTTGTCAACTTAAATAAGAAAATTCAGCTTAGGTAGGACATATACTAGCGAAGGATATTACTCGTCTCTCCCTTCCTAGTTCTAATCCCGGATCTCCGCCAGAGATCATATCCCTAAGCTCTGATACCAACTGTGACGCCCCCAAAATAGGTATACAACACCCATTCTGAGTCGACAAAATACATGGTACAGAAACAACTACAACTTTATTAATACAACATAAAAACTGTGAGTTTAAATACAAATAGTGTCATCTAGACAATATCCACACTCAAATAAGTCCTCATTACAATTATTAATATATTATTTTACCAAAATGGTGAGGACTACTAAAACAACTTTTTAGAATCTTCATTCCATACCCCGACTAGTACTCGCTACATTCTCGCCTCCTGAGAAGAAAAATAGAACAAAAAGAAAAAGAGTGAGCTCAACTAGCCCAGTAAAGAATATTATGACTAAGATAATATATAACAAATTATCGTTAGTCTTCAACAGGGAAAAATTTGATAAAATACAATAGACAACAAGTTTCAGATCAATATTCGCAGCGAAAATAATAATTAATTAGAAGAGTTAAGTAGAGAATGAAATCTACTATCTTCTATATATGAATTTAAAAGTTCATCGTCGATATTTTATCCCTGTAACATCGATCAATATATATATGGAATCAAATATTCATCTTTGCACTACTGAGCCAAAGATATTCATCATTAATCATGTTTCATCTAAACACTGCTCATCTTTGCACTACGCGCCTAAGATATTCATCGAAATCATTCATCTTCAGACTGCAGCGCAGCCAAAGATATTCAGTAATATCATCATTTAGGACTGAGGATAATGAAAAATATTTTAAAGGAAACGAATCCAGTGAAACAAAATAACAATTATTAAGGATTCGTATTTCGGTTTATCCATATCCAAAAATACCTCATAAATAATCATAGTGGAGTAAAATTAAAGAATGATCAAAACATGGATACAATCAAAGCAAGTATCCATAATAGATATTTTGGAGGAAAAACAAAAAATTAATTTTTCTGTGAATAGTGCCGTATACGTGAATAGTGTCGTATACGTGAATAGGAACCCCGACACTAAAAGACAAGAATTTCACAAGAAAAATCTTACCAATATTCTGGCATAATGATATTGAAAGAAATAATTTCATTTAAAAAAAATAATATCCCTTACCTCGAAAAGATAGTACTTCTGACTGGAATACTAGATATAGAGCTGAAGGGAACTTGCACCGTATAACAACACTCAAAGTCTTAAAATACTCACAAGAATATGCTCAATAATATAGAGAGAGAAAGATTTCAGTTTCTCGTGTGATTTTCATTTCTAACCTAAGCACCCTATTTATAGGAAAATGCTTAGAACACCAAAGCAGAAAATTTAATATAATATTATTATTATTTATAAAATTTTCCTTAGCCCACCTTGACCATCTGAATTCAGCCACCAAATAATGACAAAAATTAAAAAAAACGTTTTTGTAATTAAAAATAATTAAAACATTCAAAAAGTAATTATTTCAGAACTACGGAACTTCAATATTTCATAATAAATAGCCCTTTTATCAGAACAATTCGAACCACATGTCTTTTTCATAGGAAATTTCATTATCTACAACTTTACAAAAGAAAGTTTTTCCAAATTCCAAATATAAATTGACCGAAATCCACAAACAGGCAATTGTACAGGCTATAATCAAATTTCAGTCAAGAAATGGGGTCCACCGACACACAAAACATGTGTTAATCATTTAATGTAACAAAAATACTCTTTCTCATCATATACTCATATATCCCATATTCATTGTAAAAATATCATCATTATTATATTATAATAATATAATAAAATATTATTTTATCAAAAAAAAAATATTGATTTTCAACAATTGTCACTTTAAAAATTTTCTCCATCTATATTCACATAAAATGAATATTTTTCGCATCATATAAATCAATAATTAATTAATCATAAATAATATTTACAGAATCACAATACTGACAACCAGACATTTTTCAGGAAAGAGGGGGCTTTCCAATAAGGATTTCTCCTTACTGGTGCGCAATTAAGTGACCAAACCTCTCCTCAGACAAAACTTTCTAGACATTGCCAATAATGTTATCTAATAATATTATTCAGATAATATGAATTATTGCTTCGATAATGGAAAATACTGTGTAGTGACAATTATTGAAACAACAGTAATATAAAATATCAACGCAACAATTATTGAATCAATAAAATAAAATACTTGAGCAAGAATTATCAGAACAATTATTGAGTAGTGCCTTCTTACGTAAGAATCAATAATTGGTGCAATACCGTAAAGCTATCTTGTGCAACAACGCGTATTACTGTGTTTTAACCACCGGGTATTCCAACAGTATTAACGGTAATAACTACGCCATTATTTATAAATAACTTATACTTGTCGTTTTCTTCATCCAATGGCTTTTTGTTATGGGGCCCACAAAAGATCGCATACGTCATCGCATTTAATATTCCCAAGCAGAAGAATATTCCACGACCAAACGAATATTCCCCGACAACATTGAATATTTTATAACCACTTGCTTATGCATTTTACCCATAACTAACCTCATTAATCAATTCAACCCTTACTATTTCAAAATAATAAATAGAGGAAATTAAATTTCATTTATTAATAATTTGGGGTCTTACATTAAGGCGAGATCGACCTTCGTGCACCGTAAGTTATGACGGTTTACAGATGAAGTTCTGCTAAATCTTAGCGAAAACTAAAAACAATGTTCATAGCCTGTCAATTAATACCAATTTATAGTCAGTACATAGTTTCAAAATTTTGAGATAGAGTTGTTATGTTATTATTATCGGTTTAGTTACTTCACATGTGACGCCCCCAATATTAGGTATACATCACCCATCTTGAGTCGCCAGATACATGGTACAAAAATACAAATACAACATAATAATACAACTATCGTGTAAAATACGACAAAACATAGCTGAGAGTTCAAATAAAAATATTGCCTTCTAGGCAATATCCACTCTCAATGGAGTCCTCATTACATTTATTATCACACTATTTCACATAATAGTGAGGACTACTAATGCTATCATCTGGAACGTCACTACGTTCCCCAACTAGTCCCAACTATATTCTCAATTCCTGAAGAGAACAATGAAAGAAAGGGTGAGCTCAACTAGCCCAGTAAAAATATTATGACTAAGATAATGCAGAATAATTTATCGTTAGCCTTCAACAGTGTTAAACTGATAATATATAACAAACATCAAGTTTAACTGCATCGGAACAAGCAATCCATTAGAAGAGTCAAGTAGGGAATAAAATCTACTATCTTCTATGATTTAAAAGGTTTTTCATCACTTTTATCGCTGGGACTAAACTTAATAAATAATCAACATCATCGAATCACCCCTGCACTACGGCCAAGGATATTCTTTAGTATCACAACCATGAATTATCCATGCACTACGGCTTAAGATAATCATGTTTTCATCAATGATCCTGATCATGCCATAAAATAATTCATCTTTGCACTACGGCCAAAAAGAATTCATAGCCATAATCATACCAAAAATTGTCCATCAATGCACTACGGGCCAATGAGGACTTTTTCCACATCATTTGTAACATTACGGTTATGATTATACCGAATAATCCCTGGTCATAATCATACCAAGTCCATCTATGCACTACAGGCCACAGATGACTTTCAACATAATATAAACATGAGGATGATGGCAATGATATAAGAATTCAATAAAAAAAGTTCAAAAATTAATTTATCCAGGAACCAATAACGTCCAAATTGTCAACACGATACTGCTTTGTGGAGTAAAATTCAAGAATGCTCAGAAGAATATTTCCATGAAAAGATACTGGATGAAGCGCAAATATCAAGGATATTCCACTAATTTCATGGAGTATATAAGTTAAAGTTTTAACCAACTGAGTATAATAAAGAATGAAATAATAAAAGAAATCACCATGCATGCGATAGACCGCACATGCAGGTTATTCCAACAGAATAATAAATAACGTAACCAGTCCCAAGCGTAAAATGCATGCATACATGATATTCCAATAATAATAATAAAGAATGGAACCAGTCCCATAAAAAGCACGTATAGGATATTCCGGCGGAGTAATAAATAATGGAACTAGGTCCCAAGTAAACGCACGCATGTGATATACCAATGTAATAATAAAGAATGGAATATTAGAAGAATTTTACCATGTATGCAGTACATTGCATGTATACGAGTTATTCCAATATAATAATAAAAATGGAATAACAAAAGAATTTCACCAAGTATAGGGTAGCCTGCGTATACAAGTTATTCCAACAGAATAATAAAGAATGGAATAACAACAGAAATAACCATGCATGCGATAGATCGCACAGACAAGTTATTCTCAACAGAATAATAAATAATGGAACCAGGTCTGGCGTAAACGCACAAACAGGATATTCCGACAAAATAATAAATAATGGAACCAGGTCCGGCGTAACCGCACAGACAGGATATTTAGACAGAATAATAAAGAAGGGAATATTAGAAGAATTTCACCATGTATGCGGTACTTTGCTTAGACAGGTTATTCCAACAGAATAATAAAGAATGGAATAATAGAAGAATTTCACCAAGTATAGGGTATCCCGCATATACAGGTTATTCCAATAGAATAATAAAGAATGGAATAACAGAAGTTCTCTTCATGAATAAGAAAGAAAGAATACCCCTTATGAGTACAACAAATAATATTCCCTACCTTAGAAAAAAGAGTACTGGATATAGAAGTAGTGAAGTAGCAGAACAATTTTCTTCTTTCTCTCTATAGTTTCTCTCTCTAGAGTTTCAGTGAATTCGTAAGAAATAATGAATGAATGAGCTTCTATTTATAAAAAATGGATCAGCATAGTAACTAACTCATGAATCTGTCCCGATTGATTTACTTTAATCGACGGTCCATATTTAAAGCAAAATCTTTTAAATAAAATATAATATATTCTATTTATAATCTAATAAAACGAATAACTTTATACAAGATTTTACTATGCAAATACTATGCAGACACTATACAAACACTATGCATAATAAAATATAATATATTCTAATTATTGTCTAATAAAACAAATAACTTTATAAATGTATTTTATTTTTTATAAAAAGATTTTACTATGCAAAACACTATCAAAACACTATGCAACACTATGCATAATAAAATATAATATATTCTATTTATAGAATAACTTTATAAAATTATTTTATTTTATATAAAAAAAAATTTACTATGCAAAACACTATGCAGACACTATGCATAATAGAATATAATATATTCTATTTATAGAATAACTTTATAAAAGTATTCATTTATTACATTAATAATACCATAAAAAAAAAGCGGTGACTTATCACATAAGCATCGATAATCAATACTGGTATTATTCTTATGCATTACGTATTCATTGCACTTTTACTACCAAGTAGTTCAGCGATTATCAATAAAACTTCATGCAGTTATTTTCATAAAAATATTTTTGTCGTTTTCTCAATCAGATAATAATTAGTTGTGGGGTCCACGATGATTGTGCCATTACTTGCGAATATTCCTGATAAAACAAATATTCCCAGACCAATCAAATATAATATAATGACTTACATACTTTGCAAAATTTTTAATATACCCACAACTATAACATTATCTCAAATCCACACCATAATATAAAAAAAATTATTTCGAGAAAATTAAATATTTATTCATAAAATCTGAGGTCTCACATCAGAACTATTGAATCGTTGTAGAAGTGATGTATAAAGAAAATATTTAATCCTTTCAGCTAATATTTATAATTGTTATTACTTTCTGGGCACTCAAATGCTCATCCTTGCTTAATTTAAATGTTTTTAGCTAAGTGTGATCAACCAGAAGGTTCAAGCAAGAACAAGGACAAAGGAAAGCTGTAAGACCCCAACTTTTAGGAATAAAAATGAATTTTCTATAAATATAATTTTTGAATATTATGGAATGAATTTGATATAATGTTATAGTTGTGGGTAATATTTATAAATTTTGCAAAGTACGCAAGTTGTTATATAATATTCAATTGGTCGGGGAATATTCGTTTTAACAGGGAATATTCGCATAACCAAGACAATCATTGGTGAACCCCATTAACGGATTTATGCTTGATCGAGAAAACGATAAAAATATTTTTATGAAAATAACTACTAAGTTTTACCGTTAATTGTTGAAAACACCCAAAGTTAAAAGTACAAGAATACACATAGTTACACAAAGAGTTACACGGATTGATTATTATTGCTTACGTGAGAAGTCACTCGCTTTTGTTCAATTATTGCTACAGTAATTGATGCATAATATCTCACGTTATTTAATTCAATTATTTTCAATATTTTATATATTATTAAATCAATAATTGAGATGAAAATGTTATTAATATTATTATTTGCAATATTAACGATGTCTAGAAGTTCTGTCAAAGAGAGGTTTGGTCACCTAATTGGGCGCCAATAGAGAGAAATTCTTATTGGAAAGCCCCCTCTTTCCTGGGAACGACCTGGTCGATTAATATTGTGAATTATAATAATGATGATAAATGTTGTTAAAAATATTGAAAGAATTTTTATACGTATTTGATGTAAATTTTATTTATTTTATGAACCCTCATCTACCCATTTTTCAAAACTATCGGTAGAAGTTATCTCAATTTTGTTATATATATATATAAGTATTATATATATATATAATAATAATAATAATAATAATGAAAAGTGGGTGGGGGGATAATGGATTCACGTAGGAATATATATACCATATTTTAGGTATAATGCAAATAGTTCAGTGATGGACCATGTTTCTTTTAGTTTTTTCCTTACTCGTTACTTATTTTGTAGTCTATTTATATTATGAGAAAAAGTCTACTCCACCCATCAATTGTTGAGTGTTAGATACGGCAACTTTTATTGAAATGGTGTCACAAGTGGGTGGACGAATTTTCAAATAAGCATGTGTTTTATTTTGTTGGTTTGTTTTATTAGAGAAATTCAATCGCCGAATATGAGTATGAAGTCCGTGACTTTGTATGTTGAATCCGTGAATTTTCTTGAAATAGTACCCTTTCCATTCTCTTATAAATAGGATGCTTAGTTAGAATAGAAATCACACCATCAATTCAGAGAATTCTCTTCTATAATCTTGAGCGTAGAAAAACAGTATAAGTTTTCTTCAAGAAAATCCTCGCCCTACCAGTCGGAATACTCATCTTTTACAGTAAGGTGTATTATTTCTTTTGTATTCATGAAGAGAACTTTTGTTATTCCATTATTTATTATTCTGTTGGAATAACCTATATACGCGGGCTACCCTATACTTTGTGAAATTCTTCATTATTCCATTCTTTATTATTCTGTTGAATATCCACATGCATGCGCTTTCTGTGCCGGACTGGTTCTATTCTTTATTATTCTCATTGGAATATCACATGCATGCGTTTTCTGTACGACGGACCGGTTCTATTCTTTATTATTCATTTGGAATATCCACATGCATGCGTTTTACGCCGGACCGTTTCGTTATTTATTATTCATTGGAATAACTTTTGCATGCGGTCTATCGCATGCCTGGTGATTTCTTTTGTTATTCCATTCTTTATTATACTCAGTTGGTTAAAACATTGACTTCTATACTCTATGAAATTAGTGGAATATCCTTGATATTTGCGCTTCATCCAGTATTTTTTCATGGAAATATTCTTCTGAGCATTCTTAAATTTTACTCTACAAAGAAGTATCATGTTGACAATTTGGACGTTATTGGTTCCTGGAAAAATTAATTATTGAACTTGTTTTTATTGAATTCTTATATCATTGTCATCATCATGTTTATATTCTGTTTAAAGTCATCTGTGGCCTGTAGTGCATAGATGGACTTGGTATGATTATGACCAGGGATTAATCAGTATAATCATGACCTTAGTGTTACAAATGATGTGGTAAAAGTCCTCATTGGCCCGTAGTGCATTGATGGACAGTTGTTGGCATGATCATGACCATTGATGAATACACGAATATCCTTGGCCCGTAGTGCATGGATAATTGTGGTCGTGATACTAAAGAATATCCTTGGTCAGTAGTGCGAGGTGATTCGATGATGTGAATTATTTATTGTCGAGTCCCAAATGATAAAAGTGATGGAAAAACCTTTTAAATCATAGAAAATAGTAGATTTTATTCTCTACTTGATTCTTCTAATGGATTGCTTGTTCACCGCAGCTTAAACTTGATGTTTTTATATTTTATCGGTTTAATATCATTTGAAGGCTAATGATAATTTATTCTGCATTATCTTAGTCATAATATTTCTTACTGGGCTAAATGAGCTCACCCTTTTGCTTTCATTGTTCTTTTCAGGAAATGAGAACGTAGCAGGGACTAGTCGGGGAATGGAGTGACGGTCCAGATGATAGCATTAATAGTCCTCACTATTCTATGAAATAGTGTGATAATAAATGTATTGAGGACTTATTTTGAGTTTGAATAATGTCTAGAAGACAATATTTGTATTAAAACTCACAGCTCATGTTGTATTTTTTAAGGTTTTATTTGTATATTCCGTACCATGTATTTGGCGACTCAGAATAGGTGATGTATACCTATTTTGGGGGCGTCATAGTTGGTATCAAAGCTTAGGGATATGATGCATGGCTAAGATGTGAGACTAGAACTAGGAGGGGGGAGACGGGGAATTCCTTTGCTAGTATGACCTACCTAAGTTTATTTGGTTTTTAATTGGTCGGTCAGAGTATAGGGATAATATTTTATATGTTAATTAACCCTTGTTTTGTGGCAGTATCTGAAAATGACATCCGAGAATGTTGAGAATAGCAATGGAGCACAGGAGACCGTTGAGTCTCCACAGATCAGTAATCAGGATAATGTGCATTAAGAAGGTGACAATCCTCAGGCAAACAACAACACTGACCAGATGACGAACGATGGAATATTCTGAGGCTTTATACAATTCATGCAACATCAGGCAAAAGCGACTCCTGTCCAAAATGCAGGTGGAAACACTGGAAACTCTCGGACGGTCACCGCTAAACAGTTCAAAGAGTTGGGACCACCGGAGTTTATTGGAGAGGAAAAACCACTTAAGGCGGAAGCATGGATAAAGCAGATCACCAAGATATTTGATGTCTTGGGATGCTCCGAGGAGCAAAAAGTGCCATTTTCCACGTTTATGTTACGAGGAGAGGCAGATTACTGGTGGGAATTGGTAAAACATACTCAACCTGCCGCACTAAAGATGTATTGGGAGAAGTTCCAAGAACTATTCAATGACAAGTACTTTCCCGAAAGTATTCGTCACATGAAAGAGGTAGAGTTCATCAAGTTGGAGCAGAATAACATGACCGTGTCGCAGTACGAAGTCAAGTTTGCAGAGTTGTCCCAGTTTGCGTCCCACTTAGTTGATAATGAAGAGAGAATGACGCGGATGTTTTTAAGAGGCTTGAAGCCGGAGATACATCAATACCTTATTTCTCATAAACTATGTTTGTATTCAGATGTTGTAAATAGGGCTCAGTTAGTGGAGCGCGATAACGAGTTAACGTAACCAAAAGAGAACAGCCGGAAAAATGATAATATCATTGAGAGCAGTCATCGAAGCGGTGACAACAAGCGTGGAGGGAATCAACAGGCCAGAAATGGTAACAACTTCGGTGGTAATCAGGGCCAAAATAATAAGAATGGACATTTCAAGAAGAGGAGATTCAACAATGATGGAAAGACGTCAGCACCAGCAACCGTTGTTAAGGAAGGAGAATGACCACCAATCATATGCTTCAAATGCGGAGGGGAGGGACACATCAGTCCAAACTGCGCGATGCCGTCCAAAGCATGTTATAATTGTGGAAGAGAATGTCACTTAGCACAATTTTATCGTTCACCGAAGACAAGTTCAGCTAGGATGGAGGCACCAAAGGCCGTCCCAGAAAAGTCAAAGCTAGTAGTGCAAGGTAGGGCGTTTGTTGTGACCTCCCAGAAAGCAAAAAACCCGAACGAGGTCATCACGGGTAAGCTTATCACAAACTCTAGCGAAGTCTATACCTTATTTGATACCGGTTCTACCCATTCTTTTATTTCTCCTACTTGCGCTCAATGATTAAACTTTACTCCGGAGAAATTAGACTTTGACTTATCTGTGGAAACTCCATTGGGAGAAACCTTCATTACATCCACTGTTTATAAGTCTTGTTTGGTTCAAATCGATACCCTCACATTACCTATTGATCTTATTTCATTGAAAGTACTTGCATTTGATGTGATTCTAGGGATTGATTGGTTAACTACTCATCATGCTAAAAGTGATTGTTTTCGTAAAGTTGTTAGCTTTCATATTCCTAATCAACCTATTATGCGAATTCAAGCAACCAAACCATTAAAATCAATCACGGTCATCTCAAGCCATAAAGCTATTCGTTTATTGAAAAACGAATGTCATGCTTTCTTAGAGCATGTCACGGATCTAAACAAAAATACGTCAGTTTTGAATTATATTTCTATTGTTAATAAATTCCCTGACGTATTCCCTGAAGAACTTCCTGGCCTACCCCCAGAGCGTGAAATTGAATTTTGTATCGACCTTAAACCCGGTACAAAACCCATTTCCAAAGCCCCATATCGAATGGCTCCTATTGAACTTCAGGAGTTAAAGACCCAATTGCAAGAATTGTTAGACATCGGTTTTATTCATCCTAGTATGTCTCCTTGGGGTGCTCCTGTTCTATTCGGGAAGAAGAAAGATGGGAGTATGCGACTTTGTATTGATTATCGGGAGTTGAATCATGTCACCATCAAAAATAGGTACCCATTGCCACGTATTGATGACCTGTTTGACTAGTTGCAAGGAGCCAAATTCTTTTCAAAGATTGATCTTCATTCCGAATATCACCAATTAAAGATTAGAACCGATGACATTCCAAAGACGGCTTTCAGAACTCGGTACGTACGGGCATTATGAATTCCTAGTCATGTCCTTTGGATTGACTAATGCTCTTACTGCCTTCATGGATATGATGAACCGAGTATTCAAGGAAAATTTGGATCACTTTATGGTCATCTTTATTGATGATATCCTTATTTATTCCAAAAGCCATGAAGATCATGAGAAACACTTGAGGCTGATACTCCAAAAGCTTCGTGAATACAAGCTTTATAACAAGTTGAAGAAATACGAGTTCTGGCTTGAGGAAGTAGCCTTCCTTGGGCACGTAGTATCAAGTCATGGAATATCTGTTGACCTGACAAAAATTAAAGCAATTCAAAGCTGGGAGCAACCTAATCAGTGACTAAAGTACGTAGCTTTCTCGGTTTAGCTGGTTATTATCAGAGATTCGTGGAAGGATTTTCTCGAATCGCTACTCCATTAACTCAAATTAACTTCGGAAGATACAAAGTTCGATTGAGGCGAAGAATGTGAGAGGAGTTTTCAATAACTCAAGAGCATACTCATTTCAAAGACTGCTACGACAATACCATCTGGCTCGGAGGGATTTGTCATCTACAGTGACGCTTCGGGCTAAGGGTTGGGATGTGTTCTCATGCAACATGGGAAAGTCATAGCCTATGCCTCAAGATAACTCAAAGAATATGAGAGGAATTATCCTACTCATGATCTAGAGTTAGCAGCTGTTGTCTTCGCACATAAAATTTGGAGGCATTACTTGTATGGGGAGAAAGTGAAGATCTTTACGGATCATAAAAGCCTCAAATATTTCTTCACTTAAAAGGAACTCAACATGCGACAATGACGTTGGCTTGAATTGTTGAAAGATTATGATCATACCATCCAATACCATCCTGGAAAAGCGAATGTGGTAGCTGACGCATTGAGTAGAAGATCATATGCAAGTACGAGTGCGATATTGTCAACGCAAAGGCCCATTTTGTTTGACTTGCAAAGGATGGAGATAGAGTTAAAGACTCCAGGGACCCATGTGATGATGGCGAATATACGAGTAGAACCGATGTTAATTGATAAAGTTAAAGCTGCTCAAGTTACAGACCTGGAGCTGATGCGTATGAGGAAGAAAGTACAAGAAGGTGCTATGCCGGAAGCAAGAATCGATGAAGAAGGAATACTTTGAGTCAACTCCAGACTTTGTGTTCCTAACGACCCTGATTTAAAGTATAAAATCATGATGGAGGCGCACTACACACCGTTTGCAATCCATCTTGGGAGTGCCAAAATGTATCATGATCTTCGTCATACATTTTGGTGGAGCAATATGAAGAGAGAGATAGCGTTGTTTATCTCAAGGTATCTAACTTTTCAACGAGTTAAAATGGAGCATCAAGTACCAAAAGGTCCATTGTAACCACTTGAAATTCCAGAATGGAAGTGGGAGCACATTACCATGGATTTTGTTACCGGTCTTCCTAAGGTTTCTCAAGGCATAGATGCGATTTGGGTCATTGTTGATAGATTGACCAAGTCTGCTCATTTCTTACCAATATGAGAAACTTATACACTTGAACGTCTTGCTCGTATGTACATAAACGAGATTGTAAGACTGCATGGTATGCCAGTATCCTTAGTTTCTGATCGAGACCCAAGATTCACTTCACGATTTTGGGTTAGTTTGCAAAAACCTATGGGCATAGACTTACGATTTAGTTCGGCATATCATCCTCAGACAGACGGACAATCAGAGAGGACTATTCAAACTCTTGAAGATTTTTATAAGTATTTGATGTAAACTTTATTTATTTTATGAACCCTCATCTACCCATTTTTCAAAACTATCGGTAGAAGTTATCTCAGTTTTGTTATATATATATATAAGTATTATATATATATAATAAAGAAAAGTGGGTGGGGGGGATAATGGATTCACGTAGGAATATATATACCATATTTTAGGTATAATGCAAATAGTTCAGTGATGGGCCATGTTTCTTTTAGTTTTTCCTTACTCATTACTTATTTTGTAGTCTATTTATATTATGAGAGAAAGTCTACTCCACCTATCAATTGTTGAGTGTTAGATACGACAACTTTTGTGGAAATGGTGTCACAAGTGGGTGGACGAATTTTCAAATAAGCATGTGTTTTATTTTGTTGGTTTGTTTTATTAGAGAAATTCAATCGCCGAATAGGAGTATGAAGTCCGTGACTTCGTATGTTAAATCCGTGAATTTTCTTGAAACAGTACCCTTTCCATTCTCCTATAAATAGGATGCTTAGTTAGAATAGAAATCACACCATCAATTCAGAGAATTCTCTTTTATAATCTTGAGCGTAGAAAAATAGTATAAGTTTTCTTCAAGAATATCCTCGCCCTACCAGTCGGAATACTCTTCTTTTACGGTAAGGGGTATTATTTCTTTTGTATTCATGAAGAGAACTTCTGTTATTCCATTATTTATTATTCTGTTGGAATATCCTGTATACACGGGCTACCCTATACTTGGTGAAATTCTTCTGTTATTCCATTCTTTATTATTACATTGTAATATCCTTTACATGCGTTTCTGTGGGATCCGGTTCTATTCTTTACTATTTTGTTGGAATATCCTCATACATCTTTTCTGTGGGACTGGTTCCGTTATTTATTATTCTGTTGGAATAACTTTTGTCAGCGGTCTATCGCATGCCTGGTGATTTCTTTTGTTATTCCATTCTTTATTATACTCAGTTGGTTAAAACTTTGACTTCTATACTCCATGAAATTAGTGGAATATCCTTGATATTTGCGCTTCATCCAGTATTTTTTCATGGAAATATTCTTCTGAGCATTCTTGAATTTTACTCTACAAAGAAGTATCATGTTGACAATTTGGACGTTATTGGTTCCTGGATAAATTAATTCTTGAACTTGTTTTATTGAATTCTTATATCATTGTCATCATCTTCATGTTTATATTCTGTTGAAAGTTATCTGTGGCTTGTAGTGCATAGATAGACTTGGTATGATTATGACTATGGATTAATCGGTATAATCATGACCGTAATGTTACAAATGATGTGGTAAAAGTCCTCATTGGCCCGTAGTGCATTGATGGACAGTTGTTGGCATGATCATGACCATTGATGAATACACGAATATCCTTGGCCCGTAGTGCATGGATAATTGTGGTCGTGATACTAAAGAATATCCTTGGCCGTAGTGCAGGGGTGATTCGATGATGTGGATTATTTATTAAGCTGAGTCCCAACGATAAAAGTGATGGAAAAACCTTTTAAATCATAGAAAATAGTAAATTTTATTCTCTACTTGACTCTTCTAGTGGATTACTTGTTCCGCTGCAGTTAAACTTGATGTTTGTTATATTTTATCAGTTTAACACCGTTGAAGGCTAATGATAATTTATTCTGCATTATCTTAGTCATAATATTTCTTACTTGGCTATTTGAGCTCACCCTTTTGTTTTCATTGTTCTCTTCAGGAAATGAGAACGTAGCAGGGACTAGTCGGGGAGTGGAGTGACGGTCCAGATGATAGCATTAGTAGTCCTCACTATTCTATGAAATAGTGTGATAATAAATGTATTGAGGACTTATTTTGAGTTTTAATACTGTCTAGAAGACAATATTTGTATTAAAACTCACAGCTCATGTTGTATTTTTTAAGGTTGTATTTGTATTCTGTACCATGTATTTGGCGACTCAGAATAGGTGATGTGTACCTATTTTAGGGGCGTCACAAAAGCAAACAATATAAGTTTAATGGTATCTTTTGTAATAGTTATATATTATTAAGGCAATGATATTTATTATCTATCATGTAATGAAGTGTAGTAAAGGTCGTGCACCTGGGATTAGACTCTGATATATGTAAATTAAGTTTAGTATTTTTATTATTGTTATTATTATTAGTATTATTCCGCTCATAGAAATGGTATCGTAAAGCACCGAGTTCGAGTTTCAAGTACCCGAATTTGGGGGCGTTACATTGTTCATCTTAGTTTGATATTAGAGTCCGCATCAAAGGAAGTTTGGTTTGGATAAACATGACAATGGTTTTGAAATTTAGAACGCTCACCAACTATGGACTAGTCGAATCATTAAGGGTTCGCTAGTCTTACAAGGTTTCAATATAAACTGATACTCAATTCGAATAATAATTCTAAAAAGGTATACAATCGAATAAATATTGTATAATTGAATTCATGCTTTAAAAGAATTATAGCATCTAAGATGAAGTCTTGAACTTAAAAAATTAAGAACAAGAACTTACTCGATATAAAATACAAGTTTAAGACTTGATCAATGAATAATTTAGAATTTAAGGAAATTGCTTATAAATAATAATTTAGGAATAGAATACTTGATCAATGTAAAAGTAAGGTTTAGAAACTTGCCTCTTGAACAAGCTACGATTAATTCACATTCCTTATTAAATCCTACATATTAATACATTCATAATACCCATTAATCAATAGTTTGATATACCTATCAAATCCTAACATTGGTCTTTGAATACGTTATTGGACTTTTAAGTCTTATTAATTAATCACATAGCATAATTTAATTAACATTTTATTATATTCATGACATGTCCTCATGTTTATTACATAAGGTTTTAAAAACACATTTTTGAAACTTGAACACTTCGAAAAATTTCTAAAATTCTGCAGGTAGGGCACGACGACCATGCTCCATTTGTTCTTTTGTTGTTGGTGGTATGCCATGCCAAGCGCTTCTATCATCATTTAGAGAAGATGGGTATGAGATACCTTGACGATTGGTTTTAGTGAAAGTGGGAGATTGAAAGTAATAGGCATACAAACTAATCATGTTTGATAATAAAGTATATACTTTGTAAATAATCTTATTCATTTATTAATAAAAGTATTTATTTACTAAAGACATTTAATTATTTATATTGTGTTATTTTAATAATATGTGATAAACCCATAGTAATAAGCAATGTTGTAAGACCCCAACTTATTATAAATAAAATTGAATTTCCTTTATTTATTATTTTGAAATAGTAAGGGTTAATTTGATTAATGTGGTTAGTTATGGGTAAAATGCGCAAATATTTCAAATAAGCAAGTGGTTATAAAATATTCATTGTTGTCGGGGAATATTCGTTTGGTCGAGGAATATTTTTACTGTCGAGGAATATTCGTACGACGGCGCAGCCTTGTGTGGGCCCCATAACGAAAAGTGATTGGATGAAGAAAACGACAACTATAAGTTGTTTATTAATAATGGCGTAGTTATTACCGTTAATACTATTGGAATACCTGGTGGTTAAAACACGCTTAAACGTTGTTGTCGCATGCTAGACGGTATTGCACACCAATTATTGATTCTTACGTAAGAATGCACTACTCAATAATTGTTACGATTATTACTTGCTCAAGATTTTATTTTATTGATTCAATAATTGCTACGTTGATATTTTATATTACTGTTGTTTTAATAATTGTCACTATACCATATTTTTCATTATCGAGACAATAATTCATATTATCCGAATAATATTATCGAGATAACATTATTGGCAATGTCTAGAAAGTTACGCTCTAAGGAGAGGTTTGGTCACCTAATTACGCTACCAAAGAAGAGAGAAATCCTTATTGAAAGCCCCTCTTTCTCTGAAACGGCACGGTTGTCGATTATTGTGATTACGTAATATTATTTGTGAATAATTAATTATTGATTTATATGATGAGGAAAATATTAATTTTATGTGAATATAGATGGAGAAAATTTTTAATGTGACAATTGTTGAAAATTAATATTTTATCCTTTTCTCGATAAAATAATTCATTTAAATATATTATTATATTATATTAATATAAAAATGATGATATTTTTTTACAATGAATGTGGAATATATGAGTATATGAGGAGAAAGAGTATTTTTGTTGCATTAAATGATTAATACATGTTTTGTGTGTCGGTGGCCCCATTTCTTGACTGAAACTTGATTATAGCCTGTAAAATCACCCGTTTGTGGATTTCGGTCAATTTTTGTTTGGAATTTGGAAAAACTTAAACTTACAAAGTTGTAGAGAATGAAATTTCCTATGGAAATAACATGTGGTTCAAATTTTTCTGACAAAAGGGCTATTTATTATGATTTATTGAAGTTCTGAAGTTCCGAAATAATTGATTTTTGGAAGTTTTAAATAATTATTTTAAGAAAAATGTTTTTTTTGGGCTACACATGTGATATAAATGTGCTGAATTCAGTTGGTCTAAGGTGGGCTTGAAATTGTTTAATTATAATATTATTTAATTAAATTTTCTGCTTTGGTGTTCTAAGCATTTTCCTATAAATAGGGTGCTTAGGTTAGAATTGAAAATCACACTAGAAACTGAAGTTTTCTCTCTCTTTCTCTCTCTATATTATCGAGTGTATTCTTGTGAGTATTTTGATACTTTGAGTGTTGCTATACGGTGCAAGTTCCCTTTAGCACTATATCCAGTATTCCAGTCAGAAGTATTGTCTTTTCGAGGTAAGGAATGTTATTTTTTTATAAATGATATTATTTCCTTCAATATCATTATACCATAATATTGGTAAGATTTTTCTTGTGAAATTCTTATCTTTTCATGTTAGGGTTACTATTCATGAGTTCCTATTCATGAGTTACTATTCACGAGTTACTATTCACGAGTTACTATTCACGAGTACTATTCATGAAGCATGATGATTTTTCTTGTGGAATTTCTACCTTTTAGTGTCGAAGTTACTATTCACGTATACGTCACTATTCACGTATACGGCACTATTCACGAATACGACACTATTCACAAAAATATTAAATTTTCTTTTCTGTGTCCAAGATTTTCTGTTATGGTTCCTATCCTTGATTGGATCTATGTTTTGATCTTCATTTTTGAATTCTGCTCGACGATAGTTTTTTTTTGGAGTATTTTTGGACATGGATAAACCGAAATACGAATCCTTAATATTTATTATTTTGTTTCACTGGATTCGTTTGCTTTAAAATATTTTTCATCATCCTCAGTCCTAAATGATGATATTACTGAATATCTTTGGCTTGTAGTGCAAAGATGAATGATTTTATGATGAATATATTTGGCCCGTAGTGCAAAGATGAACAGGTGTTGAGATGAACATGGCTGACTGATTAATATCTTTGGCCTGTAGTGCAAAGATGACTATTTGATTCAAGATGTATATTGATTGATGTTACAGGGATAAAATATCGATGATGGACTTTTAAATTCATAGATGATAGTAGATTTCATTCTCTACTTAACTCTTCTAATAAATTATTGTTTTCGCTGCAGTTATTGATCTAAAACTTGTTGTCTATTGTATTCTATCAGATTTTTCCCTATTGAGGACTAACGATAATTTGTTGTACATTATCTTAGTAATAATAATCTTTACTGGGCTAGTTGAGCTCACCCTTTTCCTTTTTGTTCCATTTTTCTTCTCAGGAGGCGAGAATATAGCGGGAACTAGTTGGGGTGTGGAGTAATGGTTCAAGACAGTTCGGATTGCGGAGGAAGTAAATGATTTTTCAATTCGGATTTTCGATGACGTTGGATAGTCGGCAACTGATTATGGAGTAAGTACTCAGGTAATTATGGAAGATCTAAACATTCGACATCAGAAGATTTTTGATATTCTTCCTCGATTGGATGGTTAAATGGAAAGGCTCTTGTGTATTGGTAGTTAGACTTCGGGTAATTCACTTCAGAAAGACGTGTTCGGCTTGCAGTTCGAGAGTTGGGATTTTTCTCTCTAGTTTGATATTTTAGAGGTAATTCGGAGGTGGTCGTTAAATTATGGGAATGAATTCAGAAATTTTGTTTTTGGATATGACTTTCACTACTAGAAAAACAAGAATACGTGACGGGACTTTGTGACAGTTTTTAAAAACAATCACAAAAGATAGTAATTTGTGATGAACTTTTAAGAAATCATAAAATAATAATATATATAATGGCTCTTAGTGATGACTAATCTTGTCATCAATGTATTATAATTGTGATGGTCATGTCAATCACACCAAATTTTTCACGCAAAATAAATTTTCTTTTTGTAATGCACTAAGTCATCACTTATAGATATATGTACCTTTTCGCGATTGCATTTAAGCTATCACTAATATTTTAATGTTAGAAATAATGAAAACAATATTTTATGATGGCCATAACAATCATTAAAAAATATAGATTTTTGTGATGACTTTTATTTATAATGACAAAAAGAAGGTATTTTGTGATGATATTTTCAAGCCATCACTAAACAATAAAATATATGATGGCTCTCAGTGATGATTAATTTTACCATCATTATAAAGTATTCGTGACTGCCATTGAAATAATCAAATCTTATGGGTAAGTAATTATGTTTAGTAAGTCAACTCACATAAACGCTTTTATATTTTGTTTTCAAATTATAATCATGATCTGGGTTTTGGTGTAGTGGTAATACTCATTACAGTAGAACTTCTATAAATTAATATTGTTGGGATTATAAAATTTTATTAATATAGAGAGTTATTATTTAATCAATAAATTAATAATTTATTAATTTAAAGAGTGTTTTTCTATTCGGTGAACATAAATTTAATTACATTAAAATTATTGCATTTTATTGATGTTTATATCATACTTTTTTTGATGCAATGTATCATACTTATTAAATTAAAGTAATAATAGAATTCATTGTAAGTGATATTAATTTTCTTAATAATTAAATAATGCTCATTGTATCCACTTTTTAAATTACATTCACATTTTATTTCAAAAAAAAATTATATTCACATTAAGTTTAATTAATTTGTATATATAAGTTCATTGTACTAGAATTTAATACATTTCATGTATGAAGCTGAGGATGATACAACACCTTTGGAGCCAATAACGTGAAAGGAAGCACTCATAGCGTCAACAACTCTTCACAAGTTTTTATTAAAATGCGAGAATGCAACACCTGAACTTTTGGACGCAATGAGACAAATTAAGGATGAAATTCAATTAGATTTGAATTTCAAGACAAAACAAACGAGAATAGAATCATATTTTATAAGATTACCCTAAATATATTTATAATTTAAAAGAATTATTAATTTATGATTTTGATGAGACCATATATTTATATTAGGGTCTTTTCATAAATAATTATTTTATTATTTTATCGAAATTATTAATTTATCCCAATAGCCCAAGTCGGGACTGAGAAAAAAAAATTATTTTAGAGAGATTATTAATTTATCGAGTATTAATTTATAGAGGTTCTGCTATATTTAGTTTGCAAATGGGGGGAGGGTTCGAATCTTACAAGTATCACAGTGAAATAAATTATACATAAATAGATATTCATATTCTTACCTTTGATCCCTAAAGTATTATTTTTATGTGATGACTTTGACAATCACAATAGATTACGTGTTAATGTGATTGTATTAATCATGACAAAACCACTAAGTGTTTAAGTGATTGCCAAAACAATCACGTAAAATCTTTCATGATGGGCGTATACAAAACGACCATTGTGATGCTTGAAGCCATCACGAACACGTAAACCTTTCGTGATGATTTTTCTACTTTTTGTAATGGATTTTGGCCATCACAAATGACCATTTTTAGTAGTGTTTGACATATCTTCAAAGGCATTTTAGAGGCATCTCTCTTCTTATTGTTTTAGGGTTTGACAGATTTAAGAAGGTTGGAGGTTCTTATGTTCGACAGTGGATGTGATGCATTTGGCAGTAGAAATGGTGGGTTCGTCAGTTTTGCCAACATGGTAGTCCGAGGGTATGATGGATTATTTTGATTACTCTCCTATTATAAATCATTTATAATAGGAGAGTGGGGGGCAATGTTGGGATGTAATTATTTGGGTCTGGCCAAGGTGTAGCCCAATTTATTTAATGGTTCAGATCTGGTGTTGACACATATACATTTATTTTGATAGCTTACTCAAATAGTGGGAGTCCTTATTAAAGTAAAATTGTGTTTCCTTATCTTGGGGAGATAAGGAGATATAATTTGAGAATGAATCGATCACTCATTAGTTTTAGTTATAAGGTGATTCTAAAAATAATTCATACTCTTAATTGGATTCGGGTGGACTCATACAAAGTGTGAAAAGAAGGAAGAGAGAAATAAATAATTTGTACTCTCCATATTATTTTTATAATGGATTTCTTATCTTCCCCCGTGCTTTTTTCCCAATTGGGTTTCCACGTAAAATTCTTGTTTTCATACTTTATAACTCTTACAATAATGTGTGTATGTTTATCTGAGTGTATTTTGTGAGTTTGACTTTAAACAATACAATTCACAATTCTAGCAACTATTAACGCTTTTTTTTGCCTAATGTTTTGGTGATTTCATCAGGCGTACAAAATTTAACGCTAACACTAACATTTCAAGACAACTAGCATCAATCATTGACATAGATTATCAAGATCGTATCTTTATCAGTTTTTTCTTCCAGTTTTCTGGAATTCCACTTTTCTTAAACTTTCCATTATTTATTTCATACCCATTGCAGAACCCCGATTGTCGACGTCGGGAAAAATTTCTTTCTTTTGAAATTTCTCTTATAGTCTTTCTACCATTTATGTTTTCTATATGTGTTGAATTTTATTTGAAAGGGTGAGTTTTGACACAAAAAAAAGGTGCACGAAATGTCGACGATTTGAAAATTCAGAGTCGCCAGTTGGTAGTAGTGAAATGGTTGTACCAACTCAACCGAATTTGAAAAGGTTTGAAAAAAGGCCCAATTATTGGACTCTGTTTAACAGGCCTTGGAAACCGAGATTCATAGAGTTTAGGGCTTGATTAAGCGGGGGGGGGTGTTAGGCACCCTCGACTTCTGTGAAAACATGGTTACCGCGTCTTTTCAATCCCCTAATTTATTTGAAGTGTGTGTGCAGTTAATTGGGCCTAAGTGCATTGTGTAGAAGTAGTTATATGCCTCATTTGCACCAATATACAAAGGGTTTGATTTGTATAAAATTTCAATTTTAAGCAAAATATACATAAATGATGTTTTGAAAATAGGTTTTCAAACTCTTATGCTCACATAGTAATTGAGGCCTTTGATATTTCCATTTTATTCCATATTCGGCTTGTTTTGATTTTATTCTCGAGATGCAAAGCATCTTCGATAAAATAATATACATATAAGTGTCGAGTTCCTTATGGGCATAAAAGCCATCGAAGGATGTCCAAACACCGCAAATTAATATGATTTACAAGCTAACTGTACAACTGAAAAGATTCCATCATGGGAACCAGATCTAGATCCGTCAGCGAGATCTTAGATCCCGTGGCTCCTAGGTTCACATAATGTTTTATGAATAGCCTGCATAACAAATATACTGAAATAAAATAGATATTTAATCTAAACGTCACAAAACAAAGGATTCATCAGTTAAATCCTTGCATGCGCGTAGCCAAGCTTCCCATTTCCAAAAAGGGACGCGTGGTTGCTTAATGGAGACGTGTGGTTGCTTAATATTTATAAAACTAGAAAGAAAACTATATTTAAATAAATCTTAGCCATTCTAGCTCAACGGTTCCAGTTTTCCAACTTTTGAACCGGTTAAAAGTTAGATATGGCTAGATTTAGATAAATCTAGTCCACAAACATCAATATCACCGCTTTACATTGAATAAACGTTTAAAAAAGATATTTTAGTAGCAGTAAACAATTAATATGTATATATATATTAAAGAAATGAAAAGCCATGAATTTAGAATCTAGGCATGACTGTTGAATATATATATATATATATATATATATATATATATATATATATCTCGCTTTAATATATATATATATATATATAATATATATATTAAAGCAAGAGAAAATTTCAAATATGAAAAAATATTACAGTGTGCTGCAAAGAAGGCTTCAGACCGCTTTTGGAGCTTGAAAACTCAGTTTCCACCGGTTAAAATTTGATATGTCGTAGTATATATGTATACAAATGTTTAGAAAAAAGAAAATTGAAGTTTGGAACACCTCGAAAGGGGTCCCATCATCTCGAAGTACATGCACTTCGGCCAACGCGATGTCAGCTCGAACTTTCATAACTTTCAATCTGGGAGTCCGATGGAGGCGTGCCATACCATTCCGGAAAGCTCTTTCCAAGAGCTACGCAATGACATAGGACTTTCCCTTTTCTGAATCTGGGAAGATGGGTCCATGGCCGAAATGACATCTTTGGGTCTTCGCAGGCAGTCCGTTGAGCTGTTTTGCGTAGTTTGCGCTCGGAAATGATGCAATGGCTCTTTGTGACCATATTTGCATCTGTATTAGGTTTGTTGAAGTTCACTTATTATAATGACCATTTTTCTCTTTCGAGGGTGGTCTCCAAGGTTGACGGGGCTTTAGGTTATCCTTCGGGGTTCAAGTTTGATTTGATGTTCCACGGGGATGTCTCCGTGGTTAGATTTGATGTTGTGGTCCTCCAGAGTTATCTCTAGAGTGTGAAAAAGACGGTTTTGCCCTCTTATATAGTTAGTAACAGGAAAACAAAATTTCGAGTGTCTACACTAACATTACCTCATCATTTGGAATTCATTATGAAGACAACGAGAAATACGATCCTCTTCATTTTAAATGAAATGAAGAGTCTCCATTGTTTGTATATTCTCCATCATCATCTCTCTCCCATCATCATGATGTCATATTTCAACACATTTTAAATCTAGACCATGAAATTGAGACTCTCCATTTCATTTGAAATGGAAAGGATCCTAATTCGTATAAATATTGGATTTCACACCCGGTGAATCTTTCACTCTGCCTGCTCTACTTAAGTAAATACAAGCAAGGTAATTGACTAGATCAAGAAATAATATATATAACTTCTTGACATTTCTTTGAAGGCAGGTATAGTTGAATATATATACCTTAGATTTCGTATTTATTCAGCGAAAATGATTATTGTTGTAAAATTAAAATTGCAAATTTACGCGTATATGATTATGACAACCCTTTTTCCTGTGTAAAAGATTATTACCTTAAGTTTAGGAAATTGATATTTTCACAACATCTTTTGATATTTTCATATGAAAAGTGTCGTTATAGATGTATAGTGTAGACACTCAAAATTTTCTACACACATGTTACTGACATTGTAGGAGGGCAAATCCGTCTTTTAGAGATAACCCTGGAAGACAGCTCATATCCAGTTCGGATACTATCGGAAGTTCGGTCTCAACCCCGGAACACACACCGGGAGTATCAATTCCAACCTCAGAGATAACCTCGAGGCATGCAGTTCCAATACCGGAAATTCCACCAGAGAAAGTCGATTCATCTCGGAGATAACCCCGAGATATTTAGTCTCAGTCCCAACACTGGGAGTAGCAGTCACTAACCTTGGAGATAATCCCAAGGAGTGCAGTTGCAGTTCCGGAGATAACCCCAGAAATGCTTGTTTCAAATGCATACAATCAGCTTCAACCTCAGCGCTCATACCGAGGCACTCAGTACAAGACCCGAAGATAACACCAGGAAGACAGGCACACCTCAGAGATGACACTGAGGACCTTCAACACTTGCACCAGTCTAATCTCAGAGATAACCCTGAGCAACGTCTGCTTTATCAGCCCAAATTGGAGATAGCCCTGGTGAGGGGCAAAGTCGTCATCTTACCACCTTGGTGCCACATGCACCATCTCAATATTTCATACATGCATTTCTACACAGCTACGTCCCACAAGAACAAAGGAGGTCCAATCTCGAGTGACTATTGCGCAGGGCAACATATAGAATTTGAATTTTGAAGACCGGAGGGCATGGTCCCATCTTCCTGACTTCGTACAACCTCTAATCCCATGTCATTGCGTAACTCTCGACAACGGCGGTCCGAAATAGGTCTAACATACCTCAGTCAGATGCCCGTATTGCAATTCTAAAAGTTCTAGCGGACATCAAAGTGGACGCATGCACGTACTTCAAGACGGCGGGACCCGCAAAGCCTAGGGCACCCCGGGTAGCCGCAGGTACATCTGTGGCTGCGGCTCCCCCTTCTATAAATAGAGGGCTTGGAGTGGCCATTTGTAAGAGAAAAAAGGTGAGGAAGCCCTGTCAAATTTGCTCTGTAATCACCCTAAACTTAGTGCTTTCTCATTTTAAACACTTGTGAGCTCACATATAGCTTCTATTTGTACCGGCGGGAGCCGAGTGTTCATCCACTTAGAGTTATAGAAGTCTTCTTTGGCAGCCCACTGTAAGCCTTCTTACACACTTTAAAGCCTTTCTCTTCATCTTTGCACACACCATTCTTCACGTTGAGAGTCGTGTTGTGTGTGTATGCCCGGACTTCGGTCCATGGTTTCATTTTAGTATATATATATATATATATATATATATATATATATTTATATGGATTAACATTATCGAGTTATCCCTCGATTGAGCCTAGACATCGGTCTGGAGCATTTATTTACTTCGTATATATATATACACTTAAATATATGATGTATGTGTGTCGAAATTTGTTCGATGAGCCTGAATTTTACATCCGAAGCATTTACTACTTTAATATATATATATATATATATATATATATATATATATATATATATATATATATCAACCTGTTGTTTGGACTTTGTTCGATTAGCACTGATTTTACATCCCATGTTTACATTATATATATATATATATATATATATATATATATATATATATATATATATATCACGTTTTAAATCCACTGAAGTCTACTTTGTGGCGGTTGATTGCTTTTACAGCTGTATTTACATTCCTGATCCCCCATGGAGGAGCTTCGTGGTGGCTGATCATGTCTGTATATATATATTTACAACTTTTATATATATACCTGCTTATTGCTTTCATATCAATTGCGGCATCATGTGAGCCTAGGAATCATGTGATCACAGATTCAGTCTACTGGATCTAGATTCGGTTCCCGTGATGGACATTTCCAGCTGTAAGCAGCTTGTAAATTTATTCACGGTGTCTAGGATTTCCTCAGATGGTTTTCATGCCCATGAGGAGTTCGACATCATTTTGTACATTATTTTCTCGAAGATGCTTCGCATCTCAAAAATTAAAAGCAATCAAGCTGAACACTTAATAAAAAATGGAAGTGTAAAAGGTCTCAATTACTATTGAGCACAAGGGTTTGAAAAACCTCTTTTTTACAAAACATCACTTTCATATCTTGTTTAAAACTGAATTTTTACACAAATTCAAATCCTGTGTATATAGGTGCAAACGAGGCCTCACACTACTTCCATATAACTGCACATTGACCCACATACAGACACATACACATTCATATAACAGTTTTATAAAAAGTGGCTGTCACCGTGGTAACACGGATGTCGGGGGGTGCCTAACACCGTCCCTCCGTAAAAGTAAGTCCCCGGACCCTAATGAATCTTGGTTTCACCGACCCGTTTAGCAGTGTCACATCACTGGGTCAATATGCAAACCTTTTTTCGGTTGTGTTGGTACAACCATATAAAAAACCAAATGATGACTCTTAGCAATCCATCGTCGACATGATACATGTCAGACCTTTTTCACTTGTTTTTTCAAACAAATCTCACCTAACATGAGAACACCAAAGAACAAGAAACGAAAAGGGACAAATAAAAATCCCGACGTCGATAGGTGGCGACTCTGCTAGGAACTCCAGTAAGAGGGCTTAAGCCGCTATTACAAGCTTTTCAAAATTGTTATATGCTTGTGTGTGGATGTTGCATTTACATTTGATGAATGTGTACGAATGCATTTTTTACTGCACTGCAATATATCTATCTGTGATATTAGTGCTTCACACATGTCATCATTTTCATAAACGGTGAGACACATTGTATGTGAATGTATGTTGTGTCCTCCACCATGAGGCTATCCTGTCAGTGTTTGATTAGTGAACTCATAGGAAGACTAATTCCAACGAGGCTCAGGAAAGGGACCACCCAAATTCACTCCAGTTGAAAGACCGGATAAAGGCTCAGTAAATTGCGATGATTTGGGAACCTTCATGCCAAAAAGCCGTGAGGGTTGCCTAAGATAGGTCAATCTCTGATAAACCAAACGCGGAGGAAAGTCTCTTCATGCTTTCTCATTTCAAATTACTCGTAAAGTTAATTACTTGTAATTTCATTCCATATTCATCTCCATGTAATGAGAAATATGAAGATATATGTGTGCATACATATTTAAATTAACATGATATCATGTATTAAAATAGCTAACATCTGTTTTACAGGACAACATTCCTAAAACGGATACATCACATAGCATGTAAACATTTACACATTTCCTAAAGATAAACTATGCAAGTCTTTCACAGGGAAACAATCGGACCTACTACCCGGTCAAAATCCAAAAAGGTTGCGAGCCTACAGTCAATTATGTCATCATCCGACCAGATTGACCTTAATCCAGTTTCTCACAAAGTATTTGACAAATTAAGTAAATAAATCACAGATTTGGCTGTTCTGCTTAAAGAACTACACCAATCTACTTAAGGTACAAGGATACCCGTACATGCTGAATCCTCTACACAAGGAGGAACCCAAGATCCTGATAAAGCTATTACAGTACCTGAACCTCAGTTGGATACGACCAACAAAATTCATGATACCACCCATCTCAAAGGAGATCCAGACACCGGCGACATCAAGAAGAAAGTCCTTCAAATGGAAGAAACCCTTCGTGCTATCAAAGGAATTGGAGCACACGAAAGTGTCTCATATTCTGACCTTTGTTTATTCTCTGGGGTTCATTATCCAGAAAAATTCAAAACTCCTGACTTCAAAAAGTACAACGGGTTAGGAGATCCTTACACACATTTGAAGGTGTTCATTGGAGAACTTGGATCTTATGCAGAAGATGAGAAGCTCAGAATACAGTAGTTCCAGAAAAGTCTAACTGGAGAAGCCTGTTCGTGGTATACCAGATTAGACAATTCAAAGATCCATAGTTGGGAAGAGCTAGCTCACGCATTCCTCACCCAATACAGCTTCCAGTCTCAGATGGCTCTTGACCGATACCAGATTACCAAGGTCAAGAAATAGTCTAATGAGTCTTTCAGAGAGTATGCTCAAAGGTGGAGGTGCCTAGCTGCTCAAGTTATTCCTTCCATGACAGAATCAGAAATGGTTATGACCTTTATAGACATACAAGAAGCTCCTTTCTATGAGAAAGTCTTAGCTGGCATTGGCAAACCATTTTCTGAAATGATTAAACACGGGGAGATGGCTAAGATGGGATTGAAGTCAGGAAAGATTCAAGACCTAGCTGCCCTTAAAGCTGCTGCTGAGCACATTCAGTCCGGAAATTATGGAAACAACTCCCGGAGGGTCCATAAAAAGAAAGACGAGGATGTTTCCTTGATACTTCAAGGTCAGAAAGGCAATCAGAGCCTGCCTATCCAGAGGAGAAATTATACTCCCTTTCAAGCATAGTCTTCAAACCCTCAATTGCCAAAAGGTGGAGAAGTCAAACGCCCTCGAGTGTTCACACCCTTAGGGGACTCACTCGAGAACATTCTCACTCTTCTGACGACTCAGAAGAAAATCACGCATCTTCTTCCACCAGCCAACCATAATGGGAGGGGTTTTAATGCTGCTCGGAAATGTGCTTATCGTGTCGGAGCACCTAGACATGATACTCAAGATTGTTGGGCCTTAAAACACAAGATCCAAGATTTGATAGACAATGGTGAGATCGTGGTCACCAAACCAGATCAACGTCACGTACAAGACAACCCTCTTCCTCAACACAAAGAGGAGGAGGTCAACATGATTAATTGGAGCAGTGGACAGAGTTCTAATTTTAACGGTGAATCGTCCCAGACTATCAAAGATGGTGTTGACAAATGGGATTATGCCAAGTTCCAGTTTTCGATGGAACAAAAGATGAAAGCTTTGTGTAAGCATATGGAGCAATTAGCAGAACTGGTAACTTATCAGCATCAAGTCACACGCCAATTAGTCATCCTGGAGCATGCTAGTCTCCTCCCTTTTGTTGTGAATACTCCCTCATCACCTTTAGAGAAAGAAACACTGGAAGACAAAGTGACGAAGAGAGCAAATGCCAAAGCTCGTCGAGATTTTGCCAATAGAAGGGAATTTACATACCTGGGCCAACCTATGGAGGAAATACTTCATATGTTGATCAATGAAGGAATGATCACTTCCCTTCTGCCTCCAATTAATCCCCGTTCAGGACGATTCAATTCTGATGGAGCATGTCAATATCACTCTCATTCTCGTGGTCACAACACTGAAGAATGATGGGCACTCCGCCACCTCATTCAGAATCTAATTGACAGTGGTGTCTTGCCTGCAACTAGCAGACGATGATACTGTGATGTTTGAGAGTGAGAATACTTGTCCTACTAAATGGAAGGGACTGGTAGCAGTTCTATCCGTTGAGGCTGATGGGACTGTCAAACCTTTCACAATACAAGCAATTCAACTCAAAGGAGTTGACAATCCTTTGAAAGTGGTTGCTCCATAGCCAATCAACTTTTCGTTCAGACCACAATATCCTGTTATCAGCTTACAAAAAGTTCCATGGAATTATGGAGAAGCTTAAGGATCCACCTTTCATACAACTGCTGCATGTTGAAGGAAAATCCATTGTATCTTCCCCAACGGGTGATGAAGTCTGCCATCAAATCAAAGGGGAAAGTTCCCATGGAGAAAATTGAAAAGTTCCTCTGCACTATGGGTCATAATGAAGCCAAGGTGGTTTTAAGCTTAAGAGAAGCTCCATGGCAAATTTCAATACTGGACTTGGTTTTAACTTTTGAGGACCACAGGAAGATCTTACTGAAGGTTTTAGAAGAAGCCTACTTGCCAAAATCAATGGAGGTGGAAAATTTTCAACATCTGGTTGCTCACATTTTTAACAACATTGTGATATCTTTTACTGATGATGACATACCGCCCGAAGGGACCGGTCATTGCAAGCCGTTTTACATTGCAGTTTTGTCCTCCTGATATATGTTAGCTAGAGTCTTGATAGATTGAGGTTCATCTCTGAATATCTGTCCTTATGCTACGTTGGTGAAGATGAACATCAATCTCAAACCGATCCGAAGCAGCTATATGATTATTAAAGCTTTTGACGGAGCCCACCGCAATTCGGTCCGAGAGATTGAGCTACCAATTGAAATTGGTCCCCATACATTATGTGTATCTTTTCATGTGCTCAAGATAGATTTAGCATACAACCTGATATTGGGAAGATCGTGGATTCATATGGCTGGGGTTGTCCCCTCCACTCTTCATCTGCAACTTAAACACATTATCAACAATAGCCTAGTCACAGTCAACGCTGAACCAGAATGTCCTCAACATGGTGACATACCATTCATCAAACGTAAATTCAGATGTTGAGCCGGTCAGTTTTCATGCCCTGGAGGTGAGCAACACTCACTACCACCCTATTGGGGCGCCACCTCTTGTACCCAAGATTTCTGTCGAAGTAATATCGGCTACTCAAGAAATGATGTCTTTAGGTCATCAGCCTGGAAGAGGGCTAGGTAAAGATCATCAGGGATATTAAGCACCCAATTCAAGTGTCCAGTCAAACCGGGACAGCCGGACTAGACTATTCTACCAGTTCTAGTCACAGGAATCCTCATAAGCATCATCAGATTCCTTCATCTTCAGCCACGAGGCGATTATCTTCACCTGCAAATCCTAAGCCCGCACAACCTCCAGTAAAGGTGTCAGCCAACGTAATGGCTATGTTATTCCCCAAACCGATACCGGTAAAGGAGAAAGAAGTCTTTGTTCCAGATCCCAAAGTGGAAGAAGAGGAACGAAGAATTAAACAAAACATCGTCAAAATGTTGTCAGGCATACGCATCATTGTCCATGACGAACATACAAAAAGATACACCCCATACAATGATTTCCCAGATGTAATGGTCATCATTCAGGAAAAGGAGGACGATGATAGCCCCTCTATCATTGCAGTCCCTCAGAACTTTGCCCTCGATAATTGGAGCAGCACTCCTTGCATTGGTTGACGAGGGTAAAACGAGCAGGAACTCTTTCTGCCCTGTAGATATAATAATTGCTTACTTTTATGTACAAGTATTAGCAGTTATTTTATCAGTACATGCTAACACTTTGTATGATTAAACAATTTCATATATACTAAGTGAAAGCATATTTTTTTTAGGACTCTAAACTTAGATGTGCATGTACTTGTTGATAAGATGCCTCTTCTCCACAAGGATTATAACTTTGATGAAAAGTTGGACTCAGACTTGATGGAAATACAATAGGACATTGAGGTGCCTCAGGAGATCAAAGAATGGGTTGAAGACAAACCTAAACCCAACCTTGATCAAACCACTTCTTTCACTCTTGGAACCTTAGAAAGCCCTAAGTTAATCCAGATTGGTTCAGACCTTACCCTAAAATAGAGGAATTACATGGTTACACTACTAACCCAATTCCAGGATGTGTTTGCATGGTCTCATGAGGACATGGTGGGTTTGTCCACTAACATTGTTCTTCATCGCTTTACCATTAAAGAGGGATTCAAGTCAGTCAAGCAGAAGCTCAGGCGATTGAAACCTGAGTGGAGTTTAAAGGTTAAAGAAGAAATTGTGAAACAATTTCAAGCTGGCATTATCATGGTGTCCACATATCTTGAGTAGATATCCAAGATAGTTCACGTACCTAAACTTGGAGGAAAGGTGCGAGTTTGCGTGGATTATTGGGATCTGAATAAAGCTTGCCTTAAAGATAGATTTCCTGTGCCATTTATCCACATTCTCATTGACAATATTGTTCAATACGGCATGTACTCCTTTACTGATTGTTTTGCGGGGTACCATCAAATTATGGTTGCTGAGGAGGATCGTGAGAAAACTGCTTTCATCATGCCTTGGGGAACCTTTTTCTATAGACGGTTGTCATTCGGCCTCATCAGTGCCGAAGCCACCTATCAGCGAGCTATGATGACTCTTTTCCACGACTTAATGCACAAAGAGATAGAGATCCACGTGGATGACATCATTGTCAAGTCTCGAAGGGAGGAAAACCATTTAGACCATCTAATAATGCTCTTCAACAGGTTGCGTAAGTACAACTTGAAGTTGGATCCAGCCAAGTGCGTCTTTGGTGTTAAATCAGGCAAGTGGCTTGGATTCTTAGTCAACTACAACGGGATTGAGCTGGATCCCTCCAAAATCTAGGCCATCATGAAAATTCCCATTCCTCAGACAGAGAAAGAAATACGGGGATTTTTGGGAAGAATCAACTTCATTAGCAGGTTCATTTCTCAACTCACAGCAACCTGTGAGCCTATCTTCAAGCTATTAAGGAAGAACTCCTCTATAAGATGGAATGATGAGTGCCAGAAATAATCAAAGAGTAGCTAGTCAAAGCTCCCATTTTGGTACCACCCAGGGATGATGTTCCCCTATTCATGTACCTGTCCATAAGTGACAATGCCATGGGCTGTATGTTGAGCTAGAAATACGATAGAGGCCAAGAGCGAGCTATCTACTACCTTAGCAAAAGATTCAGCAGCAATGAACACAAGTACACTTTGATTGAGAAGACTTGTTCTGCTTTAGCATTGGCCTCCATGAGGTTACAGCATTACTTACATGGTCACACAACCCATCTCATATCCCGCGTGGATCCTCTCAAGTACATGTTCAATAAACCCATGTTAAATTATCGGCTGTCCAGATGGTAGTTGATCCTACAAAAATTTGACATCGTCTACGTGACTCAAAAGTCTATCAAAGGTCAAGGAATCGCGGATCAACTGGTCGCCGTACCTTCAGGGGACTTCAAACCCTTGGAAACATACTTCCCTGATGAAGGGATAATGGCAATTCAGCAACACCATCAGTACGGTACATGCCATACATGGAAAATGTATTTTGATGGAGCTGTTAATATGGAAGGTTTTGGGTATGTGAGTTCTAGTATCCGAGACGCGTGAGCAAGCGATATCTCATCGCCAAATCAAATTGTAGTTTGTCAGCACCAACAACACAGCTGAGTATGAAGGCTCTCTCATGGGGCTAAAACTTGCCCGTTCAATGGGCATCAGGAAGTTAACTGTCTTTGGGGATTCAGAGTTGGTAATCAGATAATTCACAGGAATCTATCAAACCAAAAGTCTACATTTGCTGCCTTACTATCGGAAAGTTTTACAGATGGCTTTGGAGTTCGAAGAAATCTCCTTTCTACACATTCCTCGTAATAGGAATGACTTTACAGACGTATTAGCAACTTTGGCCTCCTTGATTCACTTACCTGACAAGGAACACATGCCAAGTGTCACATAGCCTATGGGAACTATGTTGGAGAAGTATCGGATGAGCTACATCCAATCCAGAACCCTTGGTATCAGCATATCAAGGAATACTTAAGAGATGGATCTACACCCGGTAAGGTGAGCTCGACTGAGAAAAGGCGGATCCATCGACTGTCTATGAAATTCTTCCTGAGCAGAGATGCACTCTACAAAAGAGATGCAGGATTAGGTCTCCTCAGATGTCTGGACCAGGGCCAAGCTCAGAGGCTCATGGATGAGCTCCATGGTGGAGTATGTGGCCCACACATGAGTGCCCCCCTACTTGTTAAGAAGATCCTCAGGATAGGACATTACTAGGTTTACTCTCAAAGCTGACTGTGATGATCATGTCAAGAGGTGCTATCAATGCCAAATTCATGGGAATGTTATCCACGCCCCTCCAAGGGAACTCCATAATATGAGTTCGCCCTGGCCCTTCTCAATGTGGGGAATGGACGTGATTGGGCCCATCGAGCCCAAAGCCAGTAATGGACATCGCTTTATATTCGCCATGATCGACTACTTCACCAAATGGGTAGAAGAAGCCTCCTTCCCCAGGGTTACCAAATAAGTCATCATTGCTTTCATCAGAAACAATGTCATTTGTCGATATGGACAACCATAGGTAATTGTATCAGAAAATGCTAAGAACCTCAACAACAAAATGATGGAGGAGTTATGCAGTAAATTCCACATCAAACACCTTAACTCTGTCATCTACCGATCCAAAGATGAATGGTGATGTTGAAGCGGCTAACAAAAACATCAAAAAGATCATGCAAAAGATGTCCGCCAATAACAAAGGATGGCATGACTTATTGCCTCTTACTCTATGCATTAACCTATGGGATGGAAGCAGTGCTACCCGTAGAAGTGGAAATGGAATCCCTCTGAGTGTTAATAGACGCTCAGCTGGATGAAGACCAATGGGTACAAGACATGTATCACCAATTGTCTCTAATAGACGAAAGGCGAACCGCGGCTATCTTCCATGGTCAGTTATACCAACAAAGGATCGCTAGGTCCTACAATAGAAAAGTCTAGCTATGGTAGTTTAAACAACATGACTTGGTTTTAAAGAAGATCATTGACAACCAAGATCAGTTCAAAGGAAAATTCGCCCCTAACTGGGAAGGCCCGTTTGTTGTCAAGGAGGTATTGACAGGAGGTGCTCTCGGATTACAGGAAATGGACGGCGATGAATTTCCATAACTCATCAATTCAGACACCGTGAAATGGTAATATGTCTAAAGTTACCATCAAGCAAACATCATGGTGTTGGATCATCAGATCACCAGTCATTCCAGTTCTTTAAACCTTCACTACATACAACTCTTTTCCACACTTTGCCCCTCGAGGAAGCATACTCTTCAATCCAGCAGCCTGACTTCACAGTGGTCATACAACTTCGGTTATACCACTAGGGATTGAACCTTTCACGCTTGCAGTTTGTCCCTAAACATGGGATCAAACTGTTCACACCTGTAGTTTATCCTGAACTTAGGATTAAACTTTCCATTCCCCGCAGCTCGTTCTGCAAATGGGAATCACACCTTTCATCGACTAAAAATTGTCCTAAGGGGTGAACTACGCCGACCTGATCTCCTTGATACACAGGAGTACGTAGGCAACCATTTTACATGGCCCGATAGCAATAAAAAAACCACAAAAACATCTCTACACCTTTCTCATTACGAAAACAAAAATAACAAAAACATTCCTACACCCTTTCTGCCACAAACAGTGTTGAACCTCTTACACCAGGTTCGAACTATGCAGACCTGATCTCCTCTTCAATAGGAGTACATAGGCAGCCATTTATGGTCCGGTCTCACCCCCTACCAAAACATAAACACTTGTCAACGGTACAAGGATCAAACTTCAATCCACTACATTTCATTGGCTTCAGACCAAAGGGATGGAATTACCTGAACTCCTCCTAAATAGGAGATTCGCCGACCATCTAAGTTGCGGTTGTGCCTCAAAGAGCAATACCAATCCATAAGAGATGGAATTAACTAGGCTCCTCCTAAATAAGAGTATTGGCGACCATCTGTTGTACGGTCAATCTCAAAGAGGAAAGCCACACTCTTCTCCACATTTCCATATAGAAACCAGTCCCAAGACACTAAAGATGGTAGGGATACACACAGATCAATGATCCATTCTGAACTATCCAGAGATAACTCAATGTCCATCCATCAAGGAGGAATTCAAAATACATCAAGATCACAAGCCCTGAAGAAGCAGGCAAAATATCAAGCAAGTATCCAAACATATCTAAAAGGGAAGTGATCAAAAATATATTTCCCTGCTATATATAATGATGTTTGATATACACAATGTAAACTGTACATGACAAAATGGCTAAGCTAGTTTGTTCAGGAAAATACAAGTCCATCTACAAATCGGTGTATATGCGAGCTATCAAGCCCAACATAGCATCCCTCTCAGAAGAAGGAGGTAAAGATGTGGTCTCCTATACAAGGGTATCCACGCGAGCCAACAGATCTACAGCCATATATATGGTGACTATATGCTCATCAATGTACATGTTCATCTCTGCGATCATGCCAGTGGTAAGGGGCCTCACTGTAGTACTATCTGTAACCACTACGTCCCGGGCAGATATGGTGTTATCCCTCTCAACTGTCACGACATCTCTGGCTGATCTGGCCTCGTCCCGCTCAACAACAGCGGCGTCTCTACGAGCTAATGCCTCGTCTCTCTCTAACAAAATTGCGTCTCTCCCATCAAGGGCTGTCAACATCAAGGTTCTAGCCTGATCTTTCTCGAAGGTCATCAGATGAAGACTTCATTTCAATCTTTGTCTTTGAATCACAACATCCAAGTGATGTTAGTACTAGAAGAATCTAAAGGAGATGCTGGCAACCTAGTAAATGGCTCCTCCTCGATGTGGGAATCAATGTCCTCCATGGACTCTCCATCGTCTAAATCAATACTCGTTACTGTGGATACTATCGCAGCCAATAAAGTCTTTGTATCCATCCACGCAGAATACTCTGGCGAACAGCCCAGATGGCTAACAGAAAAAGCAGGTATCTCACATTGATCCCAACATGCATACACCCGGGATCGGTCCTCTGCTGATAGATGGCGAGAAGCTAAATGTTGATCTAGCGCCCCCTAAAAAGGATGGAAGTCCTAGAACTGGTCAAACTGCGACATCACGGCCAGTGGGTGGTAGGTAGTCATACCCCTCAAACCAGCCAGAGGGAGATAGTCCATGCCTGGAGCATGAGTAATAAAGTTGTAGGGTGAGCTAAGCCCTATGCACGGTAGAACGACAAACGGATCTCTGATCTCCATAAAAAATACCGACCAAGACATAGCATCTATACACTCTGATGGCTAAAAGGAGTAAGACATAACTATATCATGGGTAAAGCAATACCCGTGTCAGTGGAAAGTCCCAATCGGTCTCAAGTGTGACATAAACCACACGTACAACATTACTGAACTGCTTGTGACTACCCTTGTAGGGTAAGTGCTACAAAACGTGGCTGACTTCAGTGTCTCCCCCACAATCATTGGAATGATGGTACTACCCACCCTGAGAGCTCTCACTTCCATGATAACAGCGATATCCAGCTCATCCATATATCATGGCATGTACACATACGCCACTATGCACATCAAGAATGCATCCACTCTGGTCAAATGCCACTGGTCCTCTAGTATGGTGAAATCCCCAGAATACCGAGCATAGCTGTCCTCAGAGCCAAATTTGTCAATCAGAAAATGCTGGGATATTATGTGGCCAGATGTGATCTCATCCTGCACAACCCTACGCCTCAATCCAGTGAGGGTCATGAAATGTCGACTCATGTCCCCAATAGCTATGTGCATGCAAGGTCTGTTAAGTGGCAGCATCGTCAAACGTGCATACTCCTCCAGAGTCGAAGTCAACTCCTGGGTCCCAAACCGGAAAACCTGCCTCTCCAGTACCCAGTGATCCAGCATGCCTTCCACAAATCCTGCGGGAACCTGAAATATCAAGAGGGTCATAGTATGTTGCAATAGTTGATCTACAGTCATCCTGTCTGATGGTGACATACTATCATACCACGATCTAAGACGTGATGCCACCAATAATGGTGGGGTATGATCTATGCGGCTGACTGTCGAAGAAGACATGTGTGGGCCGTGTATCATAAGGCCATCCAGGTGTCAATATTGAATATCTCTGGACATACATACATATGCATAACATGATACATGCATTATAGATAATAGATGGCAATATGATATAGGGAATGAAAAATAGTAAATACATTCCTAAATATATCATCATCTACATACATTATCTCTGTACAACTAAAAATATAGGGAAATAGGGCACAGACGCCCTACTACTAACAGAGGCCTATCAAAAGATATAGCGAGAATGGGGCACAACCACTTAATATCTAGCAGAGGCCTATCAAAAGAGATAACGAGAATACACATCAGAAGAAGATAATAGTGTCAATATCTACATCATCAATCCTTTCCACCTGATGTAATTCCTCCTGAGTCATTGGATCTCTATCAACAGGGATGTCAGGCCTATACAAAGGAGGAGCTGCGCCGGCAAAGCCAAATGGGTCATCTGAGGGATCAGCGCCTGAGCTGGGAGGATCAAACGAATCTGCCTCTGACGGATCTCTACCCAAATGCCGAATAAAGAAATGTGCCCGGTCCAGTCGCTAGGTCAAACTGTCAATCTGTGTCAAATGAGTTGGATCTCGGACACAAGCTAGCCAATCCATCATCATCACGTATCCTAGAACCATATCCCCCATGAACGGAGTGGCGCGGGTCTGGGCTCCAATAGTACGAGGGGACCACAAATGCTGGAACATCTCCTGAGTGCAGGGACCCTCTGACAGTGCAAAACTGTCAACACCCAACAATGGGATATCAATGACGGGTGACTGCGACACAGGCCAATAATGCCTGGCAGGAGGCAAGATCGGCATACAGATCTCTCTTGTGGTGCTCCTGATAGCACGCTCTCCTAAATAGAGCTCCCATCCTCCATTTGTGAAGAGAGGAACCCTACGGGTGGATATCACGTGCTCGACACTAGTCGGGTACCCATCCTCAAATCCCATGGCCAAGTGCTGCCCAGAATAGGGAATCCATGTGATGACGTTAGCTATCAATAACTCCAGTTGTAGGTGGCAATGAGTAAAACCCTCAGCTATAGGGACCTCTTCCAGTATGGAATGATGTCGTCGTCATCCTCGTGGATAGGTATCTAAACCTAACACACTCACAGGACGCAAACATGGAAGCCTCTCATAGGCCCATAACTGACAACACAAAGGCAAAAATCTGCTGTCAGTAAACACTCTTAACCTATACATGGGAAATTACAGGAGAAATACTCACCAGCAGAAATGGGTAGAATCCTAACCAAGCCTCGGTTACGCCCTGCGAACGCATACGCATGCCCCTGAGGAAATAGGCAAAGGTGTAGGAACCCCAATCATACTCTCCTATACGGTCCAAATGTCGCATGGCGCTAATCAAAGTGAACGACACCAGTAGAAGAGTTATCTGCTATGAAGCAGCCCCTAATGATCATTAGGAACAATAGACGAAGAATGTGATCCCTGACTTTGACATCAGCTGGTATGGGCTCACTCAATAGCCCACTCATATCATCTACACTCAAAGGACCCGTACGGACGGTCCTGCCCTTGAGCGCCTCCGTCGGAACTCCTAACAAGGATCTGACGGTAGTAGGGGTGATATATGCCGTACAAGGCACCGGTGCCCCTCCAAACTCTATACCTATGATAAACCACCAATCCATCGGCATCATCATCACCTCACAGTCCAGCAAATGGAGTGACTGAGTATGGTGAAACCAGCGCTCAGACAATGCCCGGAGGTAACCCCAGGGACAGCGGCGGGGAAGGATGGAAAAGAACGCCCCAAATCCCCAGTCATGCACAATCGCTCTATAGTCAGGATGCAGAGCCTGGTACATGGAATGAATCCTGAACCAGTTCCCTCAAGGCTGTGTAAAGCCGAAAACCTACAAAAAATGCAGATCGACATCAGAATCCTTTACTCCTCATCAATAGGAAAGAAGGAAGATTAAGATCTAACTTGATAACTCGTTGTCATGCAAGTACATCGAGGGATGCCGACTCAAATCACCCAGAAGCTCTAGGTTTGCCACCTGAATACTCAGGAGATCCCTACGGGGAACATGTACAGCAAGAACGGGGACCGCAACTGGAACATCCTCCTCCTCGTCCTCGACATCTGGCACATCAACCTAGATTGGACGTATCACTGCCTCCACTAACCGACGAGGCTGTCTAATAGAAAGGGGTATAGGCACTTCAGAAGCCCTCCTCCGTACACCAGAAGTGGTCCTGCGGGAACTACTCGGCTAATCTGGATCCATAATATCTGGACAACAAGTCTCCAAATCACCTCACAAAGGGTGTGGTAATTTTAAATTGGAGCTTTCTTTTCAAAATGCATTTTTATGACTACATGCATGCATGCATTGCTTTAACATACTTCTATAATAGAGTTAAAAATGTATGACTATTCAATGCCTATATTTTGAAATTTTTTTGCCATAGTCCCCTCTGTAAATAGGACTATCCACATGCACATAGGTATGACTAGGTGGCCATTCAGTAGAACACCTGCCCACAGTCATATACATACTATATTCATTAAAAAGTCAAAGTCATCAATCCATAAAGGTAGTTTAATTACCAGGATTACTTTGCATTTTTACCTTTTGCTCATTTGTCCTCAAATAGGATAAGAAATAGCAGAAAAAGGTGTCAATTTGACTGTCTCAAAAGTCAAATTTTTTTACATCATTATGTTCAGCATGGTTTAATACTAACATTTACTATGTTGAATATTTTTTATCAAGTCATTTGAGCATGTATATTCACTACTATGTGTTTAAATGCATTTTATGTGATAAGTCATTTTCCAATGGATAAAAACTGGAAAAGAAGACATGCATACGTTACCATGACAGTTTAGAGCACTTGTACGGTGATAGAATTTGCAGAAAGTCGCCCGAACTCAGCAGATCTGAAGAAGAGCTCTCGGATTTCCTTCGCGGCGTAACTTAAAAATGACTTATGAAAGTAACCTGCAGGCATTTAGTAGCCACGGCTGGCCGCAGGTCCACCTGCGGCACCCCTACGTGGGTCCCACCCCTCCAGCTCAGTCCAGTTCGAGTTGCAAAGGAGTTCTCCCAAGCTAAAAAGACCAAATCAGGAATAAAAATGCTACGCGATTGAGCAGAATAGCTTACGATCCTGGTTTTCTCAGACTAAGCGTGGGTCTGCACATTCCTCATTGGTATTCGCCCGAGCACAGGGTACACTATGCCGATGATCTCAGATGTTACAAGTCACACTCGGTAATACCTAATGCAGGTCCAATGCTGCCAATTCAGGGTTGTCACCCTAATTTTCAATCAGTTCCCCGGCGGGGGCATCACGCATTCTCAAAAAGAGATCCCCGATGGGGGCATCACGCATTCTCAAGAAGAGATCCCCGACGGGGGTATCACGTATTCTCAAAAAGAGATCCCTGGTGGGGGCATCACGCATTCTCAAAAAGAGATCCCCGGCGGGGGCATCACACATTCTCAAAAAGAGATCCCCGGTGGGGGCATCACGCATTCTCAAGAAGAGATCCCAGGCGGGGGTATCACGCATTCTCAAAAAGAGATCCCCGATGGGGGCATCACGCATTCTCAAGAAGAGATCCCGGGCAGAAGCATCACGCATTCTCAAGAAGAGATCCCCGGCGGGGGAATCACACGTTTGCATATGTCGGAGTACATATCCCCGGCGGGGGCATCACACGTTTGTATATGTCGAAGTATATATCCCCGGCGGGGGTTATAACGCATGTTCATCCGTTGATGCACATATCAACGAAGGTCAAGCAGCCTTGACATCACCGGAACCGTTGGCAAGTAAATCCAGCAAAGCGTCGGAAACCATCCGATGATTTCAGCCTTTGATGCACGCATCATCAAGGATCAAGCAGATCCCCGATGGGGGTTACAACGCGTATTTATTAGTTGATTCACATGTCAGCGAAGGTCAAGCAAACTTGATAGTCTGCCCTAATAGGATATGTATCCGTTGATTCACACGTCAGCGAAGGTCAAGCAGCCTTGACAGTCTGCCCAACAGGGTATTTATCCGTTGATTCACATGTCAGCGAAGGTCAGGCTGCCCTGACAACACATATTTTTGGCAGTAAATCCAACAGAACATTGATATATCTTGGCGATACAAACCAGGAAAGGTCAACATCATCGAGGAGGATCGATGATGGAATATGTTATACACATCCTCAAACAGACAAATCTTTATCCCCATAGATCTCTTGTACTAAATAGGCACATCTTCGGAATAAAGTATGTATTAAGGATTAAGGACTTTGGTGATAGCCCCAACGTCAAAATCCTAAAAGACTTCGATCACACGTCCAAGCTTGTCATCATTGCCAATCCCTGATAGAAGCAACAGGGAGCCGACAATCATCTCCCGTGTGTGGGAAAACAATTCATATGCCTCATACATTTTCATCATGTGTATCTTGTTGCATTTCAAGTGTCTAGGATTCTTTATCTTATCCATGCCATTGCATTGCATGAATATGATAAAGAGGGGCATCTGTAGACACTCAAAATTTTCTACACACCTGTTACTAACATTGCAGGATGATAGATTCGTCTTTCAGAGATAACCCTGGAAGAAAACTCATATCCAGTCTGGATACTACCGAAAGTTCAGTCTCAACCCCGGAACACACATCGGCAGTATCAGTTCCAATAACCCCGAGACATGCAGTTCCGATACCGAAAATTCCATCGGAGAAGGCCGATTCATCTCGGAGATAACCCCAAGATATTCAGTCTCAGTCCCAACACTGGGAGTAGTAGTCACCAACCTTGGAGATAATCCTAAGGAGTGCTGTTGCAGTTCTGGAGATAACCCCGGAAATGCTTGTTTCAAATGCATGCAATCAGCTTCAACCTTGGCACTCACACTGAGGCACTCAGTACAAGACCCGAAGATAACACCATGAAGATAGGCACACCTAAGAGATGACACGGAGGACCTTTAACACTTGCAGCAGTCCAATTTCAGAGATAACCCTGAGCAACGTCTGCTTTATCAGCCCAAATCGGAGATAACCCCGGTGAGGGGCAAAGTCGTCATCTTGCCACCTTGGAACCACATCGCACCGTCTCAACATTCCATACATACATTTCTACACAGCAATGTCCCACAAGAACCAAGGAGGTCCAACCCCGAGTGACTATTGCGAAAGGCAACGGATAGAATTTGAAGCTTGAAGACCGGAGGGCATGGTCCCATCTTCCTGACATCGTACAACCTCTAATCTTATGTTATTGCGTAACTCTCAACAATGACGGTCCGAAATAGGTCTTACATACCTCAATCAGATGCCCGGATTACAATTCAAAAAGTTGGAGCGGACATCACAATGCACGCGTGCACGTACTTTGAGACGGCGGGACCCGCGAAGCCCGGGGCACCCCAAGTAGCCGCAGGTACATCTGCAGCTCCCCCGTCTATAAATAGATGGATTGGGGTGGCCATTTGTAAGAGAAAAAAGGCTAAGAAGCCCTGTCAAATTTTCAATGTACTCACCCTAAACTGAGTGCTTTCTCATTTTAAACACTTGTGAGCTCACATATAGCTTCTATTTGTACCGGCGGAAAGTCTTCTTTGGCATCCCACTGTAAGACTTCTTACACACTTTAAAGCCTTTCTCTTCATCTTTGCACACACCATTTTTCACGTTGAGAGTCGTGTTACGTGTGTATGCCCGGACTTCGGTCCGTGGTTACATTTCGGTTTGTGTGTGTGTGTGTGTGTATATATATATATATATATATATATATATATATATATATATATATATATATATATGGACTAACATTCGAAAGTTATGCCTCGATTGAGCCTGAACTTGATGCGGAGCATTTATTTGCTTTAGTATATATATATATATATATATATATATATATATATATATATATTCACGTTTTAAATCCGCTTTGAGTCTACTTACGTCTTGGGTTGATTGCTTTTACAACTTTATTTACATTTCCGATCCCCCATGGAGGTGCTTCGTGGTGGCTAATCATGTCTGTATATATATATATTTACAACTTTTATATATATACCTGTTTACTGCTTTCATATCAATTGCGGCATCATTTGAGCCTAGGAATCATGTGATCAGATTGATCTCTTTCGGATCTAGATTCGATTTTAAATGATGGACATTTCCAAATTGTATGGCGACTTGTAAATTTATTTATCGTATGCGGATTTCCTCATATGGTTTTCATGCCCATGAGGAGTTCGACATCATTTTGTACATTATTTTCTCAAAGATGCTTCGTATCTCGAAAATTAAAAGCAATAAAGCTGAACACTTCATAAAAAATAGAAGTGTAAAATGTCTCAATTACTATTGAGCACAAGGGTTTGAAAAACCTCTTTTTTACAAAACATCACTGTCATATCTTGTTTAAAACTGAATTTTTATACTAATTCAAACCTTGTGTATATAGGTGCGAACGAGGCCTCGCATTACTTCCATATAACTGCACATTGATCCACACACACACACACACACACACACACACACACACACACACACACATATATATATATATATATATATATATATATATATATATATATAACAGTTTCTTGAAAAGTGGCGGTCATCGTGGTAACACGAATATCGGGGGGTGCCTAACACCTTCCCTTCGCATAAACAAGTCCCCGGAGCCTAATGAATCTCGGTTTCACCGACCCGTTTAGCAGTGTCACATCACTGGGTCAATGTGCAAACCTTTTCTCGGTTGTGTTGGTACAACCATATAAAAAACCAATTGGCGACTCTTAACAGTCCATCGTCGACATGATACATGTCGGACCTTTTTCACTTATTTTTTCAAACAAATCTCACCTAACATGAGAACACCAAAGAATAAGAAACGAAAAGGGACAAATAAAAATCCCGACATCGACATATAGTGACGGTGAAAATTGTCCCAATAGGATCTATAAAGACAGTTTTCTTGTGAAAATATCATTTATGTTGTGAATTTATTAGTTTCCTTAAGTTTAATGTATTGTGTTGTTGGACTTCTTCTAATCAACGCCAAAATAAAAAAAATGCCAAACATGGACGAAAATATCGTTTCAGTGTACTCATAATTTTAATTAGGTAGAAAAATGGAAAAGTTAAATTTTGAATTATTGAATCATACTGCATAAGTTTTTGATATTATTTCAAAAACAAAAACCTTTTGTACCTTTTTGTAACTATAGAACTTCACAATGTGTCTTTGAGTTTGGACGGAAGAGGGAATGAAAAACTTAAATTATGACATAAAAGTTTGCTTCATGTTGTTAGTTGTTACTACGTTTATAAAGGAAAATGAAAGAAAATTTTAAAGTCTACACGCTTATTACTATTTTTTTTTTTACATTTATAGTGTTCGTATAATTGTATATTGAGAGTATAATAGAGAATTATAAAAGATTTGATTATATTACTTGGTTATTTGTCTAAATATGTAACTTTTAAATAAAACTTTTCAAAAAAAAAATGACCCTTTTCAGCCTTTTCTTTTCTATTCATTAAAAAATTAAAAATAAAATATTGACAATAATTTATTTTAAAAAAAATCTATGATGTAAAAAGTGTGCGGTGAGGCCCTTTTCCTAAAACAGAATCCCAATGAAGACTTGAATGTTATTAGGCTTTTGATAAAACTACAAAAATTGGTATAAAATCATAAATATTCACATGAGACCACCAGCTGTGCAACGCACCCGACCACCATGGTCCATGGATGATGGAACAAGTTGGCCTTTTCAAAAAAAAGCCTCGTGCCCCTTATTGAGAAATTGTCAGCCTTCATTAAATTTGTAGTTCTTCATTTCTCATTCTATATATATATATATATATATATATATATATATATATATGAGGCCGGATCATGTCCGGACTTTCGGATCGGACCAAAATCCGGACCTTTTTTTAATTTTTTTGTTTTTTTTAAAACAACTAAAAAAATAAATAAATTATGGAATTAAATTTTTTCATAATATAGTGTTTTGGGTATAATTTGGGTACGTATAACAAAACATGTACGTATAGTCTGTGCAGACTGTACCACCATTTTTTGATATAAGTATTCAAAACAAGCCCAAAACATTGTATTATGAAAAAATATCAGTTCCATAAAATATTAAATATTTTTTTTAGTTGTTTTAAAAAAAATAAAAAATTTGGGGTCCGTTTTTGATCAAGTCCAGGAGTCCGGACATGATCTGTGTTGTGTTATATATATATATATATATATATATATATATATATATAGGGCCAAGATCCAGTCCGGATGTCCGGATGGAGCTAAAGTCCGGAATTTATTTATTTATTTATTTTTAAAACAACTAAAATAAATAAATAAATAATTATGGAATTGAAATTTTTCATAATCTGATGTTTTGGGTGTGATTTGAGTGCGTATAACAAAACATGTATATACGATCTGTCTTGATTGTACCACCACTTTTTGGTATAGGTATTCAAAACACGCCTAAAACATCATATTATGGAAAAATTTGATTCCATAAAATATTAAATATTTTTTAGTTGTTTTAAAAAAAAAAAAAAAAAAATCTGTTTTTGATCGGTCCTAGGACTCCGGACCGATCCATCTATATATATATATATATATATATATATATATATATATATATATATATATATAAATTACATTATTATTATAATAATATATAATTTTTAGCATGTAAATAAAAGTTGAGTGAATGTTATCATTTTTATGTTGAATTCCTTTCGTACACGTTCCTTCTCCTGCAAACTCTTTTCAATGTTTCCAAGTTGGTGGGCAAAATGGATTCTCCTGCAAAGCAAATATTTCACCAAATTATGGGCCCCAACTATTGAAAGTGAGAGGTTAGGCATTGAATGAAAAGGATTAGGCGGGGGGAAGTTTGGCAGAATTAGGCATGGTTATTTAACTTTTCTCCCTCCGTTGCACTATAAATAGGGGGTAACCCCTCCTTCCTAAAACACATCTTCAATATCAGAAATTCTTATTCTATAGTATTGTGAGTATTTCTCTTGAGTATAAGGATACTTTGAGTGTAGCTTTTTGTGCAAGATTTTCTTAGAATAATATCCGATATTTCATTCAAATCTAGTTTCTACTAGGGTAAATAATATTATTTTATTTCAATACTCGTAAGAAATAATATTTTCTTTCATACTTCATATTATGGGAGGGATATTATTTCATTTTATATTCCTAAATTTAAACTCACTATGGTAAGTATTGCTTTTATAATTCCTGAAATGATTAGAAATTTCATAATTCCATAAGTTTTGCGCTTCATCTAATATCATTTCACTGGAATATTGGTTTGAACTTTCTTATTAAATTTTAAACTTTTCATGGCTGGGTACTATTCATACAGTACTATTCATGGGCATTATTCATACGGTACTATTCATACATATGGTACTATTCATACGGTATTATTCACGAGTACTATTCACAATAGAATTTAATTTTCTTTTATGTCCAAATTATTTTTTATACATGAATATCATTCTTGAATTTTACTTCACAAATAGTTATCATGTTGACAATTTAGAAATATTTGAACTCTAGATAAATTGAATTAGAATTCTCTAATATTTTATCATTCATCTCACTTAATTAAATCTTTATATCATTGTTATCATCCTCATGCTTATACTGGAAGTCATCTTTAGGCCGTAATGCAAAAAAGAACTATTGATTTATATGATTATGATCAGGAATTGTGTATTGGTATAATCATAACATTTAATGTTACATATAAGGTTTGCGGTGAAAGTCCTCTTTGGCCCGTAGTGAATAGATGGACAGGTGTTTGGCATGATCATGACCACTGGTGATACTAACAAATATTATTTGCTCGTAGTTCGTAGATAATTAGTTGATTTGAAATATTTATTGAATGATGTTACAGGGATAAAATATTGATGATGAACTTTTAAATCATAGAAGATAGTAGATATCATGCTCTACTTGACTCTTCTAATGGATTATTGTTTCCACTGCAGTTGTATTCTAAAACTTGTTGTCTATTGTATTCTATCAGATTTTTCCTTGTTGAGGACTAAGGATAATTTGTTCTATATTATTTTAGTCATACTATTCTTTACTGGGCTAGTTGAGCTCACCCTTTTCCTTTTGGTTCCATTGTTCTTCTCAGGAGACGAGAATGTAGCTGAGATTAGTCGAGGGAGTGGAGTAATGGTCCAAGATGATTATTATAGCAATCCTCACTATTTTGTAAAATAGTGTAACAATAATTGTAATGAGAAATTTATTTGAGTTTGGATATTGTCTACAAGACAATATTTGTATTAAAACTCTCAGCGTATGTGTTGTCGTATTTTGCACGATAGTTGTATTACTGAAGTTTGTATTTTGTTTCTATATCATGTATTTGGCGACTTAGAATGGGTTGTGTGGACCTATTTTGGGGGCATCATAGTTGGTATCAGGGCTTAGGGATATGATCTCTGGTGGAGATCTAGGATTAGAACTAGGAGGGGAGAGATGAGTAAATCCTTCGCTAGTGTCCTACCTAAGCTTATTTATTATTGGTCGGTCAGAATATAGGGTTAATATGTGGCATGTGAATTTCTTTAATTAACCCTTATTTTGTGGCAGTGTTTAAGAATGACATCTAAAAATTTAGAGATAAGCAATGGAGCACATGAGACCGTTGAGACACCGCCAATTAATAACCAGGATAATGTGCATCAAGAAGGCAATAATCCTCATGTAAACAACAACACTGACCAAATGATGAATGATGAGATGTTTAGGAGTTTTATATAATTCATGCAACACCAAACGAGAGAAACTCCTGTTCAAAATACAGGTGGAAATAATGGCAACTCACGGTTGGTCACTACTAAGCAATTCAAGGAGTTGGGACCGCTAGAGTTTTTGGGAAAACCAGAGCCACTTAAGGCAGATGCATGGATTAAGCAGATTACCAAGATATTTGATTTCTTGGGATGCACTAAAGAGCAAAAGGTTCCCTTCGCCACCTTTATGTTCTTGGAGAGAGGCATATTCTTGGTGGAAATCAAAACGTAAAAGCGATACTCATATATACGCACTTAAGATGTCTTGGGAGAGGTTCCAAGAATTGTTCAACGATAAGTACTTTCCATAAAGTATTCGTCACATGAAAGAGGTGGAATTCATAAAACTGGAGCAGAACAATATGATTGTATCGCAATACGAGGCAAAGTTTGCGGAGTTATCCCGGTTTGCATCTCATTTCGTAGATAATGAGGAGCGAATAACGCAAATGTTTCTAAGAGGTTTGAAACCCAAAATTCATCAACATCTTAACTCTCATAAACTTTGTTTGTATTTAGATGTTGTAAATAGAGCTCAGTTATTGGAGTGGGATTATGAGTCTTCTCAACCAAAAGACAGCAACCAGCTGCAAGATAATAGTCATACCAGTGGCAACAATCATCGAAGCAGTGATAGGCAATGTGCCAGAAATGGTAACCACTTCGGTGGTAATCATGGCCAAGATAATAGAAGAAATGATTCAAGTGGAAATTTCAAGAAGAGAAATAGTAACAATGACGGAAAGACATCGACAGCAGCACCAGCAACAACAACAGTTTCTAGGGGAGGAGAAAGACTGCCAGTTAGATGCTACAGATGCGGAGAGGAAGGACACATAAGTCCAAACTGTTCCCAGCCTTCCAAGGTATGTTTTAGTTGTGAAAAAGATGGTTGCATAGCTCGATTTTTTCTTGTAGCGAAGTCAAGTCCATCTGGGACGGTGGCACCAAAGGCGGCTACGAACAAAACAAAGTTGGTGGTTCAAGGGAGAGCGTTTGTCGTGACGTCCCAAAAGGCGAGGAACCCAAACAAAGTTTTCACGGGTAAGCTAATCATAAACTCTTGTGAAGTCTATACCTTATTAGATACCGGTTCTACTCATTCTTTTATTTCTCCTGCTTGTGCTAAACGTTTGAACTTGACCCCTGAGAAATTAGACTTTGACTTATCTGTTGAAACTCTGTTAGGAGAAACCTTCATTATATCCACTATTTATAAATCTTATTTGATTCAAATCGACGCCCTCACATTACCTGTTCATCTTATCTCTATGAAAATACTTGCATTTTTTGTGATTTTAGGGATTGATTGGTTAACTATTCATCATTCTAAAATTGATTATTTTCGTATGGTTGTTAGTTTTCATATTCCTAACCAACCTGTTATGCGAATTTAAGAAACCAAACCACTAAAGTCAATCACTGTCATATCAAGCCATAAAGCCATTCATTTATTGAAAAACAGATGTAGAACTTTCTTAGCCCATGTCATGGATTTAAACAAAAATACATCAGATTTGAATGGTATTTCTGTTGTTAATGAATTTCCTGACGTATTTCCTGAAGAACTTCCTGGCCTACCCCCAGAGCGTGAAATCAAATTTTATATCGACCTTGAACCCAGTACAAAACCCATTTCTAAAGCCCCATATCGAATGGCTCCTATTGAACTTCAGGAGTTAAAACCTCAACTATAGGAGTTGTTAGACATTGGTTTTATTCGTCCTAGTACATTTCATTGGGGTGCTCCTATTTTATTCGTAAAGAAGAAAGATCGGAGTATGCGACTTTGAATTGACTATCGGGAGTTGAACCATGTCACCGTAAAAAATAGGTACCCGCTACCTCGCATTGATGACATGTTTGACCCTCTAAAAAAGATTCTAAGCAAGGTGCTAAATACTTCTCCGAAAAGATTAAAGCAATCGATCTTCGTTTTATCGGTTTCTCGAATATCATAAGTTAAAAAAACTTAAAAGCGATGACATTCTCTTGTAAATAATGCTTTCAAAACTTCTCATGATCTAGAGTTGGATGGGTATTATGAATTCCTAGTCATGTCTTTTGGATTAACTAATGCTCTATTGCTACTTTCATGGATATGGTGCATAGTAGCATGGATAATTTATGGTCGTTGATACTAAAGAATATCCTTGGCCGTATAAGACAAAATCCTTATTGTCGAGGGAGAATTATAATAGTGATTCGATGATGTGAATTATTTATTAAAATCATTGAGTCTCGATGATAAAAGTAATGAAAACCTTTTAAATCATAGAAGATAGTAGATTTTATTCTCTACTTGACTCTTCTAATGGATTGCTTGTTCAATCTCGTAGTGCGCACTCTAGTTAAACTTGATGTTTGTTATATTTTATCGGTTTAACACTATTGAAGGCTAATGATAATTTATTACGCATTATCTTAGTCATAATATTTCTTCTTGGGCTAGTTGAGCTCACCCTTTCTTTCACGGTTCTCTTGAGAAATGAGAATATAGTTGGGACGAGTCGAGGAAGCGGAGTGATGGACCGGATGATAGTATTAGTAGTCCTCACTATTACTCGTTAAATAGTGTGACAATAAATGTAATGAGAACTTATTACGAGAGTGGATATTGTCTGAAGACGGTATTTGTATTAAAACTCATGACTCTCTTGTTGTATATTAAAGATTGTATTTGTATTTTGTACCATGTATTTGGCGACTTCGAGAATAGGTGATGTATACCTATTTTGGGGGCGTCACAGTTGGTATCAAAGCTTAGGGATATGATCCCTAGCTAAGATGTTCGACTAGAACTAGGAGGGGAGAGACGGGGAATTCCTTCGCTAGTATGACCTACCTAAGATTATTTGGTATTTAATTGGTCGGTCAAAGTATAGAGATAATATATTATATGTTAATTAACCTTTGTTTTGTGGCAGTATCTGAAAATAACATCCGAGAATGTTGAGAATAGTAATGGAACACAGGAGACCGTTGAGTCTCCACAGATCAATAATCAAGATAATGTGCATCAGGAAGGAGACAATCTTCATGCAAACAACAACATTGACCAAATGATGAATGATGTAATGTTCAGAGGCTTTATGCAATTCATGCAACAGCAGGCGAGAGCGGCTCCTATCCAAAACATAGGTGGAAACACTGGAAACTCTCGGACAGTCACCGCTAAATAGTTCAAGGAGCTGGGACCACCGGAGTTTATTGGAGAGCCAAAACCACTTAAGGCGGAAGAATGGATAAAGCAGATCACCAAGATATTTGATGTCTTGGGATGCTCCAAGGAGCAAAAGGTTCCCTTTGCCGCCTTTATGTTGCGAGGAGAGGCAGATTACTGGTGGGAATTGTTAAAGCGTACTCAACCTACCGCACTGAAGATGTCTTGGGAGAAGTTTCAAGAACTATTCAACGACAAGTACTTTCCCAAAATTATTCCTCACATAAAAGAGGTAGAGTTCATCAAGTTGGAGTAGAATAATATGACCGTGTCGCAGTACGAAGCGAAGTTTGCCGAGTTATCTCGGTTTGCGTCCCACTTGGTGGATAATGAAGAGAGAATGACGCGAATGTTTTTAAGAGGTTTAAAGCCGGAGATATGTCAACATCTTATTTCTCATAAACTGTGTTTGTATTCAGATGTTGTAAATAGGGCTCGATTAGTAGAATGCGATAACGAGTCAACGAACCAAAAGAGGCGGTAACACAAATGATAATACCAATGAGAGCGATCATCGAAGCGGTGACAACAAGCGTCTGAGGAATCAACGAGCCGAAGTGGTAACCACTTGGGTGGTAATCAAGGCCAAAACAATAAGAATGGATATTTCAAGAAGAGGAGATTCAACAATGATGGAAGGACGTCAACACCAAAGACCCATTGTTAAGGAAGGAGAACGACCACCTATCATATGCTTCAAATGCGGAGGGAGGGACACATCGGTCAAAGCTAGCGATGCAGTCAAAGTATGTTATAATTGTGGAAGAGAAGGTCACTTAGCCCTGATTTTGTCATTCACCAAGACAAGTTCACCGAGTGGGAGGCACCAAAGACCGTCCCGAGAAAAGTCAAAGCCGGTAGTCTGAAGGGAGCGCGTTTGTTGTGACCTCCCGAAAAGAAAGGAACCCGAATGAGGTCATCACGGGTAAGCTTATCATAAACTCTAGCAAAGTCTATACTTTATTTGATACCAGTTCTACCCATTCTTTTATTTCTCCTACTTGCGCTCAACGATTAAATTTGACTCCGGAGAAATTAGACTTTGACTTATCTATGTAAACTCCGTTGGGAGAAACCTTCATTACATCCACTGTTTATAAGTCTTGTTTGGTTCAAATCGGTACCGTCACATTACCTGTCGATCTTATTTCATTGAAAATACTTGCATTTAACCTGATTTTAGGGATTGATTGGTTAACTACTCATCATGCAAAAATTGATTGTTTTCGTAAGGTTGTTAGCTTTCATATTTCTAATCAACCTATTATGTGAATTCAAGAGATCAAACCATTAAAATCAATCACAGTCATCTCAAGTCATAAAGCTATTCGTTTATTGAAAAACGGATGTCAAGCTTTCTTAGCTCATGTCACGGATCTAAACAAAAATACGTCAGTTTTGAATAATATTTTTATTGTTAATGAATTTCCTGACGTATTCCCTGAAGAACTTCCTGGCCTACCCCCAGAGCGTGAAATTAAATTTTGTATCGACCTTGAACCCGCTACAAAACCCATTACCAAAGCCCCATATCGAATGGCTCCTATTGAACTTCTGGAGTTAAAGACTCAACTGCGGGAATTGTTAGACATTGGCTTTATTCGTCCTAGTACTTCTCCTTGGGGTGCTCCAGTTCTATTCGTGAAAAAGAAAGATGGGAGTATGCGACTTTGTATTGATTATCGGGAGTTGAATCATGTCACCATCAAAAATAGGTACCCATTGCCACGTATTGATGACCTGTTTGACCAGTTGCAAGGAGCCAAATTCTTTTCAAAGATTGATCTTGGTTCCGGATATCATCAATTGAAGATTAGAACCGATGACATTCCAAAGACGACTTTTAGAACTCGGTACGAGCATTATGAATTCCTAGTCATGTCCTTTGGATTGACTAATGCTCCTGCTGCCTTCATGGATATGATGAACCGAGTATTCAAGAAATATTTGGATCACTTTGTGGTCATCTTTATTGATGACATCCTTATTTATTCCAAAAGCCGTGAAGATCATGAGCAACACTTGAGGCTGACACTCCAAAAGCTTCATGAATACAAGCTTTATGCCAAGTTGAAGAAATGTGAGTTCTGGCTTTAGGAAGTAGCATTCCTTGGGCACGTAGTATCAAGTCATGGAATATCAGTTGACCGTGCAAAGTTTGAAGCAATTCAAAGCTGGGAGCAACCTAAATCAGTGACCGAAGTACGTAGCTTTCTTGGCTTAGCTGGTTAATATCGGAGATTCGTGGAAGGATTTTCTCGAATAGCTACTCCATTAACTCAGCTGACTCAGAAAGATACAAAGTTCAGTTGGAGCGAAGAATGTGAGAAGAGTTTTCAAGAACTCAAGAGGAGACTCATTTCAGCACCTATTCTGACAATACCATCTGGCTCGGAGGGATTTGTCGTCTACAGTGATGCTTCAGGTAAAGGGTTGGGATGTGTTCTCATGAAACATGGGAAAGTCATAGCCTATGCCTCAAGACAACTCAAACAATATGAGAGAAATTATCCTACTCATGACGTAGAGTTAGCAGTTGTTGTCTTCGCATATATTTGGAGGCATTACTTGTATGGGTAGAAGGTGGAGATCTTTACGGATCATAAAAGCCTCAAATATTTCTTCACTCAAAAGGAACTCAACATGCGACAACGACGTTGGCTTGAACTGTTGAAAGATTATGATCATACCATCCAATACCATCCTGGAAAAGCGAACGTGGTAGGCGACGCATTGAGTAGAAGATCATATACAAATCTGAGTGCGATATTGTCAACCTGAAAGGCCCATTTGTGTGACTTGCAAAGGATGGAGATAGAGTTAAAGACTCCGGGGACCCATGTGATGATGGCGAATATCTGAGTAGAACCGATCGTAATTGATAAAATTAAAGTTGCTTTCAAGCTACTGGACTGGAGCTGATGTGTATGAGGAAGAAAGTGCAAGAAGGTGCTATGCCGGAAGCAAGAATCGATGAAGAAGGAATACTTCAAGTCAACTCCAGAATTTGTGTTCCTAATGACCCTGATTTAAAGTATAAAATCATGATGGAGGCGCACAACACACCGTTTGCAATCCATCTTGGGAGTACCAAAATGTATCATGATCTTCGACATACATTTTGGTGGGGCAATATGAAGAGAGAGATAGCGTTGTTTATCTCAAGGTGTCTAACGTGTCAATGAGTCAAGGCGGAGCATCAAGTACTAAAAGGTCCATTACAACAACTTGAAATTCCAGAATAAAAGTGGGAGCACATTACCATGGATTTCATTACCGGTCATCCCAAAGTTTCTCAAGGCATAAATGCGATTTGGGTCATTGTTGATAGATTGACCAAGTCTGCTCACTTCTTACCAATACGAGAAACTTATACACTTGAACGTCTTGCTCGTATGTACATAAATGAGATTGTAAGACTGCATGGTATGCCAGTATCCATAGTTTCTGATCGAGACCCAAGATTCACTTCACGATTTTGGGTTAGTTTACAAAAAGCTATGGGCACAAATTTACGATTTAGTTCGGCATATCATCCTCAGACGGACGGACAATCAGAGAGGACTATTCAAACTCTTGAAGATTTATTAAGACTCTGTGTCCTTGACTTCAAGGGAAGTTGGGATAAGTTCTTACCATTGGTGGAGTTTTCATATAACAACAGTTATTAAGCAAGTATTGGCATGGCTCCATTCGAGGCGTTATATGGAAGAAAGTGTCGTTCTCCAGTATGCTGGGATGAGGTGGGTGAAGCAACGTTGTTGGGACCGGAGTTGGTACGTATGACTACGGAAAATATTCAAACGATTTGACAACGTATAAAAACCTCACAAGATCGACAAAAGAGTTATGATGATCTTCATCGAAAGGACGTAGAATTCGATATTGGAGACCATGTGTTGTTAAGTGTTGCTCCATGGAAAGGAGTTACGAGATTCGAAAAGAGAGGAAAGATCAATCCTCGATTCATCGACCCATTTTTAATCCTCGATCGAGTAGGAACTGTGGCCTATAGACTCACTTTACCGCCAAGTATGTCTCGTGTTCATAACGTTTTTCACATATCCATGTTACGTAAATATGTGTAAGACCCGAACCATATTATTAGGTTAGAAACAGACGAAATAGCGGAAGATTTGACGTATGAAGAGGTTCCTGTTCAAATCTTGGATAAGAAGGAACATATTCTATGCTCCAAGGTTATACCTCAAGTCAAAGTTTTGTGGAGAAACCATGATGTTGAGGAAATGACTTGGGAGTTAGAATCTAAAATGAAATCAAGGTATCCTTACCTCTTCGACATTCCAGGTACGTACCCTAATTTCGAGGGAGAAATTTCATAAGAAGGGGAGATTGTAAAACCCCAACTTTTTGAATAAAGTTGAATTTTCTATAAGTATTATTTTTGAATATTATGGAGTGAAATTGATATAATGTTATAGTTGTGGGTAATATTTATAAATTTTGCAAAGTACGCAAGTTGTTATATAATATTCGATTGGTCGGGGAATATTCGTTTTAACAGGGAATATTCGTACAATGGCACAATCATTGGTGAACCCCACAACGAAATTATTGTCGGATTGAGAAAATGACAAAAATACTTTATGAAAATAACGACGGAAGTTTAACCGTTAACTCGTTGAAACACCCTTGTTAAGAAATGCGAAGTCTGGCGTGGTTGCATAGTAGCACACTATTAATTATTGATGCTTACGTGATAAGTCACTCATTGTTGGTATTATTAATGTAATAATACAAAAAATCTTTTATATAAAATAGAATACTTTTATAAAGTTATTACTAAATAATAATATATTATATTCTATTATGCATAGTGTTGCATAGTGTACGTATAGTGTTTTGTATAGTAAAATCTTTTATATAAAACAAAATACTTTTATAAAGTTATCTGTTTCATTAGACAATAATTAGAATATATTATATTTTATTATGCATAGTGTTTGCATAGTGCTTGCATAATGTTTGCATAGTAAAATCTTTTATAAAGTTATTTATTTTATTAGATTATAAATAGAATATATTATATTTTATTTAAAAGATTTTGCTTTAAATATGTAATAGTTAGATTAAAAAGTAAATCAATCTCGATTGCTCGTGAGTTAGTTACTATCTGGGTCCATTTTTCTATAAATAAAGCTCATTCCTTCATTATTTCTTACGAATTCAATTTGAAACTCTAGAGAGAAAATATATAGAAGTATAGAAAAGTATTCTCTCCTTCCCTACTCTTATATTCAGGTTCTTTTACGGTAAGGGATATTATTTGTTGTACTCGTAAGGGGTATTATTTCTTTTGTATTCATGAAGTGAACTTCTGTTATTCAATTCTTTATTATTCTGCTGAAATAACCAGTATACGCGGACTACCCTATACTTGGTGACATTCATCTAATATTCCGTCTTTATTATTATTCTGTTGGATTATCTTGTCTGTGCGTTTACGCCGAACCTGGTTCCATCTTTATTATTATTCTGTTGGAATATCCTGTCTGTGCATTTACGCCGGACCTGGTTCCATCTTTATTATTCTATTGGAACATCCTGTCGGTGCGAATTTCGCCTGACCTGGTTCCGTTACTTATTAATCTGTAGGAATAACCTGTCTATGCGAAGTACCGCATGCATGGTAATTTCTTTTGTTATTCCATTCGTTATTATACTCAGTTGGTTAAAGTTTTGACTTCTATACTCCATGAAATTAGTGGAATATCCTTGATATTTGCGCTTCATCCAGTATCTTTTCATGGAAATATTCTTCTGAGCATTCTTGAATTTTACTCCATAAAGCAGTATCGTGTTGACAATTTGGACATTATTGGTTCATGGATAAATTAATTCTTGAACTTGTTTTATTGAATTCTTATATCATTGTCATCATCCTCATGTTTATATTATGTTGAAAGTCATCTGTGGCCTGTAGTGCATAGATGGACTTGGTATGATTAAGACCAGGGATTATTCAGTGTAATCATGACCGTAATATTACAAATGATATGAAAAAAGTTCTCATTGGCCCGTAGTGCATTAATGGATAGTTGTTGGCATGACCATGACCATTAATGAATACACAAATATCCTTGGTCCGTAGTGCATGGATAATTTGTGGTCGTGATACTAAAGAATATCCTTGGCCGTAGTGCAGGGGTGATTCGATGATTTGGATTATTTATTAAGCTGAGTCACAGCGATAAAAGTCATGAAAAACCTTTTAAATCATAGAAGATAGTAGATTTTATTCTCTACTTAACTCTTCTAATGGATTGCTTGTTCCGCTGTAGTTAAACTTGATGTTTGTTATATTTTATCAGTTTAACATTGTTGAAGGCTAATGATAATTTATTCTGCATTATCTTAGTCATAATATTTCTTACTGGGCTAGTTGAGCTCACCCTTTCTTTCACTCACTCTCTCTTGAAATGAGAATATAGGCCGGGACGAGTCGGGGAACGGAGTGATGGACCAGATGATAGTATTAGTAGTCCTCACTATTCTGTTAAATAGTGTGACAATAAATATAATGAGAACTTATTTTGAGAGTGGATATTGTCTAGAAGACATTATTTGTATTAAAAGTCACAGCTCTCTTGTTGTTTATTAAAGATTGTATTTGTATTCTGTACCATGTATTTGGCGACTCAGAATAGGTGATGTATACCTATTTTGGGGGCGTCAAAAATGGTGATAAATGTTGTTTTATTATTATTATAAATGTAATAAAACAGAAAACTTTTTATATAAACAGGATACTTTTTATAAAGTTTTGTTTTATTTGATTATAAATAGAGTATATTATATTTTATTATGCATAGTGTTTGTATAGTGCCTGCATCGTGTTTGCATAGTAAAAAACTTTTTATATAAAACAAAATACTTTTTATAAAGTTTTGTTTTATTTGATTATAAATAGAACATATTATATTTTATTGCATAGTGCAGCATAATATCATTTCCATTCTCTTATAAATAGGATGCTTAGTTAGAATTCAAAATCGCACCAGAAGTTCAGAAAATTCTTCTTCTTTAATCTTGAGCGTATTTCTTTAGAGTTTAAGAAAGCTTTGAGCATAGAAAATAGTGTAAGTTTTCTTTAAGTATATGGGGCCCTACCGACAGAATACTCTTCTTTTTAAGGTAAGGGGAATTATTCTTTCGTATTCATGAAGAAAATTATTTTCATTCAATACTCGTAAGGGTTGTTATTCCATTCTTTATTATTCTGTTGGAATAACCTATCTGTGCGGTCTTTCGCATGCTTGGTGAATTCTTTTGTTATTCCATTCTTTATTATTCTATGGAAATAATCTGTCTACGTGGATTACTGCATGGCGGCAAAAATCCATTTACGATTTCATATATTCTATTATACTCAGTTGGTTAAAGTTTTGGCTTCTATACTCCATGAAATTGGTGGAATATCCTTGATATTTGCGCTTCATCCAGTATCTTTTCATGGAAATATTCTTCTGAGCATTCTTGAATTTTACTCCACCAAGCAGTATCATGTTGACAATTTGGACATTATTGAGTTCAGGATAAATTAACTTATAAATCCTTAAATTTTATTCTTGAACTTGTTTTATTGAATTGTCATCATCCTCATGCTTATATTATGTTGAAAGTCATCTATGGCATGTAGTGCATAGATGGACTTGGTATGATTATGACCAGGGATTATTCGGTATAATCATGACCGTAATGTTACAAATGATGTGGTAAAAATCCTCATTGGCCGTAGTGCACTGATGGAAAGTTGTTGGCATGATCATGACCATTGATGAATACACGAATATCTTTGGCCCATAGTGCATGGATAATTTGTGATCGTGATACTAATGAATATCCTTGGTCGTAGTACATGGATGATGTGGATTATTTATTAAGCTGAGTCTCAGCGATAAAAGTAATGAAAAACCTTTTAAATCATAGAAGATATTAGATTTTATTCTCTACTTGACTCTTCTAATGGATTGCTTGTTCTACTGCAGTTAAACTTGATGTTTGTTATATTTTATCAGTTTAACATTGTTGAAGGCTAATGATAATTTATTCTGCATTATCTTAGTCATAATATTTCTTACTGGGCTAGTTGAGCTCACCCTTTTGCTTTCATTGTTCTCTTCAGGAAATGAGAATGTAGCAGGGACTAGTCAGGGAACAAAGTGACGGTCCAGATGATAGCATTAGTTGTCCTCACTATTCTATAAAATAGTGTGATAATAAATGTATTGAGGACTTATTTTGAGTTTGAATACTGTCTAGAAGAAAATATTTGCATTAAAACTCACAGCTCATGTTATATATTTAAGGTTGTATTTGTATTCTGTACCATGTATTTGGCTACTCAGAATAGGTGATGTATACCTATTTTGGGGGCGTAATAGTTGGATTCAAAGTTTGGGGATATGATCCCTGGCTAAGATGTGAGACTAGAACTATGAGGGGAGAGATGGGGAATTCCTTCGCTAGTATGACCTACCTAAGTTTATTTGGTATTTAATTGGTCGGTCATAGTATAGGGATAAGATGTTACATGTCAATTAACCCTTGTTTTGTGGTAGTATCTAAAAATGACATCCGAGAAAGTTGAGAATAGCAATGGAGCACAGGAGACCATTGAGTCTCGACATATCAATAATCAGGATAATGTGCATCAGGAAGGCGACAATCCTCATGCAAACAACAACACTGACCAAATGATGAATGATGGAATGTTCAGAGGCTTTATGCAATTCATGCAATATCAGGCGAGAACGGCTCCTGTCCAAAATGTAGGTGGAAACACTGGAAACTCTCGGACGGTCACCGCTAAATAGTTCAAGGAGGTGGGACCACCGGAGTTTATTGGAGAGCCAAAACCACTTAAGGCGGAAGCGTGGATTAAGCAGATCACCAAGATATTTGATGTCTTGGGATAATCCAAGGAGCAAAAGGTTCCCTTTGCCACCTTTATGTTGCGAGGAGAGGTAGATTACTGGTGGGAATCGGTAAAGCGTACTCAACCTGCCGTACTGAAGATGTCTTGGGAGAAGTTCCAAGAACTATTCAATGACAAGTACTTTCCTGAAAGTATTCATCACATGAAAGAGGTAGAGTTCATCAAGGTTGGAGCAGAACAATAAGACCGTGTCACAGTACGAAGCTAAGTTTGCTGAGTTGTCCCGGTTTACGTCTCACTTGATTGATAATGAGGAGAGAATGACGTGGATGTTTCTAAGAGGTTTGAAACCCAAGATACGTCAATACTTAATTTCTCACGAACTGTGTTTGTATTAAGATATTTTCAATAGGGCTCAGTTATTGGAGCGTGATAACGAGTCAAATCAACCAAGATAAAGCACCCAACAAAATGATAATACCAGTGGTAACAGTCATCGAAGCGGTGACAACAAACGTGGAGGGAATCAACATGCCAGAAATGGTAACCACTTCAGTGGTAATCATGGCCAAGATAATAAGAATGGAAATTTCAAGAAGAGGAGATTCAACAATGATGGAAAGACGTCAGCACCAACACCCATTGTTAAGGAAGGAGAACGACCACCTATCATATGCTTCAAATGCGGATGGGAGGGACATATCAGTCTAAACTGCGTGATGCCATCCAAAGCGTGTTATAATTGTGGAAGAGAAGGTCACCTAGCCCGATTTTGTCGTGCACCGAAGACAAGTCTAGTTGGAACGGTGACACAAAATACCGTCCCAGACAAGTCAAAACCAGTAGTTCAAGGGAGAGTGTTTGTTGTGACCTCCCAGAAAGAAAGGAACCTGAACGAGGTCATCACGGGTAAGCTTATCATAAACTCTAGAGAAGTCTATACCTTATTTGATACCGGTTCTACCCATTCTTTTATTTCTCCTACTTGCGCTCAACGATTAAATTTGACTCCGGAGAAATTAGACTTTAACTTATCTGTGGAAACTCCGTTGGGAGAAACCTTCATTACATCCACTATTTATACGTCTTGTTTTGTTCAAATCGGTACCCTCACATTACATGTCGATCTTATTTCATTGAAAATACTTGCATTTGATGTGATTTTAGGGATTGATTGGTTAACTACTCTTCATGCAAAAATTGATTATTTTTGTAAGGTTGTTAGCTTTCATATTCCTAACCAACCTATTATGAGAATTCAAGCAACCAAACCATTAAAATCTATCAGTGTCATCTCAAGCTATAAAGCTATTCGTTTATTGAAAAATAGATGTCAAGCTTTCTTAGCTCATGTCACATATTTAAACAAAAATACGTCAGATTTGAATGATATTTCTATTGTTAATAAATTTCCTGATGTATTCCCTGAAGAACTTCCTGGCCTACCCCCAGAGCGTGAAATTGAATTTTGTATCGACCTTGAACCCGGTACAAAACCCATATCCAAAGCCCCATATCGAATGGCTCCTATTGAACTTCAGGAGTTAAAGACCCAAATGCAGGAATTGTTAGACATTGATTTTATTCGTCCTAGTACGTCTCCTTGGGGTGCTCCTGTTCTATTCATGAAGAAGAAAGATGGGAGTATGCGACTTTGTATTTACTACCGGGAATTGAACCATGTCACCATCAAGAATAGGTATCCGTTACCTCACATTGATGACCTATTTGACCAGTTGCAATGAGCACAATTCTTTTCAAAGATCGATCTTCGTTCTGGATATCATCAGCTGAAGGTTAAAACTGAGGATATTCCAAAGATTGCCTTCAGAACTCGGTACAGGCATTACGAATTCTTAGTCATGTCTTTTGGATTGACTAATGCTCCTGCTTCCTTCATGGATATGATGAACCGAGTATTCAAGGAATATTTGGATCACTTTGTGGTCGTCTTTATTGATGACATCCTCATATATTCCAAAAGCCGTGAAGATCATGAGCAACACTTGAGGCTGATACTCCAAAAGCTTCGTGAAAATAAGCTTTATGCCAAGTTGAAGAAATGAGAGTTCTGGCCTGAGGAAGTAGCATTCCTTGGGCACGTAGTATCAAGTCATGGAATATCTGTTGACCCGACAAAGATTGAAGCTATTCAAAGCTGGGAGCAACCTAAATCAGTGACCAAAGTACGTAGCTTTCTCGGATTAGCTGGTTATTATCGAAGATTCGTGGAAGGGGTTTCTCGAATCGCTACTCCATTAACTTAGCTGACTCGAAAATATATAAAATTCGGTTGGAGCGTTGAATGTAAGAAGAGTTTTCAAGAACTCAAGAGGAGACTCATTTCAGCACCTGTTTTAACAATTCCATCTGGCTCGGAGGGATTTGTCATCTACATTGATGCATCGGGCAAAGGGTTAGGATGTGTTCTTATACAACATGGGAAAGTCATAGCCTATGCCTCTCGACAACTCAAAGAATATGAGAGGAATTATCCTACTCATGATCTAGAGTTGGCAGTTATTGTCTTCGCATTTAAAATTTGGAGGCATTACTTGTATGGGGAGAAAGTGGAGATCTTTACGGATCATAAAAGCCTCAAATATTTCTTCACCCAAAAGGAACTCAATATACGGCAACGACGTTGGCTTGAACTATTAAAAGATTATGATCATACCATTCAATACCATCCCGGTAAAGGGAACGTAGTAGCTGACGCATTAACTAGAAGATCATATGCGGGTACGAGTGCGATATTGTCAACGCAAAGGCCCATTTTATATGACTTACAAAGGATGGAGATAGATTTAAAGGCTCCAGAGACCAACGTCATGATGGCAAATATACGATTAGAACCGACTTTAATCGATAAAGTTAAAATTGCTCAAGCTACAGACCTGGAGCTGATGCGTATAAAGAAGAAAGTACAAGAAGGTGCTATGTCGGAAGCAAGAATCGATGAAGAAGGAATACTTCGAGTCAACTCCAGACTTTGTGTTCCTAACGACCCTGATTTAAAGTATAAAATCGTGATGGAGGCACACAACACACCATTTGCAATCCATCCTGGGAGTACCAAAATGTATCATGATCTCCGTCATACATTTTGGTGGAGCAATATGAAGAGAGAGATAGCGTTGTTTTTCTCAAGGTGTCTAACTTGTCAACGAGTTAAGGCAGAGCATCAAGTACCAAAAGGTCCATTGCAATCTCTTGAAATTCCAGAATGAATGTGGGAATAATGGATTTCGTTACTAGTCTTCCCAAGGTTTATCAAGGCATAGATTCAATTTGGGTCGTTGTTGATAGATTGACCAAGTCTGCTCATTTCTTACCAATACGAGAAACTTATACACTTGAACGTCTTGCTCGTATGTACATAAACAAGATTGTAAGACTGCATGGTATGCCAGTATCCATAGTTTCTGATCAAGACCCAAGATTCACTTCACGATTTTGGGTTAGTTTGTAGAAAGCTATGGGCACGAATTTACGATTTAGCTCGGCATATCATCCTCAGACGGACGGGCAGTCGGAGAGGACTATTCAAACTCTTGAAGATCTATTAAGACTCTGTGTCCTTGACTTCAAGGGAAGTTGGGACAAGTTCTTACCATTGGTGGAGTTTTCCTACAACAACAGTTATCAAGCAAGTATTGGCATGACACCATTTGAGGCGTTGTATGGAAGAAAGTGTCATTCTCCAGTATGCTGGGATGAGGTGGGTGAAGCAACATTGTTGGGACCAGAGTTGGTACGTATGACTACGGAAAAGATTCAATCGATCCGATAACGTATAAAAACCTCACAAGATCGACAAAAGAGCTATGTTGATCTTCATTGAAAGGACGTAGAATTCGATATTGGAGATCATGTATTGTTACGTGTTGCTCCATGGAAAGGAATTACAAAATTTAGAAAGAGAGAAAAGCTCAATCCTCGATTCATTGGCCCATTTTTAATCCTCGATGGAGTAAGAACTGTGGCCTATAGACTCGCTTTAACGCCAAGTACGTCTCGTGTCCATAACATTTTTCACATATTCATGTTACGTAAATATGTGGAAGACCCAAACCACATTATTGAGTTAGAACCAGACGAAATAGCAAAAGATTTAACGTATGAAGAGGTTCCTGTTAAAATCTTGGATAAGAAGGAACATGTTCTATGCTCCAAGGTTATACCTTAAGTCAAAGTTTTATGGAGGAACCACGATGTTGAGGAAATGACTTGGGAGTTAGAATCTGAAATGAAATCAAGGTATCCTTACCTCTTCGACATACCAGGTATGTACCCTAATTTCGAGGGCGAAATTTCATAAGAAGAGGAGGTTGTAAGACCCCAACTTTTATGAATAAAGATGATTTTTCTATAAATATCATTTTTGAATATTATGGAATGAATTTGATATGATGTTATAGTTATGGGTAATATTTATAAATTTTACAAAGTACGCAAGTTATTATATAATATTCGATTGGTTAGGGAATATTCGTTTTAAACAGGGAATATTCGTACAACGGCACAATCATTGGTGGACCCCACAACGGAATTATTGTCGGATTGAGAAAACGACAAAAATATTTTATGAAAATAACAGCGAAAGTTTTATCGTTAACTGTTGAAACACCCGGTGTTAAAAGTACAGTAATATGCGTGGTTGCATAGTAGCACATGGTATTGATTATTGATGCTTACGTGAGAAGTCACTCAATTTTGTTCAATTATTGCCACAGTAATTGCTACATAGTATCTCACGTTATTTGATTCAATTATTGTCAATATTTTATATATTATTAAATTAATAATTGAAACGACAAAGTTATTAATATTATTATTTGCAATATTGACGATGTCTAGAAGTTCTGTCAAGGAGAGGTTTGGTCACCTAATTGCGCGCCAATAGGGAAAAATCCTTATTGGAAAGCCACTTTTTATCCTGGGAACGACCTGGTCGATTAATATTGTGAATTATAATAATAGTAATAAAGTTGTTTTATTATTATTATAAATGTAATAAAACAAAACTTTTTATATAAAATGAATACTTTTTATAAAGTTTTGTTTTATTTGATTATAAATAGAATATATTATATTTTATTATGCATAGTGTTTGCATAGTGCCTGCGTAATGTTTGCATAGTAAAAAACTTTTTATATAAAACAAAATACTTTTTATAAAGTTTTGTTTTATTTGATTATAAATAGAATATATTATATTTTATTGCATAGTGCAGCATAGTATCATTTCCATTCTCCTATAAATAGGATGCTTAGTTAGAATTGAAAATCACACTAGAAGTTCAGAGAATTCTTCTTCTATAATCTTGAGCGTATTTCTTTAGAGTTTAAGAAAGCTTTGAGCATAGAAAATAGTGTAAGTTTTCTTCAAGTATATCCCCGCCCTACCGTTAGAATACTCTTCTTTTTAAGGTAAGGGGTAATATTCTTTCGTATTCATGAAAAAAATTATTTTCTTTCAATACTCGTAAGGGTTGTTATTCCATTCTTTATTATTACATTGGAATAACTTTTGCCTATGCGGTCTATCGCTCGCTTTGGTGAATTCTTCTCATTATTTCATTCTTTATTATTACGTGGAATAATGCATGCATACGTGGATTACTGCATGGCGGCAAAAATCCATTTATGGTTTCATATATTCTATTATACTCAGGTTGGTTAAAGTTTTGGCTTCTATACTCCATGAAATTAGTGGAATATCCTTGATATTTGCGCTTCATCCAAAGATCTTTTCATGGAAATATTCTTACGAGCATTCTTGAATTTTACTCCACAAAGCGAAGTATCATGTTGACAATTTGGACGTTATTGAGTTCAGGATAAATTAACTTATAAATCTTTAAAATTTATTCTTGAACTTGTTTTATTGAATTGTCATCATCCTCATGCTTATATTATATTAAAAGTCATCTGTGGCCTGTAGTGCATAGATTGATTTGGTATGATTATGACCAGGGATTATTCGGTATAATCATGACCGTAATGTTACAAATGATGTGATAAAAATCCTCATTGGCCGTAGTGCATTGATGGACAGTTGTTGGCATGATCATGACCATTGATGAATACACGAATATCTTTGGCTCGTAGTGCATGGATAATTTGAGGTCATGATACTAATGAATATCCTTGGCAGTAGTGCAGGGATGATGTGAATTTTTTATTAAGCTGAGTCTCAGCGATAAAAGTAATGAAAAACCTTTTAAATCATAGAAGATATTAGATTTTATTCTCTACTTGACTCTTCTAATGGATTGCTTGTTCCGCTGCTGTTAAACTTGATGTTTGTTATATTTTATCAGTTTAACACTGTCGAAGGCTAATGATAATATATTCTGCATTATCTTAGTCATAATATTTCTTACTGGGCTAGTTGAGCTCACCCTTTTGCTTCCATTGTTTTCTTCAGGAAATGAAAACATAGCAGGGACTAGCCGGGGAATGGAGTGACGGTCTTGATGATAACATTAGTAGTCCTCACTATTCTATGAAATAGTGTGATAATAAATGTATTGAGGACTTATTTTAAGTTTGAATATTGTCTAGAAGACAATATTTGTATTAAAACTCACAGCTCATGTTGTATATTTAAGGTTGTATTTTTATTATATACCATGTATTTGGCGACTTAGAATAGGTGATGTATACCTATTTTGGGGGCGTCATAAACTCAATATGCGGTAACGATGTTGGCTCGAGCTGTTGAAAGTTTAGGATCATACCATTCAATATCATCTTGGAAAAGCGAACTTGGTAGCTAACGCGTTGAGTAGAAGATCATATGCGGGTACGAGTGCGATGTTGTTAACGCAAAGACCCATTTTGTATGACTTACAAAGGATGGAGATAAAGTTGAAGATTCCAAGTACCCACGTGATGATGTCAAATATACGAGTAGAACCGACTCTAATCGATAAAGTTAAAGCTGCTCAAGCTACAGACCCGGAGATGATGTTTATGAAGAAGAAAGTATAAGAAGGTGCTATTCCAGATGCAAGAATCGACAAAGAAGGAATACTTCGAGTTAACTCCAGACTTTGTGTTCCTAACGACTCTGATTTGAAGTATAAAATCATGATGCCGTTTGCAATCCATCTTGGAAGTACCAAAATGTATCGTGATCTTCGACATACATTTTGGTGGAGCAATATGAAGAGAGAGATCACAGAGTTTAAGTTTATCTCAAGGTGTTTAACTTGTTAACGTGTCAAGGCAGCGCATCAAGTACCAAAAGGTCCATTGCAACCACTTGAAATTCCACAATGGAAGTGGGAGCACATCAATATAGATTTCGTTATCGGTCTTCCCAAGGTTTCTCAAGGCATAGATGCAATTTCGGTCATTGTCGATAGATTAACCAAATCTGCTCATTTCTTGCCTACACGAGAAATTTATTCACTTGAACGTCTTGCTCATATGTATATAAATGAGATTGTGAGATTGCATAGTATGCCAGTATCCATAGATTCTGATCGAGACCCAAGATTCACTTCACGATTTTGGGTCAGCTTGCAGAAAGCTATGTGCACTGATTTACAATTCAGTTCTGCATATCATCCTCAGACGGACGGGCAGTCAGAAAGGACTATTCAAACTCTTGAAGATCTATTGAGACTCTGCGTTCTAGATTTCAAAAGAAGTTGGGACATTTATTTACCATTGGTGAAATTCTCCTACAAGAACAATTATCAAGTAAGTATAGGCATGGCTCCATTTGAGGCGTTGTATGGACGAAAGTGTTGTTCTCCAGTATACTGGGACAAGGTGGGTGAAGCAACGTTGTTGGGACCAGAAATGGTACGCATGACTACGAAAAAGATTCAAATGATCTGACAACGTATACAAACCTCACGAGATCGACAAAAGAGTTATGCTGATCTTCATCGAAGGGACGTGGAATTCCATGTTGGAGATCATGTATTATTATGTGTTGCTCCATAGAAAGGAGTTACGAGATTCAGAAAGAGAGGAAAGCTCAACCCTCGATTCATTGGTCCATTCGAAATCCTCGATCGAGTAGGAACGGTGGCCTATAGATGATAAGTGGATTTTATATACACTTATCCGGTATCTTTTACTTGAATTAGTTGCTTATATTCATGTGTCTTAGTTACTTTTCATGCATTTTGTGTTCATTTTGTAGGTATTATGTTTGGGAGCGGTGTGAGCGATTATTGGTAATGAAAAGTAAAGAAAATACAAAGAAAAGACAATTCGGACATCATTTGGGCTTTCATGTTTACTTTATGTGTTGGTTTGGAACTTAGCTTACAGTGTAGAGCGTCTTCATAGCTTTTCGGAACATCTTGAATTGCTCTAATCGGAGTTCGGATGCAAGAGTTATGATCGTTGTACCAACGGACGTCAAACTTCGCTGTTTTGGTTCGCCATTTTCATAGCAGTCCATTCCAGCCCAATTTCAATCTTAATCCGGCCAGAATTTCTCAATCATCAAATAATGAAAGTTGTAGAGCTCGTCGATATCTTCGATTTAATAGGTTGCAAGCCCCGTAACTCTTCCCGGATCAAACGTTATGGCCATTTTACCAGAGCACACTGCAGCAGAAAATCACCCGCGCGCGAATTCTTGCTTGTGACTACATGCGACTTACGATGAGGGAAAAAGATGCGACTTTCAACTTTTCGGCGAGCGCGTAACTTAGGCCAATTCTTGCGCGGCCGCGCGACTTCGGGTGTTGACCAAAGCTGACTTTTCATTAAACAAAGGTAATTGACACGTATCTTGAGAGAGGATTCAATTAGGGCTTATATATTAGACTTATTTCCATGATGTAAAGGAGATTCCACCCCTTGGGGGCTAAAGCGATCATTATTTCTTTTCTTCTCTTTCTTTTTAGTTTAGATTAGAACCCTAGAATGACTAAGATTTGGGGATTGAAGCAATTGAAGATCCTTGAAGGTTCAGAAGTGAAACAAGAGAAGAAACTCAGATTTGCTATTCTTGATCACTAACTCTCTTTACTTCTATTGTATCTTTCAATGTATATTCAATTTGTGGATCATGTAGTCTAATTCAACTATGAGTTAAACTCTATTTTGGGATTGCAATGGAATCTATTGCCTAGTGTATTTTGACATACTTCATTGTTAGTCTTATTAATTGTTATGAGATTGTCTATTAAGATTCACGCTTATTTGCTTAGTTGATTGCATCAATTACTGTGATAACCCATATGAACTTGAAAGACGAAGTATGGGTTTAGATTTGATCTTGATAGCTTGTGTTTGTATGTTCTACATGGTGATGGAATATATGATTCGTGCTTATGATAGACATATACCGAAGCACCACTCGTAGTCAATTGAGGACTTGGGTTCAAACCCTAATTATTTGTAAATCACATAGACATATAGTGGTTTAGGTAATGTGGGTGTTCATGTGTATTCTATCAATTGTGGATTATATGTGATATGAGTATGGTACATCGAGAGATGGCTATATTTCACTTTCGTGTTCTCGACTAACAATCCGTTATAATTAATTTGATTTAACTAGAAGTGTGTTGATTTAAATGATGCAATAGGGGAAATTGTAATCTCATGTCTTTATTATTTAGTCTCATTCTAGGGGTAGTTAGTACTATTTAATTTCATAGTTTAAATATAAAAACTCAAAGCAATCATTTAAATAAGACTAAATTGGTTATGGGTTAATGCTTGGTGAACCTTGTTAGTTAATTCTCCGTGGGAACGATACTCTAGTTACTATTTATTACTTGTTGACCACGTATACTTGCGTGTTATTCGTAACTAGAATTTACCCAACAAGTTTTTGGCGCCGTTGCCGGGGAATTAGCTTAATAAATTTTTGCTAACATTAATTTCAATCAAATTAGTCTTAATTTAAACATTTTTTTTTGTTTTAATTATCTTCTTATATTTCTCTCTTTTCAGGTACCATGGGTGACTTTGCTTATCAATGGCCTTATACAAATATGATTCAACCAAGGGACACAAGAATTTTGAGGGACTCAATGTATTTTCTACATTGTCGGCACAAATTGCAACACTTTGGAGAGGTTGGATATTCTTGCATTGGCGCACTTTCGAGATAGTAGTTACATGTGAATACTTTGTCTTTGACGAGCATCACGCGAGTTATCGGTGCAACATCAAGGTTGGAGAAGTGCAGTTTGGGGGTGCTTACTTCAACAACGATGTTTATCCTGATTATCAACAAGGTTGGGGGTATCACCCAGATTATGAATTGAGTTATAACTATCCCGACCAATACTGCATCCCAAGTCCAACACATCCATCAGATTTCTCATATCCACCTTCAATGCAACAAGACGAAAATTCAAGGTTGAAGGAATTCATGTCAAAAAGCATAACAGACCATGAAGAGATGATGATGAGTCAGGATTTATCAAGCCAAAATCTTAACAAACAGATGGAACAACTCATTAACTCCTCAATGAATTGTCCTCAATACATGAATTTTGAATCTAAACAAGATAATTCAAGATTGGGGGATTTGTGGTTCAAGTGTGTAGCATCAAGTGAGGAGAAGATGATTGAGCAGGAGAGGTCAATTCGAAATCTTCAGAATCAGATGGATCAAATGTTCGAAGCCTTGAACAATTGCCCGCCAAACAATTGGTGCTATGACATGGACGATGAAACTGATGGAGAGCCAGAAGTGTACATGCCACAGAATGATCTAAAAGGAGTGGACATTGAGGAGACAACTGGGGGTATAGAAAATGAAGAACATGAGTTGACTTATATAATACCCCAAGTGCCTTCTCAATTAGAGTTGAAAAATTCAGTGAACTTTGCACACCCATGTCCCCTTGGTAGTCACATCCAAAGCAAGAATTTCTGCGATTATGAGGCCTCTTACAAACCATGGTGGGCTGAGGAAGAGAAAATAGAAGAGGAAAAACCCGTTGTATCTGTCATACCTCAAGGCAAAAATTTATTCACAAATACAACGGACGAACCACCTAGCTATGCAATAGAACTGGGGGCTTCATGTACAGGAAACATGCTAGGTTGTTTCAATTCACAGACACGCATGATGGGGAACCTACCAATGCACATAGCGGTTCTAATGGATGGAGGGTTCCTAGCTTATTGTAGAGGAATTGGATAGCGGTGTCAAGAATAAAGTCCAGCTAACGGATTATAAACAGAGCACTCGATGGGAGGCACCCCATCCAATCTTTCTTCCTCCTTGTTTAATTCTTATTTACATTTCATTATTTAGTAGATGTTAGATGGTGGTAAGTCTTAATAATAATTTTATTGTTCCTCCTCTTAGGTTCAATCCAATTGCTATAAGCATTCAGGATCAAACAAAACTGAAGCTTCCAGAGTACAGGGTCACGCGGCCGCGCCCAACTACAAGCCAAACACCGGGCGACCGCGTGATAGCTCAGTCACAAAAAAATTGCTAAATTTTTAGAATTTCTGACAAAAGTGTTTGGACAGTTAGAAGCCCACAATCAGTTTCTAACCCATAGAATATCTCAAACTTAGTCATCGCCTGATATACCATCGGATCATGAGAAGGTGAACGGAGATGGCATTGCCACTTAGGGGAGTATTCTTTCACTTTTAATTACAATGAGGGCATTGTTTATTTTAAGTTTGGGGGTATTGAGTTGTAGTGAGTAGTTGTTGCATATAGTTTAATTGCATGTTTAAGTTGCATAGTAGGGGTATTTTAGTATCTTGTAGTTAAATTCTACATGAATTTTTTTCTTAGTTTTCTTTTGTCTTGTTTACTTAGTATGTGTTTAGTTGCATAACATTGCATAATCCCAGGTTTTTAGTTAGTTGAATTCTAATTTGGCCTATGATGAAATAGAAGTTTGATAGATTTTTTAACTTGGTTGATATCTTGAGCTTAGTTATAATTTTATACATGATATAATTCATGCTTGCTATTTAGATGTTACCAGGTAGCACGACAATGTTCCTATTTGCTTGTTAGTTAAGATTAACATGCTTGTGTGCTGAGTAGAAAATGTTGTTTTTAAAGATGGAATTGTGTATAAAGTTGACATAGACTATGAAAACACAAATACTCAAACTTTGAGAACACATGGGTATGCTTTCTATTGGGATGAGATGGAGCATAAAATGCACTCGCTATATATATATATATATATATATAAACACCGCAGGAAAGTGCAAAAATCGCCCTCACGAGTAAAAATAAAGCAGAATAAACCCATTGTTAAACCTTAGTTTGTATTGATGTGTTGGAGTAGTTGATGTCTCATTAGTATATGCAGTTCTTGATTTAAACTTCAATTTTCTGCCTTACGCAATAAAGCATGTGGTATTTTCACCTTTGTCAAGCTTATCTACGAACACATCACACACACACAGCAGCTTTATAGCAGGTTAGGATTATCTGATTGTATGTCATTATGCCTTTAGCTTAGTTTGATGTTTTGTTCTTGAATCTTGATATTTCTCTGAGGTATATCTTACTGGAATTCTTAACATGACTGGAAATTTGGGGATTCATTGTCATAATAGCGTAGCTTGCATAGCATGTAGATTGCATTAGCATTTTTGTTGCTTGAGGACAAGCAACGGTTTAAGTTTGGGGGTATTTGATAAGTGGATTTTATATACACTTATCCGGTATCTTTTACTTGAATTAGTTGCTTATATTCATGTGTCTTAGTTAATTTTCATGCATTTTGTGTTCATTTTGTAGGTATTATGTTTGGGAGCGGTGTGCGCGATTATTGGTAATGAAAAGTAAAGAAAATGCAAAGAAAAGGCAATCTGGACATCATTTGGGCTTTCATGTTTACTTCATGTGTTGGTTTGGAACTTAGCTTATAGTGTAGAACGTCTTCATAGCTTTTCGGAACACTTGAATCGCTCTAATCGGAGTTTGGATGCAAGAGTTATGATCGTTGTACCAACGGACGTCAAACTTCGTTGTTTTGGTTCGCCATTTTCATAGCAGTCCATTCTAGCCCAATTTCAACCTTCATCTGGCTAGAATTTCTCAATAATCAAAGAATTAAAGTTGTAGAGCTCGTCGATATCTTCAATTTGATAGGTGGCAGGCCCCGTAATGCTTTCCGGATCAAAAGTTATGGCCATTTTACCAGAGCACACTGCAGTAGAAAATCACCCGCTCGAATTCTTGCGCCGCCGCGCGACTTATAGTAGTAAAAAGACGCGATTTTCAGTAATTAAGATTTAGGGATTGAAGCAATTGAAGATCCTTGAAGGTTCAGAAGTGAAACAAGAGAAGAAACTCAGATTTGCTATTCTTGATCTCTAACTCTCTTTACTTCTATTGTATGTTTCAATGTATATTCAATTGTGGATCATGGATTCTAATTCAACTATGAGTTAAAATCTATTTTGGGATTGCAATGGAATCTATTGCCTAGTGTATTTTGACATACGTCATTGTTAGTCTTATTAATTGTTATGAGATTGTCTATTAAGATTCACGCTTATTTGCTTAGTTGATTGGCCATCAATTACTGTGATAACCCATATGAACTTGAAAGAGGAAGTATGGGTTTAGATTTGATCTTGATAGCTTGTGTTTGTATGTTCTACATGGTGATGGAATATATGATTCGTGCTTAGGATAGACATATACCGAAGCACCACTCGTAGTCAATTGAGGACTTGGGTTCAAACCCTAATTATTTGTAAATCACATAGACATATAGTGGTTTAGGTAATGTGGGTGTTCATGTGTATTCTATCAATTGTGGATTATATGTGATATGAGTATGGTACATCGAGATATGGCTATATTTCACTTTCGTGTTCTCGACTAACTATCCGTTATAATTAATTTGGTTTAACTAGAAGTGTGTTGATTTAAATGATGCAATAAGGGAAATTGTAATCTCATGTCTTTATTATCTAGTCTCATTCTAGGGGTAGTTAGTACTATTTAATTTCATAGTTTAAATATAAATACTCAAAGCAATCGTTTAAATAAGACTAAAATGGTTATAGGTTAATGCTTGGTGAACTTTGTTAGTAAATTCTCTGTGGGAACGATACTCTACTTACTCTTTATTACTTGTTGACCACGTATACTTGCGTGTTGTGCATAACTAGAATTTACCCAACAATAGACTCGCCTTACCACCGAGTATTTCTCATGTTCATAACGTTTTTCATATATCTATGCTACGTAAATATGTGAAAGACCCGAACCATATTATTGAATTAAAACCAGATGAGATAGTAGAAGATTTAATGTATGAGGAGGTACCTATTAAAGTCTTAGATAAGAAGGAACATATTTTACACTCAAAAGTTATACCTCAAGTCAATGTTTTATGGAGAAACCACGATATCGAATAAATGACCTGGGAGTTAGAATTTGTTATGAAAATAAGATATCCTCACCTTTTCGACATACCAGGTACGTACATCAATTTCGAGGGCAAAATTTCATAAGGAGGGGAGTTTGTAAGACCCTAACTTTTTATGAATAAAGATTTAATTTCTTTAATTATTATTTTGAATAATAAGATTTTGATTTGATATAATGCTTTAGTTATGGGTGAAATGTGCAAATTTTGCAAAGTAAGCAAGTTTTTATAAATATTCGTTTGTTCAAGGAATATTTTTTTTTTCGGGAAATATTCATACGACGACGCAATCATTGGTGACCACATAACAGAATAACTGTCGAAATAGAAAACGACAGAAATAACCTTTTTATAAAAATAACGGCAATACTTTTACTGTTAAGTGTTGAAATACCCGGTAATAAAAGTACAGTAATACGCGTGGTTGCACAGTAGCACATGGTATTGCACAGTATTTCTGATTATTGATTCTTACGTAAGAAGTCACTCAGTGTCATTCAATAATTTACACAGTAATTATTGCACAGTATCTCATATTATTGATTCAATTCTTGTCACAGTATCATCTGCACAATATTTTATATTATTAAATCAATAATTGACACGACACAATTATTCATATTATTAGTTAGCATTATTGGCAATGTCTAGAAAGTTCTGTCGAGGAAATGGGTTATGTTATATAATTGCGCGCCAATAAGGATAAATCCTTATCGGAAAGCCCCTTCTTTCCTAGGAATGATCTCGTTGTTAATATTGTGAGCTTATAATATTATTTTTGAATAATTATTATGTGGTGGATATTGGTTCAATTTTGACATAAATGAAGGAATTTATTGAAATTTTGGCAATTATTTTCTCCAATAAAATATTCATTCAAATATATTATTATAATATAACATTATAATAATGTGATAATATAATAATATAATTTTTTTATAATTTAAATGGTAATATTATTATTATAATAATATATAATTTTTAGCATGTGAATAAAAGTGGAGTGAAGGTTATCATTTTTATGTTGAATTCCTTTCGTGCACGTTCCTTCTCCTGCAAACTATTTTCAATGTTTTCCAAGTTGGTGGGCAAAATGGATTCTCCTGCAAAGCAAGTTTATCTCCAAATTATGGGCCCAAACTATTGAAAGTGAGAGGTTAGGCATTGAATGAAAAGGGTTAGGCGGAGGAAGTTTGGCAGAATTAGGCATGGTTATTTAACTTTTCTCCCTCCGTTGCACTATAAATAGGGGGTAACCCCTCCTTCCTAAAACACACCTTCAATATTAGAAATTCTTATTCTATAGTATTGTGAGTATTTCTCTTGAGTATAAGGATACTTTGAGTGTAGCTTTTTGTGCAAGATTTTCTCAGAATAATATCTGATACTCTAGTCAAATCTAGTTTCTACTAAGGTAAATGATATTATTTTATTTCAATACTCATAAGAAATATTATTTTCTTTCATACTCCATATTATGGAAGGTGTCGACGTCGGGATTTTTAGTTATCCCTTTCCGTTAATTGTTTTTTGGTGTTCTCATTTTAGGTGAGATTTGTTTGAAAAAACAAGTGAAAAAGGTCCGACATGTATAATGTCAACGATGGACTGTTAAAAGTCGCCAGTTGGTTTTTTAAATGGTTGTACCAACACAACCGAGAAAAAGTTTGTACATTGACCCAGTGATGTGACACTACTAAGCGAATTACTGTGAAACCGAGATTCATTAGGATCCGGGACTTGGTTATCTTTGAGGGAAGGTGTTAGGCACCCCAGAGCATCCGTGTTACCACGGTGACCGTCTCTTTTTAAGAAACTATTATCTGAATGTGTGTGTGTGTGGGTCAATGTGCTGTTATTTGGAAGTAGTGTGAGGCCTCATTCGCACCTATATACACAGGGTTTGAATTTATGTAAAAATTCAGTTTTTAGCAAGATATGGCAGTGATGTTTTGTAAAAAGATTTTTCAAACCCTAATGCTCAATAGTAATTGAGACCTTTTACCCTTCCATTTTATTAAGTGTTCAGCTTGATTGATTTTATTTTCGAGATGCGAAGCATCAATAAGAAAATAATGTACAAAATAATGTCGACTTCCTCATGGGTATGAAAACCATTTGAGGAAATTCAGACACCGCAGAATAATTTATAAGCTGCTTACAGTTGAAAATGTCCATCATAGGAACCGAATTTAGATCCAATAGGTTAAATCTGTGATCACATGATTCCTAGGTGCACATGATACCGCAATTTGTATGAAAACAGTAAGCAGGTATATATATAGTGATAACCCGGGATTTCAAATAATCCAAATTTCACGAATAAATTTTTTTTTATTTAATATTGACTATTAATGTTGTACTGTGTATCTGTGATACGAGTCTCGAGAAGGTCAATTTGTGTATTGACTAATAATATAGAGTAGAGTTGTGCTTAACAAGGTTTAGAAACCCTAACCCTAATTTCTGGATAGGGATTCGATAGAAAATAGAATTAAAATAATTATTTTGATAAATACGTATTTGTACTGTATAGAGATTTTGATCAACGATTGATCGGATAAGGTTTAAAATTTATAAACCCTAATAAGAGATTAAAAACCCTAATCTGAGATTTAGAAAACAATTTGTACGGTTAAAAACCCTAATTGTACGCCGGGAAACCCTAATTTCATATTCGGGAATCCTAAAACCCTAATTAGGCAACCCTAATCCTAATTGTCAAGCCTAATGTGTTTATTAAACTTTAAAATGATTAGAAAACCCTAATTATATTTTAGTTATCTTAATTTCTATGTTACAAACCCTAATTGTAATTTAGAATATTTATTTTTCTAATTAAAACCCTAATTGGAAATTATGGAAACTAATAATGTAAAACCTAAGGGTTAGAGCCATAGGGTTAAACCCTAAGGGTATGGACATTATCAAGATTGCCCTTAAAATTAATTTATAAATGAAAAAAATGCCATTTTTACATTTTTTTTTATTTGGTAACTTGTATAATTGTTAAGAGCTTTAGTTGTTGAACAACTATGTTGACTTGGAGACAAAACATCTCAGCCTCTCAGCCGAAAATCATAGATCCAAAGCAACATAGCACAATATATAAGAGATTTAGAGAGAGAAAGTCCATAAACATTAGCCATTTAGTCTTTTGCTCTCACCAACTCTCTCTCTCTCTCTCTCTCTCTCTCTCTCTCTCTCTCTCTCCTAAACCTACGAAAAATCATATGTAATTCAGTCCCAATATCAGTCCCTAGATCACTAAGAACAACTAAGGAGGATTAAGATCAAAGATTTGAAGAAAGAAGGTATAAACCTTAGCTAGCTTTTGATCTTGTATGCTTAGATAATTTTTGTGTTTAAGTTTTTAGAATCTTGCTAATGGATGTTTTATGAAGATCTATGATGATCTATCATGAATCCATAGCATCAAAGTGCCTTAAAATGATGTTTTTCAAAATATGTTCTTGAGCAATCTTTGTGAATGCGACAAGCAATGTCGTGGCCCACAGATCATTGCTTTCGTTTACTATTTTTGTTGTTTTAAAGTTGTTACATGTAGCCTGGTATGTGGTCTTTAAGCTGTAAGTGGAATCAGAGTCATTAGATGTCTGGATTTGAAGATATAATCGGTCAAAACCCGTTGACCGGGCATGACCGGGCCAAATTTGGGTAACCCAGAAAGGCCATGAACAGCGTCTGACAACTTTTAAATGGCCAAAATCTGACATCATTGATGATTGTTTATTGATGTTTTGGTAACTAACTTTTAGCCTGTAATATGTATTGTAACGACCCCAAAATTCATAAAATTTAATTTTCGACTTTGGTCGTTAATAATACATTCAACCTTTAATTTTACATCATTAAACGATAAAACAACCATTGAAATTTGCGGAATAATTAAAATTTTCTATTACAAACTATCCTCGTTCCAAAAACCTTCAACCTTTACATCTAAATATCTCAGAATCATTTTAATACTACAATAGTTTACATTCGCAAAACAATATTACAATTATAACATTAATACATTTACCGAAACATTAGACATGGTTTACAAGAATAACAACTTAGCTAGGATATTAAATCTTCATATATCACTTTTGATCCATAACAATCAAGTAGCACATAGCGTTACCTTCAATTCTTGAATCTACAAAAATGGTTATTTGCAAGAATGAGCTCGACGGCTCAACAAAATCTAACAGTTTTCATGCATCACGTAGCACATAATAACATGCTCAACATACAAGAATAATCATAAACAAACATAGCATACATGTTGTAGTTCACATAATAACTATAAAGATTGAGTTCCTTACTCAATCAACATTCATAGTTCAATCATCATAGTCATAGATTGACTTTCACATTTCATACTTTTGACATATATAATACATCATACACTTAAATTTTAAAGCAGATCATCATCAAGTTCACATAGCAAAAAGGAACTGAAAGATTTGCCTTTATCGGCGTTTTACCAACACGCTAATACTTCGCGTCTTTGCACAACCTACACTGTATGTGAGATTGATAATAAATAAAATCAATACTCAATCTCATGGTCAAATTTATTCTAAGACCTTACTTTATCTTATTATCATTTATAATGTCTTTATAGACATCTAACTATTTTATATGCAACTCGGTTTTATTTTCATTTTCATCACCACACATGCTAGACTATCGCACTTGTAGTTTAATGTGTATATCACACATCATTTTATTACACCACTTTGGTTTCAAAAATGCATATTCAACACATTATTTACAAGTTTAATTTTCGTTCAAAAATCAAAAATCGCCCTTTTCAATTTCTTTCCATTATTATTCTTGTATTATCATCTTTTCATACTCAGATGCACATAACATCCAATATTAGTCATTAGATAGACACTTTGTATACCAAAGTTTAGAAACATTATTACTCTTAGGCATTTTATCGAGCACGTTATGTGCACACATTAACTTCTCTCAACTCTTGATCTTAAATGGTTAATTATGCATAGAATATGATAACACATATCTATACTCATTACAAATGTCAAAACATATTTTTAATCATCAAAATATACCATCACCCAAAATCTTAATTCAAACAAAATTATAAAACTCATCTTCACAATTTCTTTAACAAAATGTTGTTTTTGTTTTTAACATAACTCCTTCGTTACATGCCCGTTTTTGTTCCTTCTTATATAGAATTAACCCTTAATCAGTGTACTACAACCTCATCTAGGCCTTCAAGTCCGACCCTTATCCATCTAAACCAGATTCTGTAATTCATCAACTAATCTAGAAAATTTCATTTTCTGGACATCCTTACTAAACAATTTATTTCGAACATGATCCATTCCATAAAATGGCTCAATCTCACGAGCCTGGCTAGTAAACTTCCATATCTACAACTTTCCAGTTTGAAGTTTCTTTAAATTCAAAACACACGAATTTATATGAATTGTTCAAAGTCAGAAATCGTAACAGTTTTGATTTTCTGGGCTAGATTATTTTCCCTTCGGACCAGCCTTACTAAAATAGACATTGCAAGAAATCTACAAAGAGTCATGTGATTCCACTTTCAGAATATAGCTTACTTCCATATCTTCGATTTGATATAAGGCTCACTTTCTAACTCATTATACCCAAAGAGGTATGAATTTCACAAGATTTGTCCACAATTACTCAAAACCTACGAATTTTGTTCTTCAAATTTTCTTTCCATTTCATTTTCTTTCTTGAATCCTCTTGTTTGATTCTTGATAATCCAAGATTAAACCTATACAACAAGATTAAGCATGATCTACTACCCTAGAACATAAATCTACCAAAAAAAAATCAAAGATTAAATAAGAGTTTAGAAGTTACCTTTTTCTAGCTTCTTCTTCTTCTTCTTCTTCTTCTTCTTCTTCTTCTTCTAGCTCATCTCAATTCCTCTATTTCTCTCTATCTCTCTCAATTTCTCAATACAACTTCTATATAATAATTATCAGAGAACTGCATTATGAAGAACATAAAAATATAATTAAAACAAGAAATTTAGATTATAACCTTATTAGTATGAATTTAAGAGAGAGATGGAGATAATAATGATGGGGCTTGTTTTGTCTTCTCAAAACTTTCCCTTCTTCTTCTTCTTCTTCTTCTTCTTCTTCTTCTTCTTCCTCTTCTTCTTCTCCTACAACTCTCTTGAACTCCCTTCTTCTTTCTTTGGTTTTTTTTCTAAAACTAACGTACTAACTTGTAGTATATACATATAATATACAATACCAGTAATATATAATATATGTAACTCCTAGTAATTATTATATATACTAATTACTAGTTAATACATAAGTTACACCAACTTGAACTTGAAAAGCCTAAGACCATGTTTGGCAAATACTCATTATTTTAATTAATCAATGGTTTAACATTAATCAATCTCATCAAATTGTCACATAATTATATTTACTTGTTAATTATAATTTCGTAACAATCATCACATAACTCATCTAATTTAATTATCTCAATTAAATTAGAACTATAACATAAAATTATTATATTAATTAAATTAAATACTAAATATTCATTTAATTAATCTACTACACTTAATTACATTACTCTATAATCAAAACAAAATTTATTTATTTAACTCAATAAATAATTCAATTAAATATTTATATATATTAAAATTAATATATAACATTCTCTTCACATCAATTCACATATTCTACAATATATGACATACACATACTCACATCCAACATATCTCATAAATAATACTTTTATTTATAAAATTCTCATTTATAAATTTTAAAAATCAGGATGTCACATCCTTCCCTCCTTATAAGGATTCCGCCTCTAATCACCGAAACCCTACCTTACTCAGTTTTCCTCAAATCTATTCATTGAATAACTTCAACACATTACCTTAATATAGGTTTAATATTTTCTACTATCACCATTCTTGATAATAAATTCTTATAAGTTTTATTTCATAACATTCACTTGAACTCAATTATATTTTGAGTATTATATATTCTTTAACCCATTCATTTCCTTTTCTAAGGATCGTTATCATAAACACTCGGGATATTACATGTACTGTAGATCTATACTTTTAGATCTCTTAAACAACAAACATGTAGGACATAGTGGACGGTCAAACTGGGCATGTCGAACATGGAAACCATTTCTGGAAAACCCAGAAATCTGTTGAACCATGATTCTGAAATGGTTTGACCAGGACTAATCTAGCACGTGTGTTGTTGTTTAAACGATATGTTGATTCCTATGTGTTCCTTCTCATGATTACTGCATGTTTGGACCAAAAATCGAGCCATTTGATAACTGGAACATAGAATAAATCGAGCATGAAAGTACCTACTCGCACTGACTGGGTTTCTGGAAACCCAGAAACCATCTGACATCAAATTCGGAGGCTTTGATCTCCTTGGGGTGATGTTGTTTAACCAAAATAAGTATTGTAACTTGTATAGTGACATACACACTACAAGATCTGACTTTTATGTTGAACAGAACATGCAAGAACCGAGATTAAACTATTGTCAAGCATGACAGGTTGATAACGAAGCTGTCAGTGTTCTTGAGGCTCAAGAACACCAACAACGACGCTTTGTGTTGCTAAAGCTCTTTAGCGACGGTTTTATTATTTTCTAATTTCTGAATATTTTGGTAATTATTTAAAATTAGAAATAAATTATAAAAATTATTAAAAATGGTTTTAAAAATTATTTTAAATTATGAAAAATAATTTTTGACCAATTGGAATATTTTTCTATAATATTTATAATTATTTAAATATTAAAGGTATTTAATTTATTTACTTAGTGTATTAAATAAATTAGAGAAAAATGATTTAATATTATAAAAATCATATTAAATAAGAATAATGTATTTAAAAATATTTTGAGTTATCAAATACAACTTTTAATATTTTTGGAGAATTTTTGTTAATAAATTAATATTAATGATATTAGATTTATTTAATTATTAAATTAAATAAATAAGATAAAATGATTTTATTGATTTAAAAATCATTTTAAATAAGAATAAAGTTTTAGAAAATATTTGGAATTTTAAAATATAATTTTCTATATTTTGGAAAATTCTCATTAATAAATCAATATTAATGATATTAGATTTAATTAATTATTATATTAAATAAATGAATTAAAATGATTTTATTGAATTAAAAATCATTTAAAATGAGAAAATTGATTTAAAAGTATTTTAAGTTATAATTAATGACTTTTAATATTTTGATAATAATTTTATTAATATTTAAATATTAATGGTGGTGGTTTAAAATGATTTTAATTAATTTAAAAATCATTTAAGTAGAATATCGACGATTTAAAATATTTTAAGTTATTAACAATAACTTTAATATTTTGACAAGTATAACATTAATATTTTTATATTACTAAATATTAATGATAATAAGATTATTTGATAATTAAATCATTTAAAAATGATTTAAGTGTTTAAAAATTATTATAAATTATAATAATTGTTTATAAATTATTAAAAGCTTTCGAAAAATATTGTTAATGATAATTGACTTATCTAAAATAATATTGAAGCTTAGAGACAAAGTTTAATTGACAATCAATGTGTTAATTGTCGGCTAGAGTGACCAGAACACCAAGAATGGACCGAAGTTCAACCTGACCGAAATAGTTAGACTTGATAAGTGTTTATATAGGTTATAAACACTGATGTGACTATATGGTAATGTGCCTAGGAGAAGTTTGACTGTTAAAATATAGTGTTATGTGTTATGAAATATTGTGCTAATTGTGAGACCGATATTATTGGTTATAGGTCTTACGAACGCAGTTAATTATATTGTGTAGCAGTAATCAGCGGAGAAGGCAAGTTTCCTAACTCAACCTTAAGTAATATTCATTCAATTATTATAGTGGTTAATTATTGCTAATTATACCATGTCCATGGATTTATTGTTGATTATTCGCATCTTGCCTTTGCCTTTGTTCTTCTTCGATCCGCTGGCCTCTTTGATTCTAACTGAAATGTTTTATATATAGCAAGGGTGAGCAACAAGTTTGCCCCGCAAGTTAAGACATACAATAAATATATACGAATCAATAGGAACAGACTATCTATTTTGATAGAATGAAACCAAAGTTCGGGGAACTTTGAAATAGCTGAACAAATCGTTAATTAATAACAAGTCTTCTCGTATTCTAGGCAACACAATAATTTGATAATGAAATAGTACAACGCTTTCAAAGTTTCTGCGATATTCTAATGAATAATCAAGAATCAATTCTACGCAATTACAAAGTAGAATGTTTTCCAGATTTATGCTGAGTGATCACACTAGATCTAGAACTTCTTTTCTCGGGTATCTATCAAATATTTACGTTGATACATACGCAGGAGTATCAGATAACCATAAAGATTAAATCATACCCCTCTGTAAGTACTTAGAGTCGGCCAACTCCTTGTACCCTATATTATGCATAATACTTATAGGTCGCGCGCAATGGTCGAATATACGACTTAAAATGTTCCCTTTATATAAAAGGTTGTTCTTCTCAGTCTCAGAATCAAGATTTGATTTAACAACAAAATTTAAAGATTTCAATATCTAATCATTTCTCTTCTCAAACCTATCAAGTTTTCTTTTTCGATCTAGCCGATACAACTGGAATTGATCTATCAATAATAATTAAATTATCTTCTCTTCTCTTCTCGAACCTATCAAGTTCTAACAATTGTTCGTCTAGCCAGAATAATTAGCTAAGACATTTCTCAACATATTTTGACAATAAACAGGAATTATCTGTATTGTCAATATTAGCTTCTACAGATATGAATATCCATCAATAGTAATTCTATGAATATATATTTTCTGAACCAGTAATTCAATTTGAATTATTAAACATGCACTAACTGCGATTTAATCAATAATAAATCCCTGGACATGGTATAATTAGCAATAATTAACCACTATAATAATTGAATGAATATAACTCAAGCTTGAGTTAGAGAACTTGCCTTCTCCGCTGATTACAGCTACACAATAAACTTAACTGCGTTTGAAAGACATATAATCAACAATGTTGGTGTCACAATTAGCACAATCATTTATAATAGGTAACACTGTATTCTACAGTCAAACTTCTTTAACAACCCGATATTTTCTATATAATTAAATAGGAAATTTTGCATATAATTTTTTTTATTTATTTTAAGGATGAGGATTTGTACAAGATAATGTGTGTATGTAATTATGTAATAAATAAAAAATATATTTATTACATGAATGTTTGCAAATAATTTTATTTTAGAATTATTGATTATTATAAAGTATATTATTATAATAATTAATTTTACATAAAAATATTTTATTATTTATTTTCTATGAAAACATGATTATTATATTATTTAAATAATATATGAAATGATTATAGAATGATTATAATAATTATTATATTATATGAATTATTTCGGATTAATTATGTTATTTATTTTTTTTACTTAATTATTAATGTTATATATGACAGATAAATCAGATATGGAATCCAAACCCTAATTTTGGATTTAGATCAAGGAATGAGAATATTAATATAATATTATTTTAATTCGGTGCTATGAATATGTACAACATATGTGTACAATGATAATGGTTATCAATTATGATACAGTATTACAAAACTCTAGTATTATTTTAATAAACCCTAATTCGATAGTCAAATAAGACTGTAAGATTTCAAGTAATTACGTTATGTTATGAATGTCACGTGTTATGTGGTATATGATTTGTATTGTCGGTTTTAACGCTAAGTGTGGAAAAACCCTAGTTAGTAATTTAAAAACCCTAATACTAGAAACCCTAATTATTGTGAACCTTAATTAATATTTATGGACTCTAATTGATTAGAAACCCTAATTCAAAAGTCAATTACGACTTTAAAGAATTTGTTAAGTCATTTTGTACTTATAATACTATGTTAATGTGTCTAATGACAGTTATTATACATTTATATTATAATTAGAAAAAACCTAATTTCTAAACATAAAAACCCTAATTTCTAAATGTTAGTAACCTTAATTAGAAACCCTAATTTAAAACTAACTTTGAGTTCGAAACTGCTATGTAACTGTGTGATTACGATTAAGGTGAAGTGTTATAGAATTTTATATTGATTAGGTAAACCCTAATTAATATTTAAAAATATTAAATTTCTAGAAAATCCTAATATTTATATTAGAAACCCTAATATTTAAAATTAAACCCTAATTGCTAAATTAGCAAGGTTAACGATAATTATTACTCCCTCTGTCCCAAATTAATTGCTCAGTTTTGACTTTTTAAAGTCAAATTGACCATTTTTAAAACTAATCTTTTTACTATTTTTGCTAAAATATAGGTGAAGAGATTATAACCAAAAGAAAGTATATACAATTTATTACTAATCCTAACTGTTATAATTTTAGAAATATATTTATATATGCTTAATTATTAATTTTAAAATAGTCAATTTGACTTAAAAAAAGTCAAAACCGAGCAATTAATTTGGGACGAGTGAGTATATTTTAATCCTAATGTTCATGTATAAAGTAATTAGAAAATTAATTTAATTAAGAAAACCCTAATTATAATTTTTACAAACTAAAATTTTATTATTTTATTTTATTTATTTTTTTTACAAACCCTAAATTGGAAATTCTAGAAATTATTTTTAAATCATAAAATGGTTCAAACCCTAAACCCAAACCCAAACCCTAAACCCTAAGGGTTTGATAAGTTTACATGATTGCCATTAAAAATAAAAGCGAAAAGACCAAAATACCCTTGCATAATTAAAGCTAAATAACATAGGTTTTGACCTTAGGTGAGTTGGTGACCAAATCCAACCACCCCATGTGACAAATTCTAGCAGATCAGCAGGAAAGCTCAGCCAAATGCATTGTATTACCATATATATATATATATATATATATATATTTAAGGAGAGAGAATGTTCACTTTTAGCCCATTTGTGCACCAACTCACTACCAAGTCCCCCTCTCTCTCTAGATCACAAAATATAGTGATAGATCAGTCCCTAAAGCAAGGCCCACGAATTCCTCTAACAAATCAGAAGCCCAAATTCCAGAAATCAAAGCTTAAAGGTATAAACCCTAATCAAAATTTCGGACTTTGATCCTCTGTTAAAAGTTATGTTTGAGTGTTAAGATATGTTGTATATAGTGTTATTAAGTGATCTGGGTTGATAGATGTTGGATCCATAACATTTATAAGCTCAGAGCTAGTGTTTTTGCAAATCTGGAAAATTTTCATTTTTTGTATTCTGACAACGAATGTCAGCGGCCACAAATCTTTCTCTGGTTGTGTTTCTTCTTGTTTTAAGTTTTAGATCTGTAATATGTCATGAGATCTGTGTTCTGGAACTCATATCAGGATCATATCATGCATATATTGATAGATATTGGTGGTCAAAGGTCGTTGACCGACCATGACTTTTCAAATCTGGGTAACCCAGAATTTTTCCAGAAGTCTGACAATGTTTTTGTAGGGCTCGGATCTTGATTTTGTTAGTTAGTTATGCTACGTTATTGTTATGGTTGTGTAGACGGACATGGGTAATTTCGAATCGTGTCTTTATAATCCTTAATTCCTGCACATAATCCAAGAAATGTGTGGTCAAAGTAAGCCGATTTAAAGCTGCCGGATGAAGATCTTGGTAACCTGAAATCTTCAAAGGCGCTTCCTCGACACTACTACTTTAATCGCTTTAGATCTCTCTTACGTGTTGTTAAAAGGCTGTAAACGTGCTTTATAATTGTACTCTGACATCAATACTACAAGTGTAAATCATTATAACAAACATAGCAAGACCAGAACGTTTGATTCAAGGCTTGGAATGTAGGTGCCTCGATTGTTCTTCATTTCTGGAAAACCCAGAAAATGAAGAACAGTTCTGACAACCATTTTGAAAATCAAGATCTTTCTGTTATGATGTGTAATGGACATGAAACCAGTTGGTGATTGTAGTGTTACATTAATACTACAATCTTAACAAAATTTCAAGCCCAGAATCGTTACGATCTAAAAGTTATCACTGGTCAAACATGCCATCTCGGTGACTGTCTATGAATTTCTAGGCAGACTCAAGAACACAAAGAACACCTATAGCGACGGTTCTATCACTATAGGTGGTCTTTAGCGACAGTTAATTTATAAAATAACTATTTTTATTAAATAATTAGTAATAAATAGTTTTTAATTATGAAAAATACTAAATAAATTATTAAAAATTATTTTAAATTCCGAAAATTAGTTTTTAATTATTTTGAATATATTTCATAAATATTTAATATTTTTGGAATATTAAAAGTATTTAATTTATTTAATTATAATATTAAATAAATTATTTAAAAATGATTTTAATACATGAAAAAATCATTTAAAATTATATTATGGTATAAGAAAATAATTTAAGTTATTGTTGATAACTTTTAATATTTTGTGATGAATTTCATTAATTAATTAATATTAATGGTAATTAAGTTATTTAATAAATGTATTAAATAAATTATGAAAAATAGAATTAATGATTTAAAAATTATATAAAATTATATAAAGGATTATAAAAATATTTTAAGTTATAAAATATAACTTTTGATATTTTGATCATGAAAATATTAATAATTTAATATTAATGATATTAAATTTATTTAATACTTATATTAAATAAATTAGTTTAAAAATAATTTTAATATTAGAAAAATCATTTTAAATAAGAATAATGATTTTAAAAGTATTTTAAGTTATAAAATATACTCCCTTCGTCTCATAGTTATAAGCTGATTTCTTTTGGCACATAGTTTAAGAAAATGAGTTAAGTGGCAATTTTTAACATAAATTTTCCACATATACCCCTTAATATGGAATTAATGAATAAGTTAATTACTCCTTACTTATCACATTGGAACTCTCAACTTCATTGATTGACGTGTATTCCATTAAAATCCATAAACTTTAACCAAAGAGAATACAACAACATTAAATATGGTGATAAAAATAATGAGATTGAATGTTATTTTTTCAAAAAAAGAGTAATGGTTGAATATTTATTATAAGGGCATAAAAGTAAAATAATGAACCAACTAAATTTTATAAATAGTAAGTAGCCTATATATTGGGACATCTCAAAATAGAAAATCAGCCTATAACTATGGGACAGATGGAGTAACTTTCAATATTTAAAGATAAAACTCATAATTATTAATATTAATGATGTTAAAGTTATTTAATAATTATATTAAATAGTTTAGTTTAAAAATGATTTTAATATTATAATAATCATTTTAAATGAAAATAAAGTGTTTAAGGTTATTTTAAGTTATAAAATATAACTTTTAATATTTAAAGGATAATTTCTTTAATAAATGATATTAATTTAATATTAATGGTATTAAATTTATTTAATAATTATATTAAATAAATAGTTTAAAAATGGTTTTAAAAGCATTTAAAAAGGAAATAAATGAAATAAAAATATTTTAAGTTATAAATAAGAACTTTTAATATTTTGATAAATAATGCATTAATACTTTAATATTAATGATAATTAATTAAAATGATTTTAATTCTTGCAAAATTATTTAAGTGTAATATTAATACTTTAAAAAGTATTTTGAGTTATTATAAATAACTTTAACCTTTTTGGCAATGGTTTCATTAATAGTTTAATATTAATTAAATATTAATGATAATATAATTATTTAATATTTAAATTATTTAATAATGATTCCGGTGTTTGAAAATGCGTGATAAAAGATAATAAATGTTTAAAAATTATTATAAGTCATTTAAAAATAATATGACTGTTACTTAAATAGTCTAAATAGATATTGAACTTCGATATAGAGTCTTAGACTCGATAATTACCCGATAAAGCCGTCGGTACACCGACATGTTTCAGAAATTGATCTAGACTTAGATAATTTGATTATATTAGTGATTATTTGTGATTCAATGGTTGTGGAACATATGTGACAATGTGATTAGGTTATGTGTTGGCTGCAATAAAGCAGTGCTATGTGTTATAGTATGTTAGTCTAATCGATCAAATGATCTTATTACTGATAGGTGTTATATAAAGATAGAACTAAGTTACGAACTGTAAGCAGCGCATCATGCAAGTATCTTACCTTTGCATTTCCTTTATGCAATGGACATGAGTAAGAAGTTTCAAAATTATATTATTATGCTATGTTATTATCCTTATTGTGATATATTCTATATCCGATCATTGATTATCAACATGTTAGTATATAATAATTCATGTATATATTCTGTTCGTTAATTTCAAAATATGGTTATACAAGTGTCCCAACTTGGATAATCATTGTATTTAATCATATATTGATATATATATATATATATATATATATATATATAAAGTCGTCTAAGTTATTTGACCCAGCTAGACACATATTCAGAAATATTGTTGAATAAGTTAAAACCTTTTTGTATCCAATCAAATTATTTTGGTTCGGATTCCAGACTAGGTATGAACATCCCGATCACGGAAAAAAATTTATGTGCCAAGGCGGACAAAGGATGAACGATAATATCGTTCTAGCAATGTAGTATTGACCAATACAGGGCCCATGGGAAGTACAACCTAACGCCCATAAGTTATGACGGTTTGTAGATGAAGTTCTGTCTAACCTTATCGAAAATTTAAAAACAATGTTCATAATCTGTCAACTAATACCTGTATATATAGGCAATACGTAGTTTCAAAAATTTGGGATAGAATTGTTATGTTGTTATTATCGGTTCAGTTTACTTCACAACTATAAATTTGTTGTAGAAGTGATGTACAAAGAAAACATTTATTTCTTTTAGCTACTTATATTTCTAATTGTTATTACTTGTTGGGCACCCAAATGCTCACCCTTGCTTAAATTTAAATGTTTTCAGCTAGGCATGAACAACCCGAAGGTTCAGACAAGAACAAGTGAAAAGGAAAGCAAATAGAACATGTGTAATGGTGTCTTTTGTAATAGTTAGACTGTATTAAGATAATGATATGTATTATATATCATGTAAAGAATATAGTAAAGGTTACGTACTTGGGATTAGACTCTGATAAATGTAAGTTAAGTTTGATATTTATATTATTGTTATTATTATTAATATTATTCCGCTCATAGAAATGGTATCGTGAAGAACCGAGTTCGGGTTTCAATTACCCGAGTTTGGGGTCTTCACAAGTTGGTATCAGAGCTTAGGGTTAAAAACCTTAGGTGGGTTAGACCTTAGGCTATAACCTTGGAACAGAGGGAAACGTTGAAAATACAATTAACTCATATAGAGTTTAAAAATGAGATGAATTGAATTATTTCATTGTCAAACAAAATAAAAGATAACTTGTATAAAGCCATTATTTGATGTGTGTATATATTAGTTGATAATCAGGATAACTTAGGTGTTTAGATATCAGATAGAAAAGAATTAGGATACCCTCAGATTGTAAAGAAGGAGTCAACCTCCATAACCGAGCCAATATCAAAGCCAATAGCTGAAATAGAGACTCACATTGAAAGCTACCTCAAAGAGGTGGTCAATTTGGAAAGTATAGTACTAGATTCAGAAACGGTAATGTAATTGATATGTAAAGTATAGTTAAAGAATATGTGGTCAATGTCGAGTTCTTAAACTCATATATTTGTGGTGAGTTCTTAAACTCATAATGTGTTATATGTTGGATGAACTAGGAGTAGTTAGGTATGAATGGATTATTGAAGATAATGGTAATAGACAGATTTCTAAGCAATTGATCCTTAGTGGAGGCGTAAGAAATAAGTAGTATTAGTATTACTTGAATAGGTATGATTCTATGATATGTATATGATAGGTATGTTTGTATAAGGTAAAATTTTTCAATTTTTGTATAAGTTGTGTCAACGATTCCCGACTTTTGAGTCACAAAGGGATAGCGTATGATTAAAGCAATATGTGCTAGGGTATGTCAAGTGATATGAGTATGAATTTATATGGGATTAATGAAATAAGTTGGTATAAAGATTATATGAGTACTGGTTAATGCAGAAAACCAAAATTTTAAAATATAGAATATTTTGAATACATGATAAATATAGAATTTTGTATTATATGTTAAGCGTATACGATAAGGCTTAGAATGTAAGAATAATTTATGATAATGTCGCCAAGACAAAAATGAAACTAAAGGACAGAAGAACCTGTCAACAAAACTAGAAGACAACAAAACCCGATACATAATTTTGCGAATATGGACGATCAAGTTATGCAGAACGAAATACCAGTCGCGGGAAGATCAACCAGATAATCAAACGACAAACGTCAAAGATTTCAAGGCGTTCGTACTGCCAGGATTTAGAGGATCAACTGACCCGGTGGAAGCATTTGTGATAGCTAAGATAACGAAGGGGCAAAAGATAGTTTTGTCACCTATACGATAAAATGAAAGGAGATAAAGGGAAAGTCTGTGTGTTTTAAGTGTGAATCAATGGAGTATAAGGTGGAAGACTGTCCAAGAAGGAAAAGGGAGGCAAGGAATGCGAATACGGGAAAAGGCAGCATGACATTGGCGACAACGGGACCAACATCAACAAACAAACCAATGAAATCAACTGCAAGCGTCTTCAACATGACCGTTCAAGAAACTGTAGCAGCCGGGGATGCAACTCCAGGTATTACTCAAACAAATTTTTATTTCTTATATATTATTTTCTAATATATAGTAAATTATTTTATAAATTATTTTAAAGGAGGAATTTGAGTTCTTTTAGAAATCAAATTTCTGTTTAAGAATATAGATAAGCTTTATGCTGAATATTAAAGATCAGTTCGATCAATTTTGATCGAGAGCTACTCGCAATAATTATGTATGCTATGTACTCTGGTATGTATAGGTTTTAAAACGGTGATTCCGGGGACGGAATCTTTATAAGGGAGGGTGAATGTAACAACCTGATATTTTCTATATAATTAAATAGGAAATTTTGCGTATAAATTTTTTTTTTATTTTAAGGATGAGGATTTGTACAAGATAATGTGTGTATGTAATTATGTAATAAATAAAAATATATGTATTACATGAATGTTTGCAAATAATTTTATTTTAGAATTATTGATTATTATAAAGTATATTCTTATAATAATAAATTTACAAAGGAAAATATTTTTATTATTTATTTTCTATGAAAACATGATTATTATATTATTTAAATAATATATGAAATGATTATAGAATAATTATAATAATTATTTTATTATATGAATTTATTTTAGATTAATTAAGTTATTTATTTTTACTTAATTATTAATGTTATATATAATGAGATAAATCGATATGGAATCCAAACCTTAATTTTGGATTTAGATCAAGGAATGAGAATATTAATATAATATTATTTTAATTTAGTGCTATGAATATGTACAACATATGTGTACAATGATAATGGTTGTCAATTATGATACAGTATTACAAAACTCTAGTATTATTTTAATAAACCCTAATTCGATAGTCAAATAAGACTGTAAGATTTCAAGTAATTACGTTATGTTATGAATGTCACGTGTTATGTGGTATATGATTTGTATTGTCGGTTTTAACGCTAATTATGAAAAAACCCTAGTTAGTAATTTAAAAACCGTAATACTAGAAACCCTAATTATTTTAAACCTTAATTAATATTTATGGACTCTAATTGATTAGAAACCCTAATTTAATAAATAAATAATCTAATATCATTAATATTAATTTATTATCGAGAATTCTCCAAAATATTGAAAATAATATTTTATAATTTTAAATATTTTCTAACACTTTATTCTTATTTAAAATGATTTTTAAATCAATAAAATTATTTTTAACTTATTTATTTAATTTATTAATTAAATAAATCTAATATCATTAATATTAATTTATTAATGAAAATCCTCCAAAATATTAAAAGTCACATTTTATAACTCAAAATATTTTTAAATACATTATTCTTATTTAAAATGATTTTTCATAATATTAAATAATTTTCTCTAATTTATTTAACACACTAATTAAATAAATTAAATATCATTAATATCCAAATAATTATAATTATTAAATAAAAATGTCCCGAATAATTAAAAATATTTTTCAGAATTTAAAATGATTTTTAAAACCATTTTTAGTAATTTTTATAATTTATTTCTATTTTTAAATAATTTTCAGAATATTCAGAAAATAAAAATTATTTAAACCATCGCTATAGGGCTTTAGAGACACAAATCGTCGATGTTGGTGTTCTTGAGCTCAAAAACACTTACAGCTTCGTGTTTAACATGACATGTTTGACCAGCTTAATTGCTCGATTAAAAATCGTTTCTAGACTTGCTAGAACCTGGATCTTGTAGCTTAAATGTAACACTACAATAACCAGTCATCATCTAGGTCATAACACAACATAACATGACGATCTGGACTTTAGGATTAGGGTTTCCTAATTAGGATTTTAGGATTCCGAAATATGAAATTAGGGTTTCTCGACTTTCAATTAGGGTTTCTAACGGTACGTTAGGGTTTCTTGTTATGAGATTAGGGTTTTTAATCCCATATTAGGGTTTACTAATTTTAAACCTTATCCGATCAATCATTGATCAAAATTCTAAACAATACAAACACGTACTCATTAATATAATTATTTTAATTATATTTTCTATTGAATCCCTATCCGAAAATTAGGGTTAGGGTTTCTAATCTTGTTAAGCACAACTCTACTCTAATTTATTAGTCAATACACAAATTGACCTTCTCGAGACTCGTATCACAGATACTTGTCACAAAATTGATAATTAATATTAATATTAATTAAAAAAAATTATTCGTAAAATTTTGATTATTCGAAATCCTGGGTTATCACAGGTTATAAACCTTAAGTGGGGTGGGGGAAAACCCTTGGATTATAACCATATGTGAGATAGAGAAAACTCATTTAGAGTTCTAAGTGAGGGATTGCCGAAGTGCATCAATAATGAGATATGTGGACACATAGTGTGAGACGTTTGTACTAATGAAGTACTAATCAAGTTATTTAAACTAATTGTAGGATGTCTGGAAAAGATCAAATGAGTGCAGAGATGCTAGCGGTTGTTGCACCAATGCCAGAAGCTGAGGTGCCAGCGCAAAGCGAATCAGTTGAGAAGGTGGGAGAAGATGAACCTATGGTCAATCTGGGGAGCGATCATGACAATTATCCCGAGATGTATCTGAGTGGAGATGAGAAGGCGGAGTCTGAGCCAGCTAAGGTAGAGTTAAAGAATAAGACTAAAGTTGAAGAACAAGATCAACTAGCTGCAGAAGTTCAAGAACTCCAGAGTAAAGTGTTTCTCTTGGAGTAGTTATGGAAGACGGAGCGAGCATTACGCGAAATGACTAAAGAACGGAATGAGCTGAAGGCACAGGTGGAAAGGATGAAGACTGAAGGTGGTGGATCGTCTGAAGGGACAATCAAGCAGTAGAAAGACAAGAAAAAGAGAAAGAGGGACAATGACAGCCCTAATTCTGAAAAGTCAAACCCGGAGAAGAAGCAAGCCTGTATCAAGTGTGGAAAGACTCACGCTGGAGAATGCATGATGTGGAAGAATGTTTGTTTCAACTGCAAGCAGGAAGGACATATTTCTCTGCATTGTCCTAAGCCAAATTTGAGGAAGTGTTTTTCATGTGGGCAAACGGGTCACGAATTCAACGAGTGTCCCAACAAGAAGATGACTGGTGAAGGGAGTGGTCGGTAGACAACTTAGATATATGTGATAGTATCTTTTGGTAGAAGATTATGATATTAAGGGTTGTAATATCGAGAAAGATGTGTGAACATATGTAAATATATATGTGGTATGAATGAAATCTTTATTTTCTATATGAATATAAGATTAAGATTAATTTGTGTGTTCTTAAAAAAAACTCATACTTATGGTAAGTTAATGACTCATGATTATATGAAATGTTTTGAACCCCTCAGCGAATGGACGCCAAAGGTCTGACTAGGATAAGTTCTTACATTCATATAATTGTGGCAAGTTCCTGAACTCATAAGTGTGGTAAGTTTGACGAACTGGTAATAACTATGTGTGAATGGAGAATTGCAACTTTTTGTGTAAAGTTGTGTTAATAATCCTGATATGATTTAAAAAGGGATAGTAATATGTGAAGTACTAAATGTACTATGTGCTATTTGAATAAATATGCGATTATATGAGAATTATGTGTTGAATTCTAATTGTGTTAAGAATTTGTGTAAAGAAAGAGAATTAAAATAAGATTTTTATTTAAATCAGATCATGCCGCCTAGACGACAAAATCGAAACCAACGAGAAGAGCAATCGCTGAATAATGAAGGAGGTCAAGCTGACCCGATGCAAAACTTTGCGGATATGATAGCCGAAGCTATGGAGAATAGAGCTCCAGCTGCAAGAGGAAGAGTGAGGAATCAGCCAGCCGATAGATTGGCTAACTTTAAAGACTTTAAAGCGGTAGGACCGCCTGAATTCAAAGGAACCACGGATCTGATTGAAGCTCAAACTTGGGTGAAGGAGATGGAGAAAGCATTCGTCATTGCGCGAGTGGCTGAAAAGCAGAAGATAACTTTTGTGACATACTTAATGAAGGGAGAAGCCAATTACTGGTGGGAGATTAATCAGGCCAGAGCTGGTACGGCGGTGGTGTTGTGGACAAGATTCAAGGAGTTATTCTTTGAGAACTACTTCTCACCGTGTATGCAATCCAAAATGGAAGTCAAATTCTTAGAACTTAAGCATGAGAACATGTCGGTATCTGAATATGCTGCCAAATTCAACGAGTTAACAAGATTTGCACCTCGTCAGGTGGACACAGAGGCGAGAAAGGTGAGAAGATTCGAGAACGGACTGAAGTCGGGGATATTCAACAAGGTAGCAGTATTGCAGATCAATACGCTCGCGGCTTTGATGGAGAAAGCGTTAATTGCTGAAGGAGGGAACGAAGCTGCATCTCGATTTCATCAGGATAAGAAGAAGAAGACCAATGACGGAGGAAGCAATGGTGGTAGTAATCCGAATAAGAGGAAATGAAGTGAGAATACCCAGTAGGGTAATAAAATAGAAGATAATAGGAAAGGAAGGGAGCCATGTTCGAATTGTGGGAAGAACAATGCTGGAGTTTACCTGAAGAAGAAGGGAGTCTATTACAATTGCGGACAAGAAGGGCACATGTCTCCCAATTGTCCCAGTCCGAAGAAAATTTAAGGTTGCTTTGCATGCGGATCGACTGATCATTTGGTTCGGAACTGTCCAAGAAGAATGCGAGAAGGAAAGTGTCAGCAAGGGACCCGGTGGTGGAACCTTGGCAATTCGAGGACCTGCACAGCCAGGAAGACCAACAGCCCGTACATTCAACATGACGGCGCAGGATGAAGTGGCTACTCAGGAGGTCGCAGCAGGTAACGATTTCGTTTAGAATTTTTATTACGCAAGTATTATGAGTCAGATATTTCTGTGAACTGTTTCTTTTATAGATTCAAGTCACAGGTTAGAATTTAAAACACAAATTTATATTGTGTTGATAAAAATGAATTGATGATACAACTTTAAATGATTGTAGAGCATAAGAAAGCGGTGATTCCGAGGACAGAATCCTTTTAAGGAGGGGTGAATGTGATAACTCGGGATTTCAAATAATCCAAATTTCACGAATAATTTTTTTTATTTAATATTGACATTGACTATTAATATTGTGCTGTGTATCTGTGATACGAGTCTCGAGAAGGTCAATTTGTGTATTAACTAATAATATAGAGTAGAGTTGTGCTTAACAAGGTTTAGAAACCCTAACCCTAATTTCTGGATAGGGATTCGATAGAAAATAGAATTAAAATAATTATTTTGATATGTACGTGTTTGTACTGTATTGAGATTTTGATCAATGATTGATCGGATAAGGTTTAAAATTTATAAACCCTAATAAGAGATTAAAAACCCTAATCTGAGATTTAAAAAACAATTTGTACGGTTAAAAACCCTAATTGTACGCCGGGAAACCCTAATTTCATATTCGGGAATCCTAAAACCCTAATTAGGCAACCCTAATCCTAATTGTCAAGCCTAATGTGTTTATTAAACTTTAAAATGATTAGAAAACCCTAATTATAATTTAGTTATCTTAATTTCTATGTTACAAACCCTAATTGTAATTTAGAATATTTATTTTTCTAATTAAAACCCTAATTGGAAATTATGGAAACTAATAATGTAAAACCTAAGGGTTAGAGCCTTAGGGTTAAACCCTAAGGGTATGGACATTATCAAGATTGCCCTTAAAATTAATTTATAAATGACAAAAATGCCATTTTACATTTTTTTTTATTTGGTAACTTGTATAATTGTCAAGAGCTTTAGTTGTTGAACAACTATGTTGACTTGGAGACATACCATCTCAGCCTCTCAGCCGAAAATCACATATCCAAAGCAACATAGCACAATATATAAGAGATTTAGAGAGAGAAAGTCCATAAACATTAGCCATTTAGTCTTTTGCTCTCACCAACTCTCTCTCTCTCTCTCTCCTAAACCTACAAAAATCTTATGTAATTCAGTCCCAATATCAGTCCCTAGATCACTAAGAACAACTAAGGAGGATTAAGATCAAAGATTTGAAGAAAGAAGGTATAAACCTTAGCTAGCTTTTGATCTTGTATGCTTAGATAATTTTTGTGTTTAAGTGTTTAGAATCTTGCTAATGGATGTTTTATGAAGATCTATGATGATCTATCATGAATCCATAGCATCAAAGTGCCTTAAAATGATGTTTTTCAAAATATGTTCTTGAGCAATCTTTGTGGTCTGACAAGCAATGTCAGTGGCCACAGATCATTGATCGTTTACTATTTTTGTTGTTTTAAAGTTGTTACATATAGTCTGGTATGTGGTCTTTAAGCTGTAAGTGGAATCAGAGTCATTAGATGTCTTGATTTGAAGATATAATCGATCAAAAACCCGCTTGACCGGGGCATGGAAAGCCAAATCTGAGCAACCCGAAAAGGCCATGAACAAACGGTCGACAACTTTTAAACGACCAAAATCTGACAACTTTGATGATTGTTTGTTGATGTTTTGGTAACTACCTTTTAGCCTGTAACAAACATGTAGGATATAGTGGACGGTCAAACTGGGCATGTCGAACATGGAAACCATTTCTGGAAAACCCAGAAATCGGTTGAACCATGATTCTGACATGGTTTGACCGGGATTAATCTAGCACTTGTGTTGTTGTTTAAACGATATGTTGATTCCTATGTGTTCCTTGTCATGATTACGGCATGTTTGGACCAAAAATTGAGCCATTTGATAACTGGAACATAGAATAAATCGAGAATGAAAGTACTACTATCTTTATCCGGGTTTCGAAACCCAAAAATCGTCTGACACCAAATTCGGAGGCTTTGATCTCCTTGGGGTGATGTTGTTTGACCAAAATAAGTATCGTGAATCGGTATAGTGACATACACACTACAAGATCTCGACTTTTTATGTTGAATGTAATACATGCAAGAACCGAGATTAAACTACGGTCAAACACGATGATTGATATCGAAAGTCATCGGTGTTCTTGAGGCTCAAGAACACCAACAATGACGTTTTTTAGTGTCGCTAAAGCTATTTAGCGGACGGTTTTATTATTTTCTAATTTCTCGAATATTCCGTAAATTATTTAAAATTAGAAATAAATTATAAAAATTATTAAAAATGGTTTTAAAAATTATTTTAAATTATGAAAATAATTTTTGATTAATTGATTATTTTTCTTTAATATTTATAATTATTTAAATATTAAAGGTATTTAATTTATTTACTTAGTGTATTAAATAAATTAGTGAAAAATAATTTAATATTATGAAAAATCATATTAAATAAGAATAATGTATTTAAAAAAATTGAGTTATAAAATACAACTTTTAATTTTTTTTGGAGAATTTTCATTCATAAATTAATATTAATGATATTAGATTTATTTAATTATTAAATTAAATAAATAAGATAAAAATGATTTTATTGATTTAAAATCATTTTAAATAAGAATAAAGTGTTAGAAAATATTTGGGATTTTAAAATATAATTTTCTATATTTTGGAGAATTCTCATTAATAAATCAATATTAATGATATTAGATTTATTTAATTATTATATTAAATAAATGAATTAAAAATTATTTTATTGAATTAAAATCATTTAAAAATGAGAAAATTGATTTAAAAGTATTTTAAGTTATAATTAATGACTTTTACTATTTTGATAATAATTTCATTAATATTTAAATATTAATGGTGGTGGTTTAAAAATGATTTTAATTAATTTAAAAATCAATTAAGTAGAATATTAACGATTTAAAAATATTTTATGTTATTAACAATAACTTTAATATTTTGACAAGTATAACATTAATATTTTTATATTATTAAATATTAATGATAATAAGATTATTTGATGATTAAATCATTTAAAATGATTTAAGTGTTTGAAAAATTATTATAAATTATAATAATTGTTTATAAATTATTAAAAGGTTTCGAAAAATATTGTTAATGATAATTGACTTATCTAAAATAATATTGAAGCTTAGTGACCAAGTTTAATTAACAATGAATGTGTTAATTGTCGGCTAGAGTGACCAGAACACCGAGAATGGACCGAAGTCCAACCAGACCGAAATAGTTAGATTTGATAAGTGTTTATATAGGTTATAAACACTGATGTGGTTATGTGGTAATGTTCCTAGGAGAAGTTTGACTGTTAAAATACAGTGTTATGTGTTATGAAATATTGTGCTAATTGTGAGACCGGTATTATTGGTTATAGGTCTTACGAACGCAGTTAATTATATTGTGTAGCAGTAATCAGCGGAGAAGGCAAGTTCCCTAACTCAACCTTGAGTTATATTCATTCAATTTTTATAGTGGTTAATTATTGCTAATTATACCATGTCCAGGGATTTATTTTTGATTATTCGCAATTAGTGCATGTTTAATAATTCAAATTGAATTACTAATTCAGAGAATATACAATTGTAAAATAACTATTGTTGGATATTCATATTCGTAGAAGATAGAATTGACAGTACAGATAATTCCTGTTTATTGTCAAATTATGTTGAGAAATATCTTAGCTAATTATTCTAGCTAGACGAACATTTGTTAGAACTTGATAAATTCAAGAAGAGAATTCAATTGTTATTGATAGATCGATGCCAATTATTTCGGCTAGATCGATAAGTAAATAGAAATTGAAATCATTGCATTTCGTTGTTAAATCAAATTCTGATTCAAAGACTGAGAAGAACAACCTTTTATATAAAGGGAACATTTTTTTTATGTCGTATATTCTACCATTGCGCGCGACCTATAAGTATTATGCATAATATAGGGTATAAGGAGTTGGCCGGCTCTAAGTATTTACAGAGGGGTATGATTTAATCTTTATGGTTATCTGATACTCCTGCGTATGTATCAAAGTAAATCTTTGATAGATACCCGAGAAAAGAAGTTCAAGATCCAATGGATCACTCAGCATAAATCTGGAAAACATTCCACTTTGTAATTGCGTAGAATTGATTCTTGATTATTCATTAGAATATCACAGAAACTTTGAAAGTGTTGTACTCTTTCATTATCAAATTATTGCGTTGCCTAGAATACGAGAAGACTTGTTATTGATTAACAATTTGTTCAGCTATTTCAAAGTTCACCGAACTTTTGTTTCATTCTATCAAAATAGATAGTTTGTTCTTATTGATTAGTATACATTTATTGTATGTCTTAACTTGCGGGGCAAACTTGTTGCTCACCCTTGCTATATATAAAACATTTTAGTTAGAATCGAAGAGGCCAGCTGATCGAAGAAGAACAAAGGTAAAGGCAAGATGCTGGAGTAGTATAATGAACAATATTATGATTATGTTGTATTATATTGTAAACCCTTTTTGTATATCTAAGGGGTATTTCTGTAATGTTAAGGTTAGTGGACTTGGGACTTATGTATTAACAACATATGTTAATAACTTATGTATTCTATATATATATATATATATATATATATATATATATATATATATATATATATATATGAATGGGTAGTTAAATGGTATTATATTGTGGATCGTGAACACCAAACTAGGGGTCGGTAACCCAAATTTGGGGTGTCACAATATATATATAAAAAAGCTGTCAAATATATATATATACAAACATGATCACCAACCACGAAGCACCTCCATGGGGGATCGAATGTAAATAAACCTCAGAAAAGCTATCAACCAAAGACGAGGAAACTCCAGGTGGGACAAAATATAAATAAAGTTGTACAAAGCAATCATGTGACACCCCCAAAATTAGGTATACATCACCCATTCCGAGTCGCCAGATACATGGTACAAAATTCAAATACAACTTTATTTATACAATCATTGAAATGTCAGATAGAATACGACCACGATTAATCATGAAGTTTTAATACAAATGTATGTAACTCTCATGGTGCCCGACCACAACCTTACAATGGTACTTTATATAAAAGTATAGTCAAAAACCTGCTTTTAGAAATTAAAATCTTTGGGAAGTGCTCAAGAAAACCTTCAGAATGGGAGGTCATGCGTCAGGTTATAATAGATATCATATGGCCATAGAATTATCCTTGGTTGACCCAATAGACCCCAAAAAAATGAGAAGATTACTATCATCTTCTTTCCAATGGTGAGTCTTCTCTTGACATATAACTATCTCCACTGTTTCCAAGTGAATATTATATTTTAAATCAACTCCAATATCATATAGGTAGTGCCCGTAGATATACTCAGCAAGTGGATGCGCATAACCCTGTCTTATGATAACATGAGGTTGTATGTCATTAGACATCTTGTATGATAGTGGCAAAACACCCTTCCAAAGTTGGGTTCACCTCACCCTATTTGATTCACCAAATATAACTACTAAATGTTGTATAGAATACAACACACTTTTCTATACTGTTTAGGGAGAACCTTCACAGCTAGAGACCACTGTTCTATTCCCCTGTTATCCCCGCTCGACCCGGCAACACTCTTATTACCTGAAAGGAATTGTGAAGCAAAAAGGGTGAGCACAACTAGCCCAGTAAAGAATATCATGACTAAAGATAATTTAATTATCAATAGCTTTCATCAATAATAAATCAGAGATTTGGAACATATGGTAGATGATAAAACTTTTTAACCATAGTTACAGCGAAACGAGCAATCCATTAGAAGAGTCAAATAGACCATCAGGTCTATTATCTTCTCCATGTTAAAAGTCCACCAATAATGTTTTATCCTTGTAACATCAATCAACAATTCATGTCCACAATCATATGAATAACTCATAATCATAATTGTGATTCTGAATTCCTTTTCGCACCCAGGATGAAGATAATTTTTATCACATATCTTCACCAAACATCAAAAATCATGGTTATACCAAATCACAATTCATGCCCGTAATCATTAAATCAACTTTGCACTACGGCCAAAGATATTCATTATTATCACATCCATGAATTAATATTTCATTGCTGAGACTCAGCTCAATAAATAATCCTCATCATCGAATCATCCCTGCACTACAGGCCAAGGATATTCTTTAGTATCACGACCACGAATTATTCATGCACTACGGGCCAAAGATAATCGTTTTTTCATCAACGATCCTGATCATGCCATAAAACAATTCATCTTTGCACCCTTGGCCGAAGAGAATCCATAGCCATAATCATACCAAAAACTGTCCATCAATGTACTACGTGCCAATGACGACTTTTTCATTAGTATCACAACCACAAATTATCCATGCACTACGGGTCAAAGATAATCGTATTTTTATCAACGGTCCTGATCATGCTATAAAACAATTCATCTTTTGCACCCTTAATCAAGAGAATCCATAGCCATAATCATACCAAAAAACTCGTCCCATCAATGCACTACGGGCCAATGAGGACTTTTTCCACATCATTTGTAACATTACTACCATGATTATGCCGAATAATCCCTGGTCATAATCATACCAAGTCCATCTATACACTACGCCCAAAGATAACTTTCAACACAATATAAGCATGAGGATGATGACAATGATATAAGAATCAATCAAATGAGATAAAGGATAAATATTAAACATTTATAATACAATTTATCCAAATAAGCTCAATAATAACCAAATGTTATCAATCACTTAATAATCTCATAATCTAATATCATTAATATTTTAATCATTTCTTAAACTTATAAACAATTTATTTCAATTTTTACACTTTATCAAATAATGCATTTAATCATTCAAAATGTCATACTCATAAGATTTCATCATCAATGATCAAATCCTCATCAAAAATCAGATATACCCTATATAGGATTTCCAAGCCATAAAATCCTCTTTTCCAATTTTATTACTTCACATAACATATTTAATTCATTTACTCATAACTAGTTCATTTTCATGAAAATACCAAATCAAATTCCAATAATATTTCATTTCGGGATTTAGCGTAATATAGTCCCATCTTGAACATATATTTTTCTTAGAATTTTAAAATTCATTTACTATTTTTCATATGGCTAAAACCGCCGAATATTTAGACATTTATCATAAATTGTACTTTTGTCCAAAAATTTCAAATTTACAGGTATACTCTGTCATATATACATGTACTCCCAATAAAAATTTCACAAATTTGGAGTTAACCACAAGGAGTTATAAGAGTTTACTTTTAAAATAGTCTTTTCCCATAAAATCCATAACTCTTAATCTATACATCCAAAAATCGCCATTTTGGACACAATTTAGAAAACTCATCAAATTATCATTTTAAATTTTTCCAAAATTTTTGAGGGTCGAAAAATTATGAATCACTTCTCAGCGTAAACCCCTTTAATGAAAATACTATTTGTATGAATACGAAGGATCATTCACCATGCATGTGGTAATCCACATGTACAAAGTTATTCCAACGTAATAAAAAAGAATGGAATAATAGAAGGATTCACCATGCATGCGATATAGATCGCACTTACAAAAGTTATTCCCAAATGTAATAATAAATAATGGAACCAGTCCCACAGAACGCATTGCATACGATATTCTATTCGACGTAATAATAAAGAATGTAATATCGTAAGAATTTCACCATGTATGCGGTACTTTGCATAAACAGGTTATTCCAACATAATAATAAAGAATGGAATAACAGAAGAATTTCACCAAGTATAGGGTAGTCTACATATACAGGTTATTCCAACAGAATAATAAATAATAATAATATCCTTTACGAGTATGATAATTATATCCCCTACCTTAAAAAGAAAAGTATTCCGGTGTAGGTAGGAATATACTTGAAGAAAACTTGCACTACACTCAAAGCTTTCTTAAACTCTAAAGAAATACGCTCAAGATTATAGAAGAAGAACTCTCTATAGTTTCTCTCTGTAGTTTCAAAGAATTCGTAAGAAATAATGAAGGAATGAGCTTCTTTTATAGAAAATGGATCGCATAGTAACTAACTCATGAACGGTCAGATTGATTTACTTTAATCTGACTATTCCCATATTTAAAGCAAAATCTTTTAAATAAAATATAATATATTCTATTTATAATCTAATAAAATGAATAACTTTATAAAAGATTTTACTATGCAAACACTATCGCATACATTATGCATAATAAAATATAATATATTCTAATTATTATCTAATAAAATGATAACTTTATAAAAGTATTCTGCTTTATATAAAAATATTTTACTATGCAAAATACTATGCGATTAATTATGCAACACTATGCATAATAGAATATAATATATTCTATTTATAGAATAACTTTATAAAAGTATTATGTTTTATATAAAAGATTTTCTCTGCTTTTATTACATTAATAATACCAATAAAAAAAACCGAGTGACTTATCACGTAAACATCAATAATCAATACTTGTGTGCTACTATGCAACCAAGCGCCAGACATCGCACTTTTACTACCGAGTAGTTCAACAGCTTTTAATCGGTAAAAACTTCCACCGTTATTCTCATAAAATATTTTTGTCATTTTCTCAATCCGAATAATAATTCCATTGTGGGTACACCAATGATTGTCTGGTGTCATTTGGATATTCCCCGACAAAAAGAATATTCCCCATTAATCGAATATTTCCACACAACTAAATATTTTATATCAATCGCTTACTTTGAAAAAAAATTCACATATTACCCTTAACTTTAAACTTTTATCAATTTAACTATTTACCAAAATAGAAAAATTAAATACTTTTATTTCATGAAATTAGGGGTCTCAAAAATGAACCTGGCATGAAGTGAGTTCCAGCGGAATGAAAACGTAAAGAAAACTATAAAAGCGATCAACCACCACGAAGTAAACTCTGTGTGGGACGAAATATATATATATATATATATATATATATATATATATATATATATATATATAAGCAATAAACGCACTTGATGTAAAATCCAAAGCTCATCGAATGTAGTTCAACAACAAATACTCACATATATATATATATATATATATATATATATATATATATATATATATATATATATATAAAAGCGAGTAAAATCTAACCGGATATAAAATCTGTGCTCTCATCGAATGTAGTTCGACAACAGTTCATATATATATATATATATATATATATAGGATTCCATCCACATGACAATAGGTCGTTGTTGAGAGCTGACCCATTTAATGTGCCTATACCTATACTAGAATATATATATATATATATATATATATATATATATATATATATATATATTATTTGTTTAAGTAAAGGTAGTAATACCGCCAAATGGGTCGCTTCGCCAACAACCTATTGTTGTGGATGAAATCCCATATATATATATATATATATATAATTTAGCAAACGCAATGGGATATAAAATTTAGGCTCATCGAATGTAGTTCTACACACGCTTAATATATATAAATATTTATATATATATATATGAACTGTGTGTCTAACTTTGTCTGATGAGCCTAGATTTCACACACGCTTCATATATATATAAATATATATATATAAGCAAATAAACGCCTGCAATCAAGTTCAGCTCAATCGAGGCATAACTCGATAATGTTAGTCCATATATATATATATATATATATATATATATATATATATATATATATATATATATATATGTATATACAAATCGAATAAAACCACTGGATCAAGTCCGCAAACACACGCAACATAACTCTCAACGTGAAGAATGGTGTGTGCAAAGATGATGAGAAAGGCTTTAAAGTGTGTGAGAAGGCTTACAACGGGCTGCCAAAGAAGACTTCTATATCTTTAAAGTGGATGAAACTCATTCTCACTTTGTAAAAAGTAGCTATATGTGAGCTCGCAAGTGTTTAAAATGGGAAAGCACTCAGTATATTGCAAGTACGGAGCAAATTTGACAGGGCTTGCTCGCTCTTTCTCTTCTTAAAATGTCCACCCCAAGCCCTCTATTTATATAGGGGGAGCATGAGTGTACCGCGCTGCCACCAAGGTGTACCTTAAGTGCCCTGGTTTCTGCCCTGTGTTTCTGGGTCAGGTCGTCTCATAGACGTGTGCGTATGTAACCGCAATATCCGCTCGAACTTTCAAAATTGCAATCCGGGCATCCGACTGAGTTATATAGGACCTATTTCGGACCGCCGTTGTCGAGAGTTGTACAATGGCATGGGATTAGAGTTTGTACGAAGTCATTGAAGATGGGACGATGCCCTCCGATCTTCAAGCTTCAAATTCTATCCGTTACCCCGCATAATAGTCACTCAGGATTGGTTTTCCTTTATTCTTGTGGGACATCGTTGTGTAGAGATGTGTGTATAAAATGTTGAGACAACGTGATATGGCTTTAGAGTGGCGAGATGATGCCTTGGCCCCTCACCGGAGTTATTGCCGGTTGAAATGATAAAGTAGACGTTGCTCGGGGTTATTACCGAGATTGATTGCCGCAGTGTTGAAGGTCCTCGGTGTCAACTCGAGGTGTGCGTGTCCTCCCGGTGTTATCTCCGGTTGGTCTTGGGTGTCTCTCGTTGTGAGCACCGAGATTGAAGCCGGTTGCATTTGTAACAAGCATTTCAGGAGGTTATCGTCGGGACTGCATTCCTTGAGGTGATCACCAAGGTTGGTAGCTATTCCCATGATTGGGACTGAGACTGGATACCTTGGGATTATCTCCAAGATTAATCGGTCTTCTCCAGTGTGTGTTTCGGTATTGGATCTGCACGCATCGGGGTTATCTCCGAGGTTGGAATTGTTACTCCCGAAGGTGTGTTCTGGGGTTGATGTTAAACTTCCAAAGAGTATCCTAATGGATATGAACTGTCTTCCAAGGTTCCCTCTTGAAAGAAGAATTTGTCCTCCTACAATATTAGTGACAGGTGTGCAGAAAATTTCGAGTGTCTACAGAAGGGATATTATTTCATTTCATATTCCTAAATTTAAACTTACTATGGTAAGTATTGCTTCTATAATTCCTGAAATGATTAGAAATTCCTTAATTTTTGCGCTTCATCTAAACTTGAATATTGGTCTGAACTTTCTTATTAAAATTTAAACTTTTCATGTCTGGGTATTATTCATATGGTACTATTCATGGGCACTATTCATACATATGGTACTATTCATACGGTATTATTTACGAGTATTATTCACAACAGAATTTAATTTTCTTTTCTATCCAAATTATTTTTGATACATGAATATCATTCTTGAATTTTACTTCACAAATAGTTATCATGTTGACAATTTAATTGGACATATTTGAACTCTGGATAAATTGAATTAGAACTCTCTAATATTTGTCCTTTATCTCAATTAATTGAATCTTTATATCATTGTTATCATCCTCATGCTTATATTGGAAGTCATCTTTGGGCCGTAGTGCAAAGATGGACTGTTGATTGGTATGATTATGACTAGGAATTGTGTATTGGTATAATCAAAACCTTTAATGTTACAGATAAGGTTTGTGGTGAAAGTCCTATTTGGCCCGTAGTGCATAGATGGACAGGTGTTTGGGCATGATCGTGACCACTGGTGATACTAATGAATATCCTTGGTAGTGCATGGATAATTTTTTGATTTGAAATATTTATTGAATGATGTTACAGAAATAAAATATTGATGATGAACTCATAGAAGATAGTAGATATCATGCTCTACTTGACTCTTATAATGGATTATTGTTTCCGCTGCAATTGTATTCTAAAACTTGTTGTCTATTGTATTCTATCAGATTTTTCCCTGTTGAGGATTAAGAATAATTTGTTCTATATTATCTTAGTCATAATTGTAAGACCCCAAATTATTAATAAATGAAATTTATTTTCCTCTATTTATTATTTTGAAATAGTAAGGGTTGATTTGATTAATATGGTTAGTTATGGGTAAAATGCACAAATATTTTAAATAAGCGGTGGTTATAAAATATTCATTGTTGTTTTGAGAATATTCGTTTGGTCGTGGAATATTCTTCATTGTCAGAATATTCGTATGATAATCTCGCGATTTTTGTGGGCCCCATAACTGAAAAGCGATTGGATGAAGAAAACGACAAGTATAAGTTGTTTACAAATAACGGTAGCGGTTATTCAAGAATATCTTTTGTTGGAATACCCTATGGTTAAAAACACAAGAATACGTGTTGTTGCAAGAGATACTACCAGATTGCACCAATTATTGATTCTTACGTAAGAAGGCACTACTCAATAATTGTTACAATGAGTTATTTATTCAAGATTTTATTTTATTGATTCAATAATTGTTGCGTTGATATTTTATATTACCGTTGTTTCAATAATTGTCACTACACGTTATTTTCCATTATCAAAGCAATAATTCATATTATCTCAATAATATTATTAGAAAACATTATTGGCAATGTCTAGAAAGTTCTGCTCTAAGGAGAGGTTTGGTCACCTAATTGCTTGTAAGTAAGGAGAAATCCTTATTGAAAGCCCCTCTTTCCTGTGAACTACTTAGTTGCAAAGATCGTGATTCTTAGAATATTATTTATGAATAATTAATTATTGATTTATATGATGAGGAAAATATTGATTTTATGTGGATATAGATGGAGAAAATTTTTAAAGTGACAATTGTTGAAAAATGATATTTTATCTTTTCTGATAAAATAATTTATTATTATATTTTAATAATATAATAATGGTGATATTTTTATAGTGAATGTGGGATATATGAGTATATGAGGAGAAAGAGTATTTTTGTTGCATTAAATGATTAACACATGTTTTGTGTGTCGGTGGACCCCATTTCTTGACTGAAATTTGATTATAGCTTGTAAAATCGCCCGTTTATGGATTTCGGTCAATTTCTGTTTGGAATTTGAAAAAACTTTCTTCTGTAAAGTTGTAGAGAATTGAATTTCCTATAAGAAATTGCGAGATTCGAATTGTTTGATAAAATGGCTATTTATTATGAATTATTGAAGTTCCGAAGTTCCGAAATAATTAAAATTTTGAAGTTTTAAATATTTTTGTTTAGAAAAACGTTTTTGTCATTATGGTGGACTATTTTGGTGGCTGAAATCAGATTCAAAGGTGTGTGTATGAATAAGTTTTGAAAATATTATTAATTTATTAAATTTTCTGCTTTGGTGTCCTAAGCATTTTCCTATAAATAGGGTGCTTAGGTTAGAATTGAAAATCACACCAGAAACTGAAGTTTTCTCTCTCTTTCTCTCTTGATATATTGAGCGTATTCTTGTGAGTATTTTAATACTTTGAGTGTTGATATACGGTGTAAGTTCAAGTCATAGCCTATATCCGGTGGTTTAACTAGAAGTACTGTCTTTACGAGGTAAGGGATATTATTTTTTAAAAAAATTATATTATTTCTTCAATATCATTATGCCGAAATATTAGTTCGAACTTTTTATCAAATTTGGAACTTTTTCATGTCGGGGTTACTATTAATGAGTTACTATTCATGAGTTACTATTCACGAGTACTATTCATGAAGCATGATGATCTTTTTTGTGAAATTTCTATCTTTTAGTTTCAGAGTCACTATTCATGTATACGGCACTATTCACGTATATGGCACTATTCACGAATACGACACTATTCACAGAAAAATTAAATTTTTGTTTTTCGTCCAAGATATCTATTATGGATACTAGTTTTGATTGTATCCATGTTTTGATCATTCTTGAATCTTACTCCACTCTTTGTTTATTTATGAAGTATTTTTGAACTTAGATTGTTTAAAGTACGAATCCTTAATATTTATTCTTTTGTTTCAATCGGATTCGCTTTTCTTTAAAATATTTTTCATCATCCTCGACCATAAATGATGATATAATTGAATATTTTGGCTGTAGTGCAAAGATGAATGATTTCGATGAATATCTTTGGCCCAGTAGTGCAAAGATGAACAGTGTTTAGATGAACATGACCAATCGATGAATATCTTTGGCTCAGTAGTGCAAAGATGAATATTTGATTCCAGATATATATTGATTGATGTTACAGGATAAAAGATAGACGATGAACTTTTAAATTCATATATAGAAGATAGTAGTTTGCATTCTCTACTTAACTCTTCTAATGAATTATTATTTCCACTGAATATTGATTTAAAACTTGTTGTCTATTGTATTCTATTAGATTTTTCCTGTTGAAGACTAACGATAATTTGTTCAGATTATCTTAGTCATAATGTTCTTTACTTGGGCTAGTTGAGCTCACCCTTTTCCTTTTTGTTCCATTTTCTTCTCGGAGGCTTAGAATTTAGCGAGTACTAGTCGGGTATGGAATGATGGTTCTAGAAGTTATTTTAGTAGTCCTCACCATTTTTGTAAAATAATGTATCAATAATTGAAATGAGGACTTAGTTGAGTGTGGATATTGTCTAGATGACAATATTTGTATTTAAATTCACCGTTTTTATGTTGTATTAATAAAGGTGTAGTTGTTTCTGTACCATGTATTTTGACAACTCAGAATGGGTGTTGTATACCTGTTTTGGGCCGTCACAATAATATTCTTTAATGGGCTAGTTGAGCTCACCCTTTTCCTTTTGGTTCCATTGTTCTTCTCAGGAGGCTAGAATGTAGCTGGGACTAGTCAAGGAGTGGAGTAATGGTCCAAGATGGTTATTATAGCAGTCCTCACTATTTTTTAAAATAGTGTAATAATAATTATAATGAAAACTTTATTTGAGTTTGGATATTGTCTAAAAGATAATATTTTTATTAAAAATCTCAGCGTATGTGTGTCGTATTTTGCACGACAGTTGTATTAATGAAGTTTGTATTTGGTTTATGTACCATGTATTTGGCGACTCAGAATGGGTTGTGTGGACCTATTTTGGGGGCATCACAAGCAGCCTATCAGGTTCGGGTTCAGGGCAACGAATAATAAGGCTGAGTACGAGGCAATATTTGTAAGACCCCAACTTTTTATGAATAAATATTTAATTTTCTCTAAATATTATTTTGAATAATAAGGTGTTGATTTGATATAATGCTATAGTTATGGGTGATATGTGAAAATTTTACTAAGTAAACAAGTTATCATAAAATATTCATTTGGTCGGGAAATATTCCTTTTATCGAGGAATATCCATATGATGACACAATCATTGGTGGACCCCACAACAAAATAATTGTCGGATATAAAAAGTAACAGAAATAACCTTTTTATAAAAATAACGGCAAAACTTTTACCGTTAAATGTTGAAATCCGGTGATAAAAGTACAGTAATACGTGTTGTTGCACAATAGCACACGATATTACACAGTATCTCTGATTATTGATGCTTACGTAAGGAGTCACTCAGTTTTATTCAATTATTGCAATAGTAGTTGCTGCAAAGTATCTCATATTATTGATTCAATTAGTGTCACAGTATCATCTACACAATATTTTATATTATTAAATCAATAATTGATACGACATAGTTATTCATATTATTATTTGCATTATTGATAATGTCTAGAAAGTTCTGTCAAGGAAAGGGGTTAGGTTATTTAATTGCGTGCCAATAAGGAAAAATCCTTATCGGAAAGCCCCCTCTTTCTTGGGAATGATCTGATTGTCAATATTGTGAGTTATAATATTAATGATGAATAATTGTTGAAAGATTAAAAATATGTTTATTGAAGATAAGTGATTTGTGGTAAATATTTATTTAATTTTTGATATAAGTAGAGGGGTTTATCTTGAGGCGTTTGTTGTAGTTTTGGCTTATTATTCCATAGGGAGATGTGCTAATTTTTCAGACCGTCGGTTGAGGTTTTAATAGTAAATCTGTAAGACCCCAACTTTTTATAAATAAAGATTTAATTTCCTCTATTTATCATTTTGAAATAGTAAGGGTTGATTTGATTAATGTGGTTAGTTATGGGTAAAATGCACAAATATTTTAAATAAGCAAATGGTTATAAAATATTCATTGTTGTCGGAGAATATTCGTTTGGTCGTGGAATATTATTACCGCTTGGGAATATTCGTATTTACGCCAGAACCTTGTAATAATGGGCCCATGTGAAAGCGATTGGATGAAGAAAAACGACAAGTATAAGTTGTTTATAAATAATCTACGCAGTTGTTATTCACAGATAATATCGCTTGGAATACCCGGTGGTTAAAACATAGTAATACGCGTTGTTGCAGATAAAGATATTTATGGTATTGCACTAATTATTGATTCTTACGAAAGAAGGCACTACTCAATAATTGTTACATAATTACTGCTCAAGATTTTATTTTATCGATTCAATAATTGCTTTGCGTTAATTTTTTTATATTATCGTTGTTTCAATAATTTTCACTACACAGTATTTTCCATTATCGAAGCAATAATTCATATTATCTAAATAATATTATCAGAAAACATTATTGGTAATGTCTAGAAAGTTATGTCTAAGGAGAGGTTTGGTCACCTAATCATGCGCTACCAAGAAGAGAGAAATTCTTATCGAAAAGCCCTCTTTCCTGAGAACTACCGGTTGCAAGATCGTGAATCAGAATATTATTTGTGAATAATTAATTATTGATTTATATGATGAGGAAAAGATTGATTTTATGTGGATATAGATGGAGAAAATTTTTAATGTGACAATTGTTAAAATTAATATTTTATCTTTTTCCGATAAAATAATTCATTTAAATATATTATTTCAATAATATATTAAAGATGATATTTTTACAATGAATGTGGGATATATGAGTATATGAGGAGGAAGAGTATTTTTGTTGCATTAAATGATTAACACATATTTTGTGTGTTTGGTGGACCCCATTTCTCGATCGAAATTTGATTATAAGATGTAAAATCGCCTGCTTGTGGATTTCACCAATTGTTGTTTGAATTTGGAAAACTTTCTTCTCGCAAAGTTGTGGAGAATTGAATTTCCTATAAAAAGTGGCAAGATTCAAATTTTCTGACAAAAGGGCTATTTATTATGAATTATTGAAGTTCCGAAGTTCCGTAATAATTGATTATTGGAAGTTTTAATTATTTATTTTATGAAAAATGTTTTTTTTTATTTTTTCTAGAAGGTTAGCATGTGTGAATTGCTGATATTTAGATTCTTGGGTGGTAGGCTTGAATTTTTATTAAATAAAATTATTTTAAAAAAATTTCTGCTTTGGTGTTCTAAGCAATTTCCTATAAATAGGGTGCTTAGGTTAGAATTAAAAATCACACCAGAAACTAAAGTTTTCTATCTCTTTCTCTCTCTATATTATCGAGCGTATTCTTGTGAGTATTTTTAGTACTTTGAGTATTGCTATACGGTGCAAGTTCTTTCAGCACTATATCTAGTATTCTAGTCAGAAATACTATTCTTTCCGAGGTAAGGGATGTTATTTTATTCGAAAATGATATTATTTCTTCAATATAATTATGCTTAGAAATATTGGTTGGAAATTTTTATCAAATTTGGAACTTTTTCATGCTCTGGGTTACTATTCATGAGTTACTATTCACGAGTTACTATTCACGAGTACTATTCACGAAGCGTGATGATGTTTTTTTGTGAAATTTCTATCTTTTGAGGTCGGAGTTACTATTCACGTATATGGCACTATTCACGTATACGGCACTATTCACGAATACGACACTATTCACAGAAAAATTAAATTTTCTTTTCTGTGTCCAAGATTATCTGTTATGATTCCTATCTTTGATTGGATCTATGCTTGGAACTTCATTCTTGAATTTTACTCCAATCTGGTTATTTATGAAGTATTTTCAAACTTGGGTTATTTAAAGTATGAATCCTTAATACTTATTCTTTTGTTTCACTGGATTCGTTTTCTTTAAAATATTTTTCATCATCCTCACTCCTAAATGATGATATAACTGAATATCTTTGGCCCGTAGTGAAAAGATGAATGATTTTATGTAATGAATATCTTCGCCCCGTAGTGCAAAAGATGAACAGTGTTTAGATGAACACGACTAATCGGTGAATATCTTTGGCCTCAGAAGTGCAAAGATAAATATTTGATTTATGATGTGTATTGATTGATGTTACAGGGATAAAATATCGATGATAGACTTTTAAATTCATAGATAATAGTAGATTTCATTCTCTACTTAACTCTTCTAATGAATTGTTGTTTCACCGCAGCTTGTTGATCTAAAACTTGTTGTCATTGTATTCTATCGATTTTTCCTCATTAAAGACTAAGGATAATTTGTTGTACATTATCTTAGTCATAATATTCTTTATCGGGCTAGTTGAGCTCACCCTTTTCCTTTTTGTTCCATTTTTCTTCTCGTGAGACGAGAATATAATGAACTAGTTTCTGTGGTATGGAGTAATGGTTCAAGATGCTTGTTTTAGTACTCCTCACTATTTTGTAAAATAGTGTATCAATAATTATAATGAGGACTTATTTGAATGTGGATATTGTCTAGAAAATAATATTTGTATTTAAACTCACAGTTTATGTGTTGTCGTATTTTGCACGACAATTATATTAATGAAGTTGTAGTTATTTCTGTACCATGTATTTGGCGACTCAGAATGGGTTGGATGGAATGGACCTATTTTGGAGGTGTCACAGTTGGTATCATAGCTTAGGGATATGATCTCCAAGTGAGATCGGGGAATAGAACTAGGAGGAGAGAGACAAGTAAATCCTTCACTAGTGTGTCCTACCTAAGCTTATTTGTTGGTCAGTCATAATATAGGGGTATTATGTGATTTGTTAATTTGTTTAATTAACCCTTATTTTATTGCAGTATTTAAGAATGTCAACTGAGAATGTTAACAGTGGAGTAAATGAGACCGTGGAGACACCTGTACTCATCAACGAGGAGAACGTGCAACAGGCTGGCAATGTTCCTCCTGTGAACAACACCACTGAGCAGATGACGAACGATGGTATGTTTAGGAACTTTCTAGAATTCATGCAAAACCAAACGAGAAAGACTACTGTTCAAAATGCAGGTGGAAACACTGGCAACTCACGAATGGTCACCGCTAAGCAGTTCAAGGAGTTAAGACCGTCAGAGTTTTTGGGAAAGCCAGAACCACTTACGGCAGAGACGTGGATAAAGCAGATCACTAAGATATTTGATGTCTTGGGATGCTCAGAGGAGCAAAAGGTTCATTTCGCCACTTTCATGTTACGAGGAGAGGCGATTATCGGTGGAATCTGTAAAGTGTACTCACCCTCACCGCATGAAAGATGTCTTGGGAGAAGTTCCAAGAATTGTTCAACGACAAGTACTTTCCCGAAAGTATTCGGCATACGAAGGAGGTAGAGTTCATCAAGTCGAGCAAAACAATATAAACGTGTCACAAGACGGGCTAAGTTTGCCGAAGTTGTCTCGATTTGCATCCCATTTGGTTGATAATGAGGAGAGAATGACATGAATGTTTCTGCGAGGTTTGAAACCCAAAATACGTCAATACCTCATTTCTCACAAACTTTGTTTATATTCAGATGTTGTAAATAGGGCTCAGTTATTGGAGCGCGATAATGAGTCGGCTCAACTGAAGAATAATGACCAACAACTCGATGATAATCGTACCGGTGGCAACGGTTATCGGAACAATGATAACAATTGTGGAGGAAATTATCATGCCAGAAATGGTAACCACTTCGGTGGTAATCATGGCCAAGAGAATAGAAGAAATAATTCAAGTGAAAATTTCAAAAAGAGAAGATTTAACAATGACGGGAAGACGTCGGCACCAACACCAGCAACGAATTTTAGAGGAGGAGAAAGACCGCTAGTTAGATGCTACAGATGCGGAGAAGAGGGACACATAAGTCCAAACTGTTCACAACCTTCCAAGGTATGTTATAATTGTGGAAAAGAAGGTCATATCGCTTCGAGATTGTGCGGTAGAAAACCCAGTCCAATGGGATGGTGACTCAAAAGGTCATTCCCGAAAAAGTCAAAGTCAACGGTTCTTGGAAGAGCATTTTTCGTGACTTCTCAAAAAGCGAGTAACCCGAACGAAGTTAGCACGAGGTTAGTTAATTATAAATTCTTACGAAGTTTATACCTTATTAGATACCGGTTTTACCCATTCATTTATCTCTCCTGCTTATACTCAACGTTTAAACTTAACTCCGGAGAAAATTAGACTTTGACTTATTTGTTGAAACTCCGTTAGGAGAAACTTTCATCACATCCACTGTTTATAAATCTTGTTTGATCCAAGTTGGCACCATCACAATACCTGTTGACCTTATTTCTTTAAAGATACTTATTTTTGATGTGATTTTAGGGATTGATTGATTGATTAACTACTCATCATGCTAAAATTGATTGCTTTTATAAGGTTGTTAGTTTTCATATTCCTAAGGAACCTGTTATTCGAATTCAAGCAACCAAACCATTGAAGTCAAACACTTTCATATCAAGCCATAAAGTCATTCGTTTATTGAAAAACGGATGTCAAGTTTTCTTAGCCATGTTATGGACTTGAACAAAAATACGTCAGATTTGAATGATATTTCTGTTGTTAGTAAATTTCCTAACGTATTTCCTGAAGAATTTTCTGGCCTACCCCAAAGTGTGATATTGAATTTTGTATCGACTTTGAACTCGGTACAAAACCCCTTTCTAAAATCTCATGGCTCCTATTGAACTTCAGGAGTTAAAAATTCAACTGTAGAAGTTTGTACCCGAGCCTTTATCTAGTGACTCTCTTTGTGGAATGCACCGGAGCCAGACTCTCCGTAGGGGATGCCATATTCGTGCGATAGTAAACTGGTAGGTGTCATTGTGACGTGCTATCCAAAGTTGGGATATGAATCACAGTTGAGAACAACCTAAGTCGGTAATCGAAATACGTAGCTTTCTAAGCTTAGCTGGTTACTATCGGAGATTCGTGGAAGGATTTTATCGAATCGATACTCTATTAACTAGCTGACTCATAGAGATACAAAATTCGAATAGAGCAAGGAATGTGAGAAGAGCTTCAAAGAACTCAAGAGGAGACTCATTTCGGCACATGTTCTGACCATACCATCCTGCAAAAAACGAACATGGTAGCTGACGTGTTGAGTAAAAAATCGTATGTGCTTACTAGTGCGATATTGTTAACAAAAAGACCCATTTCGTATGACTTACAGAAGATGGAGATAGAGTTAAAGATTCCAAGAACCTACGTGAAGATAACGAATATACGATTAGAATCGACTTTAATCGATAAATTTAAAGCTGCTCAAGCTACAGACTTGAAGTTGATGAATATGAAGAAGAAGATACAAGAAGTCGTTATTCCAAAAGCGAGAATCGGCGATGTGAGGAAAGCTCAAACCTTCGATTTATTAGTCCATTTTAAATCCTCGATTGAATAGGAACTATGGCCTATAGACTCGCTTTACAGCCAAGTATGACGCGTGTTCATAACATTTTTTGCGTATCGATGTTATGTAAATATGTGGACGACCCGAACCACATTATTGAGTTAGAACCAGACGAGATACCAGAAGATTTAACGTATGAGGAGGTACCTGTCAAGATCTTGGATAGGAAGGAGCATGTCCTACGTACGTCAATTTCGAGGACGAAATTTCATAAGGAGGGGAGGTTGTAAGACCCCAACTTTTTATAAATAAAGATTTAATTTCCTCTATTTATCATTTTGAAATAGTAAGGGTTGATTTGATTAATGTGGTTAGTTATGGGTAAAATGCGTAAATATTTTAAATAAGAAAATGGTTATAAAATACTCATTGTTGTCGGAGAATATTCGTTTGGTCGTGGAATATTCTTACTGTTGGGGAATATTCGTACGATGGCGCAGCCTTGTGTGGGCCCATAACGGAAAGCGAATGGATGAAGAAAACGACAAGTATAAGTTGTTTATAAATAACAGCACAGTTGTTACCATTAATACTGTTGGAATACCCGGTGGTTAAAACATAATAATACGCGTTGTTGCACAGTAGCACACGGTATTGCACCAATTATTAATTCTTACGTAAGAAGACACTACTCAATAATTGTTACAGTAATTATTGTTCAGTATTTTATTTTATTTATTCAATAATTGTTGCGTTGATTTTTTTATATTACTGTTGTTTCAATAATTGTCACTACAAAGTATTTTCCATTATCGAAGCAATAATTCATATTATCTGAATAATATTATCAGAAAACATTATTGGCAATGTCTAGAAAGTTATGTCTAAGGAGAGGTTTGGTCACCTAATCAACGCGCGCCCAAAGAAGGAGAAATTCTTATTGAAAGCCCCTCTTTCCTCGAACTACCGGTTGCCCGATGAGGTGTGAATCTGTAATATTATTTGTGAATAATTAATTATTGATTTATATGATGAGGAAAATATTGATTTTATGTGGATATAGATGGAGAAAATTTTTAACGTGACGATTGTTAAAAATTAATATTTTATTTTTTTCTGATAAAATAATTTATTTAAATATATTATTTCGATAATATATTAATGATGATATTTTTACAATGAATGTGGGATATATGAGTATATGAGGAGGAAGAGTATTTTGTTGTATTAAATGATTAACACATGTTTTGTGTGTGTCATGGACCCCATTTCTTGAATTGAAATTTGATTATAGCACAGAAAAATCGTCTGTTTGTGGATTTCGGTCAATTGTTGTTTGGAATTTGGAAAAACTTTCTTCTGCAAAGTTGTAGAGAATTGAATTTCCTATAAAAAGTGGCAAGATTCGAATTTTCTGACAAAAGGGCTATTTATTATGAATTATTGAAGTTCCAAAGTTCCAGAATAATTAATTTTTGGAAGTTTTATTATTTATTTTATTAAAAACATTTTTTCTTATTTTTTCTAGAAGGTTAGCATGTGTGAATTGCTGAAATTCAAATTCTTGGGTGGTGGGCTTGAATTTTTATTAAATAAAATTATTTTAAAAAAAATTCTGCTTTGGTGTTCTAAGAAATTTCCTATAAATAGGGTGCTTAGGTTAGAATTGAAAATCACATCAGAAACTGAAGTTTTCTCTCTCTATATTATCGAGCGTATTCTTGTGAGTATTTTTAGTACTTTGAGTATTGCTATACGGTGCAAGTTCTTTTCAAAGACTATATCCAAAAGATCTATTCGGAAGTACTATTCTTTCTCGAGGTAAGGGATGTTATTTTATTCGAAAATGATATTATTTCTTCAATATCATTATCTTAAAAATATTGGTTGGAAATTTTTATCAAATTTGGGACTTTTTCATGTCGGGGTTACTATTCATGAGTTACTATTCACGAGTTACTATTCATGAGTTACTATTCACGAAGCGTGATGATGTTTTTTTGTGAAATTTCTATCTTTTGAGGTCGGAGTTACTATTCACGTATACGGCACTATTCATGTATACGGCACTATTCATGAATACGACACTATTCACAGAAAAATTAAATTTTCTTTTCTGTGTCCAAGATTATCTGTTATGATTCCTATCTTTGATTGGATCTATGCTTTGAACTTCATTCTTGAATTTTTCCCTGTTAAAGACTAAGGATAATTTGTTGTACATTATCTTAGTCATAATATTCTTTACTGGGCTAGTTGAGCTCACCCTTTTCCTTTTTGTTCCATTTTTCTTCTCAGGAGACGAGAATATAAATGAACTAGTCGGGGTGTGGAGTAATGGTTCAAGACAGTTGTTTTAGTAGTCCTCACTATTTTGTAAAATAGTTTATCAATAATTGTAATGAGGACTTATTTGAGTGTGGATATTGTCTAGAAGACAATATTTGTATTTAAACTCACAGTTTATGTGTTATCGTATTTTGAACGACAATTGCATTAATGAAGTTGTAGTTATTTCTGTACCATGTATTTGGCGACTCAGAATGGGTTGGATGAAATGGACCTATTTTGGGGGCGTCACAAAATTAATCTGGATCGTCCGTGAATTAGTTACTATTTAGTTCATTCTCCTATAAATAGAAGCTCACTTCTTCATTTTTTTCTTACGAATTCACTAAAATTATAGAGAGAAAGATGAAGAGTATTTTGCTAATTCACTATTGCAGTATCCAATCTCCTACTAAGGTAAGGGATATTACTTTTCGTATACGTAAGAGATATTATTTTTCGTATTTATTCTTTATTAATATGTGGAAATAACCTGTCTACGCGGATTACTGCATCCATGGTGAATAACCCTTCGTACTCATTCTTTATTTGTGGAAAAGATATGTTTACGCGGATTACAGCATGACGAGTGAAAATCCATCTGCAATTTCGTATATCATTTCTTTTCATATTCCTAATCTAAACTTACTATGATAAGTATTGCTTCTATAATCCTTGAAATTAGTAGAATATCCTTGAGTTTTGCACTTCATCTAGTATCGTTTCATTGGAATACTGGTCTGAACTTTCTTATTAAAATTCAATATTTTCATTCGAGGTACTATTTATGGTGTACTATTCACTCGGGTACCACTCACTCAGGGTACTATTCACTCGGGTACCATTCACTTGGGGTACTATTCACGGGGTACTATTTATTTGGGTACTATTTATGGGGTACTATTCATGGGGTACTATTCACGATAATTAATAGTTGTATTAATGAAGTTATATTTAATTTATGTACCATGTATTTGGCGACTCAGAATGGGTTGTGTGAACCTATTTTGGGGGCGTCATAGTTTTGGTAGGGTTGCGTTTGGCAAAGAGTCTTGACGTTTGGAGGTTGGTTATTTTCTGTGACTCTCATTTGGTCGTTAAGCAGGTTTCAGGGGAATACGAGGCTCGTGGTTTAAGGATGGTAAAATATCTGGCAGAGTTAAGGATCGGCTTTAGTGTTTTGATTCTTATATGTTTCAAGGGATAAACATATCAAATAATTCAATAGTTGATGCATTGGCAAAGTTGGGTACAACTAAAGCGAGTACATTTGACGAGTCGGCTTATTTAGAGGTTCTGAATCAGCCAAGTGTTAAGCATGTGGAAGTGATGTGTGTAGAACGGTCTAATTGTTGGATGTCTCCATACCTCGTGTAAGACCCCAACTTTTATGAATAAAGATGAATTTTCTATAAATATCATTTTTGAATATTATGGAATGAATTTGATATAATGTTATAGTTGTGGGTAATATTTATAAATTTTGCAAAGTACGTAAGTTGTTATATAATATTCGATTGGTCGGGGAATATTCGTTTTAACAGGGAATATTCATACAACGGCACAATCATTGGTGGACCCCACAACGGAATTATTGTCGGATTGAGAAAATGACAAAAATACTTTATGAAAATAACGGCGAAAGTTTTACTGTTATTAGCTGTTGAAACACGGTGTTAAAATTACGATAATATACGTGTCGCACAAGATGAGCACACCTGCTTTTGATTATTGATGCTTACGTGAGAAGTCACTCAATTTTGTTCAATTATTGCTACAAAGAATTGCTTTGCGTAGTATCTCACGTTATTTGATTCAATTATTGTCAATATTTTATATATTATTAAATCAATAATTGAGATGACAAAGTTATTAATATTATTATTTGCAATATTAACGATGTCTAGAAGTTCTATCAAGGAGAGGTTTGGTCACCTAATTGCGCGCCAATAGGGAGAAATCCTTATTGGAAAGCCCCCTCTTTCCTGGGAACGACCTGGTCGATTAATATTGTGAATTATAATAATGATGATAAATGTTGTTAAAAATATTGAGGGGATTTTATGAAGTATTTGATGTAAATTGTAGTTATTATTTGGACCCCCCACTTTCCCATTTTTAAAAAATTATCGGTAGAAGTTATCTCAGTTTTCGTTTTATATATATATGAATACATATATATATATATATATATATATATATATATATATATAAGATATATATATACATATATATATATATATATATTGTTAATGGAAGGTGGGTGGGTGGGTGGGTGGGTGGGTGGGGGGGGGGAATTAGGATGGACGGGAGGAGTATTATTTTGTGTATATATATATATATGTAAGTTTGAAAAAATGCACAGAGGGAGTAAGATGAATTCACGGGTCTTCCACCCATGATTTTTTTTTCTTGCACATGTTATATATATAATATATATATTTATATATAATATATTATATTTTATATAAAAAAATTTACTTTAATTATGGACCGTCCGATTAAAAGTAAATCAATCTGGACCGTTCATGAATTAGTTACTATGCACTCCATTCTTCTATAAATAGAAGCTCATTCCTTCATTATTTCTTACGAATTCACTAAAACTCTAGAGAGAGAAATTATAGAGAGAAATAAGAAAAGTATTCTGCTACTTCCCTACTCTTATATTCAGTTTCTTTTACGGTAGGGGGTATTATTTCTTTCTTTCGTCTTCATGAAGAGAACTTCTGTTATTCCATTCTTTATTATTATGTTGAATAACTTTGTTTATACTCTAATCTGTGCATACATGGTGAAATTCTTTTGTTATTTCATTCTTTATTATTTTGTTGGAATATCATGTCTGTGCATTTTACGCCGGACCAGATTCCAGTCTTTATTATTCTATTAGAATATCATGTCTGCGCGTTTTACGCCGGACCTGATTCCAGTCTTTATTATTCTGTTGGAATATCCTGTCTGTTCGTTTTACGCAGGACCTGGTTCCATTCTTTATTATTCTGTTGGAATATCCTGTCTGTGCGTTTATACATGACCTGGTTCCGTTATTTATTATTCTGTTGGAATAACCTGTCTGTGCACTCTATCGCATGTTTGGTGATTTCTTTTGTTATTCCATTTTTTATTATACTCAGTTGGTTAAAGTTTTGACTTCTATACTCCATGAAATTAGTGGAATATCCTTGATTTTTGCGCTTCATCCAGTATCTTTTCATGGAAATATTCTTCTAAGCATTCTTGAATTTTACTCCACAAAGAAGTATCATGTTGACAATTTGGACGTTATTAGTTCCTGGATAAATTAATTCTTGAACTTGTTTTATTGAATTCTTATATCATTGTCATCATCCTCATGTTTATATTTTGTTGAAAGTCATATGTGGCCTGTAGTGCATACATGGACTTGGTATGATTATGACCAGGGATTTTTGTTGTAATCATGACCGTAATGTTACAAATGATGTGGTAAAAGTCCTCATTGGCCCGTAGTGCATTGATGGATAGTTGTTGGCATGATCATGACCATTAATGAATACACAAATATCCTTGGCCCGTAGTGCATGGATAATTTATGGTCGTGATACTAAAGAATATCCTTGGCCGTAGTGCAGGGGTGATTCGATGATGTGGATTATTTATTAAGCTGAGTCCCAGTGATAAAAGTGATGAAAAACCTTTTCAATCATAGAAGATAGTAGATTTTATTCTCTACTTGACTCTTCTAATGGATTTCTTGTTCCGCTGCAGTTAAACTTGATGTTTGTTATATTTTATCAATGTAACACTGGTGAAGGCTAATGATAATTTATTCTACATTATCTTAGTCATAATATTTCTTACTGGGCTAGTTGAGCTCACCATTTTGCTTTCATTGTTCTCTTCAAGAAATGAGAGCGTAGCAGGGACTAGTCGGGGAACGGAGTGACGGTCCAGATGATAGCATTAGTAGTCCTCACTATTCTATGAAATAGTGTAATAATAAATGTAATGAGGACCACATTGAGTTTGTATATTGTCTAGATGACAATATTTGTATTAAAACTCACATTATATGTTTAGTCGTACTTTACACGACTGTTATATAATTAAGTTGTATTTGAATTTTGTACCAGGTATTTGGAGACTCAAGATGGGTGATGTATACCTATTTTGGGGGCGTTACACCTCGACTATTTGGTGTAGGAGTGAGCAAAAAATGGATAAAACCGAATTACTGAATCGAAATTTTTTAACCGAATTATTTTGGTTTTTCGGTTTTTTTTTTCTTATTTCGGTTATATCCGATTTACTGCTCAGTATTCGGTTTCGGTTTTAAAAAATAGATGATTCGGTTACCCGAATAACCGAACATTAATATTTAAAAATAATAATTATTTAATAATATTATCTAATATCTACGAGTATTCAGTAAGTTAAAGATATATCTTAGGTTTTGCCCTAGCCGCTCCCATCCCAGATGTCAAATCAATTCCTCAGCCTCTTCTTGGCTTCTTGCTTCTCGACTCTCGACTGTGAAGTACTGAAGTGTGAACTATCGACTGTCGTCTCCGGGCTCCGGCATCCGTGGCTCCGCCTCTCTCCGTTACATCCTCTCCGCACTTCGCCTCTCTCCGTCTCAATCTCCACTCCGGCCTCCGCCTCTCGGCTTCTGTCGCGTCGTCTCACCTTTTGCAGTCCGGCTCTCCCTAGTTTGACTCCAGGTAAATTTTCATTCCCTAATCACTATCAAGATTCGAGTGCATGACTACATGTTGTTTTGATTAGTAATTTAGAGTTTAAACTATGTTCTTCTTTGTACTCTTCTAGTCTTCTTTGTACCAAATGGGTTTCAAATGTTTGGATTTATCTTTATGCAAGCTGCTGTTGACACAACTAGAGTCTAGAGGTGCAAACAGTTACCTTCATGGTCAAAAAGATCTATTGCACTTGTAACATTCTTTGGCCCCTTTTCCCCAAATTGGGTGTCATAAAAGTTGGGGTCCTAGCGAGGAATTTCATAGTCTTATAGTTTTGTAAGAAGTTACACATAAATATACTAAATTAGAAGTACATTTTATGTGATTATCCATGCTACAAAGGGGGGGAAAGATTATATGACACAGTAATGACAAATTAATATGCTAATCATTAAATCATCTTTTGGTTATTCTATAAAATGCAGTTATCATATTTCCTTAGAACTTGAGAATTACATAAACATGCAAACCACTTATGATTCATCAAGAAGACATTATAATTAATGAAATCTACTCTAAAAGACATTTTTTCCCCTGCCTTTGTAAACTTTAGCTCATTAAAGTTTCTGCAATAAACTAGCTGGCCTGTGAGGTTCTTTAGCTGCGCTGGACTTGCACCATTTCTGCATGTGTACTATATATTTTCTAATTGTTTGAGCAGTTTTTCTTTTGCTTCAAAATTACACCTATGTTGATAGTTAATAGTGATTGACATAATAATTTGATTTGTTTGACATTTGTAGATGATGTCAAGAAGTATTTTAAATGATTTGCACATGGTGGATGATATGGACGAGCCTAACCTTGATGACCTTGATCCAATTGGACATGGGAGAGAGATAAACGATAGTGTTCCCACCAATATAGAGCCCGGGTCAAAAGAAACCACGACAAGTACAAAAACTACGGGACACTCGGAAAGTGTAAAGATGGCAAGAAAAAGGATGACACCTAGATCCAAGGTGTGGACTGAGGGGCACTTCATTCCCGTTAAAGATAAGGATGGTAATGTAATCAAAGGTAAGTGTACTTATTGTGAAAAAGAATTAGCTGCTGATTCATCTTCAAATGGCACTACTTCTTTAAGAAATCACTTTAGAACTTGTAAAAAAAATCCTATCAACATGGACAAAGCTCAACCCCAACTTGTAGGGATCAAAGAGGGTGAGGGAGAGGGAGGGGCATGTGAGGGTACACTCACTTCTTGGAGGTTTGACCAAGAAGTGGTTAGGGCAGCCGTAGTTCACCATCTTATTGTAGATGAACTTCCTTTCAAACATGTTGAGAAGGAGGGTTTTAAAAGACTTATGCAAGTTGCTTGTCCTAGGTTTCAATTGCCTTCACGTTTTATATTTGCTAGAGATTGTATTTGTTTGTATGAGAATGAGAAGAGTAAGTTGAAAACAATCCTTAGAAAACATTGTGAACGTGTTAGCCTCACAACTGACTCTTGGACTTCTAATCAATGCTTGAATTATATGTGTGTTACTGCTCATTTTATTGATGAAAACTGGAAATTGCATAAGAAAATCTTGAATTTTCGAACCATCACAAGTCATAAGGGGAAGGACATTGGGGAAATGGTTTGAGTCTTGTCTACAAGAGTCGAGACTTTCTAAAGTTATGACACTTATTATAGATAATGCTAGCTCAAATGATACTGTTGCGGCTTACTTGAGAGATAGATGTACATACTGGAAAACCAATGTCTTAGGTGGTAAATTCATTCACGTGAGATGTATAGCTCACATTATTAATCTTGTTGTGAATGATGGGTTGAAGTTGATTGAGAAATCTATTGAGACAATTAGGTGTGCAGTGAAGTATGCAAAACAATCTCCGGCTAGGGTCAAGTCATTTAAGGACTGTATTGAGTATTATGGTCTTGAAGATAAGAAAGGCTTAAGTCTAGATTGCCCAACTAGATGGAACTCAACTTACATGATGTTAAGTTCGGCCTTAAAATATAAGGAAGCTTTTGATCAATTTGGGCTTAAAGATCGTGGTTTTGAAAAAGAAATGGGCGGTCAAAATATTCCAACGGACTCGGATTGGAATAGGCTAAATTGTTTGTTGGATTCTTAGAACATTTTTATAATCTCACTGTGCGTATTTCGGGCTCATCTTATGTCACATCAAATAATGCATTTCTTGAAATATGCGACACGTTATTTTGAATTACTAGGAAAGAAGTAATGATAGAGAATTGCAAAAAATAGCCAAGGCAATGAAAATGAAATATGATAAGTATTGGGGAAATGTGGCAAAAAATGAATATGTTGTTATATATTCCCGTTGTGCTTGATCCTTGGTATAAGTTGAGTTATGTTCAATTTGGTTTAGAAAGAATGTATGGAAATGGTGAAATTGAAGTTGAAAATCTGTTGGAGGGTTTCGAAATAGATCTTCATTTTGATATTAATAATGAATATAGGGATTTAGAATATCAATCAAGTAATAAGGCCACTGGGATGGAGATTGTCGATGGTGTGAAGAGATCAATGGAAGATTTGTTTAATGAGTACAGGAAAAAGTATTCAACTCAAGAAAGTGGAAAATCAAGTTTAAGTAACATGTCAATGTCATCCCAAGGTTCTAGTTCAATGGAATCCCAAAATACAAATAGAATTACAGAAGAGTTCAAAAAGTGTTGGACCAGAGTTATACTTGGAGACAAATCTGAATTGGACAAGTATTTAAGTGAAGATGTGGAAGAAGTTGATGAGACTTTCGATATTTTGGGGTGGTGGAAAGTTAATAATGCAAGATTCCCTATCCTTGCACGTATTGCCCGTGATGTGTTGGTTATTCCCATTTCTACCGTTGCTTCGGAGTCCGCATTTAGCACGGGGGGACGCATTCTTGATGCATTTAGGATTTCACTGTCTCCTAATATGGTGGAAGCTCTCATATGTTCTCGAGATTAGATTAAAGTAAAGAATAATATTAATGTGGAGGAAGATATCGACTTAGCCAATAAATTTGAGTGTGGTAATAATTATTGTTTTTGTTTATTTTATTGAACTAATAAAACAATTGTTTGTTGAAAATAATGTGTTTAATTATATTTTTCAATTTTCAACAATATCCAACTTAAGCCTTGTTACTAATGATGCCAATGTTTCTGTGACTCAACTTGCTTAATGAGGTAAATTCGTCTCTTGATTCATCATTGCAATTCAATTTTTATAACCATATGTTATACTCCTAAAGGCATTACTGTAGGAAAGAGTTTCAAGAATCAAAAGATTGGCTAATGAAATGAACCATGCCATCATGTTGGACTGATACTGAAACATCTCTGATCCATAAACAGAATCACTTGTGGATTATTTCTCTTTAGCATATCATCCACATTAGTTTAAAATGTTGTTTTAGCCCTTTTTCCAAATCACTGTATGTTGCATTTACGTTTACTTATAGAAATTATTATGTATCAATATTGTATATGCTATATTTAATGTTTGTGAAATTATTTTGTAGCAGAAATTTGAGCAACAACCAGATTGAGGGAAGTATTCCGTCCAATCTTCATGTTACCTTACAAAATCTGTATGTTCTTCTATATACCTTGGAAGAAATGTTGAATTCAATATTAACATTCATTTCAATTGTAAATAAGAAAATTATTAAAGGAAAGATGATACTCAATCTGTATAAAGCTGAAGAGGAACATGCCTTTATTACTTCAAGAACAATAGCTTATTTCATGATAGCTTCAAATCATTAGCACAACTGCTAGCCATTTACTGTTTTGTTCATCTGTGTTAACTGTTAAAGATCAAACACCATTCTTCAATACCTAACTGCCATCTACTACCTAACTGCAGTTATTGAGATATCTCTTGCTTGCTTCTTTCTATTCCTGTTGGTTGTTGTTGTTGTTGGGATATCTCAAACACCATGTTGTTGGCTTGTTGTTGTCGTTGTTGTTGCCTGTTGCTTGTTGGCTTGTTGCTGGGAATCCCATGGAGTCATGCTGTTGAGTTCATGTTGTTGCTTCTTGCTAAGTCAGCCTGGGATATCTCATGGAGTCATGTTGTTGCTTCTTGCTTCTTGCTTGTTGGTTTAATTTGTTGTCTTGTTGCTAACTTGCTGCTGTATTTTTAAACTTTATGTGGACAGTTAATTTGATGTTGTATTTGATGTTGTATTTGTTGGCTTGTTGCTGCTGTGTTATAAACTTTATGTTGGCATGTTGACATGTTAGATGTTGGATGTTAACATTTAAGTACTTAAGTTACTTTGTAGTCTGTTGCTTTATTCTTATTTTGAATTTTGAGCACAAGTTCGGTTATTACCCGAATATCCGAATATATAATTCGATAATTCGGTATTCGGTAATTCGGTTAGTTTCAAATTTTGGGTAGTATTTCGGATAGTAGAATTAGCTATAATTCGGTTTTCGGTTATAACCGAATAGCCATTTCGGTTCGGTTATAACCGAATGTTCACTCCTAATTTGGTCGATGGTGTACTACCTTCGGATCGAATGCTAGCAAAGAAATTTATGTATTCAAGTTCGAACTTCATGCTTATTGATGGGGATTTTTATCGACGGGATTATTCGTCTCCTTTGCTGAAGTGTTTGGTACCGTCTAAAGCTAAGTACGTTCTTCGTGAGATTCATGAAGGGATTTGTGGTGATCATATGGTGGTGAAGTCATTGGCGTATAAGGTACTTTGGCAAGGGTATTACTGGCCGACAATTTTCAAAGAAGCAACTGATTATGTGAAGAAGTGTCCAAAGTTCCAGTTGAACAGTCCGATTCCACATCAGCCACCGGAGGAATTGTATTCGGTTTTATCTCCCATAGCTTTTGATGTTTGGGGAGTGGATATACTAGGTCCGTTGCTGAAGGCTAAGGGGAAGGTTAGTTTTGTTATAGTGGAAATTGATTATATAACTAAATGGGTGGAGGCCAAACCTCTTTGGTCGATTACGGAGCAGGAATTTTTGAAGTTTCTAAAGGAGTATGTGGTGTTCCGGTTCGGCATTCCCATGGTGATGGTTTCGGATAATGGACGTCAGTTCGTGGGATCGAAGTTTGAGGCAATCTTAAAGGATTTAGGAATTCAACATTGGAAGACTTTGGTTTCACATCCATAGTCGAATGGGCAGGTTGAGGTGACCAACAGAACCCTCTTGAATGGTATTAAAAGAAGACTTCATGAGGCAAAGGTGGCCTAAGGAGTTACTTAGTGTATTACGGGCTTACCGAACCACGCCGAGAACTACTACGGGAGATTCACCTTTTAGATTGGCTTATGGTTTAGATGCTTTGGTTCTTGTGGAAGTTGGCTCACCGTCTCTTCGGGTCAGTCAGTTTCGAGAAATATACAATGAGGAAGGATTGTTGGAAGTTGGCGCACAAGATTGTTGAGCAGGATCTGTTCATCCTTAAGATGTTGAACAAGATTTGTTCGTCATTATGATGGCGAACAAGATCGTTTGATGTTTGGTCAGATCTGTTCAACCCTTTGATAGTGAACGGAGTTGTTTTTATTTGATTTATGCTACGTATTGAGTTCGAATTTTTTATTATTGTTTGGTGAAGTAAATTGTATAAAATTTTTATGGAAGAATAAATGTAAAAGGAACAATTATATTTCATTAAAGTGTAAAAGAGATTACAATATTGTATTTTTACAAGTTTGAAGTTATGATTGGGGAGGGTCATCTTTGGCATTGTCCTCGTCATCATCTTCAGAAGAATAAAGGAGTAATGGGTTCAGTGCGGCGACAACAAGCTTTGATTTCCCTTGGCTTCGGGCTACTTCGTAGCCTTCGGCGTACATTTGTATAATTTCGTTGGTGACTATATGAAATTTTCGATACTCGCTTCGAATTTTGTTTATTAGTTCTTCAGTTAACGGAGGGCCAAGGGCTCTGAGCTCTTGAAGTTCTTTTTCTAGTTTTCTTCGAAGTTGAAGATGTGTTTGTTCTTTTCTTTTTGCATCGTGGATTTCGTGGGTGAGGGTTTGGTTTTTCTTCTTTAGCACTTCATTTTATGTTATAAGTTTGAAGTTTATTTCTGAACTGGTTTGTTGAAGGGCTTCTGTTGTTGCCAGTTGTTCTCCCAGTTTGGCATTATCTTTTTTGACGCCTTCATAGAAGAAAGAGTCATCGGCGTGCAAATTCCTCTCCTTCGCTAAGGAAGCTTTTAGGAGTGCATTTTCTTTTCGGGCGTCTTTTTCTTCGGCCTCAATTTCTTTATATCTTTGGTTGAGCCGCCCTGAGATCCCAGCAGCCTGCAGATGTTTAATGGATTAATATGATTGATTATAAATAGAAGGGATTATTCATATTCTTTGGTTATGAGTAACTTACGCGAGCTTGATGGATCATACCTGTAAGGACAAGTTCTGATGTGGAAATGTCTCTGAAGCGGTGGTCATCGGTGCCAAGGACGAAGTGGTCGAAAAGATGAAGGGGGAATTCTTCATTGTCGTCAGGCCATAAAGTGCGAGAATTGTTGGGTAAAATCGATACATGCAAAACACGCAAGTGTACGTGGTCAACAAGTAATATAGTAGTGAATAAAGTATCGTTCACACGAGGACAAATTAGCAAGAATTTTAACTTCACAATTATCAATTTTCTATTAATCCTAATTCTATTAAACTATTCAATCCAATGGTTTTAAAACTATAAAAACTAAATTAATAAATAAGTCACAAAAACAATTACTAATATCAAAATCCGGAATATTAACAATTAATGGAGAATTAGACTTATGATTTCACCCTGAGTTTCACTCTGATTTTCAACCCTTTTATTCCAACTCAATTCAATATCCAAGTTTATTAATCAAGAACACGAACGTAGTATTAACCACCTCTCGATGCACTAATACCGTATTAACGTCAATTCACAATTAAGATAGAAATCCGTTAAACACCAAAATCAACCAACTCACTATATCTCTATGTGAACTGCAATTAAAGAAGGTTTAAGCTTAAGTTCTCTACCCGATTACATGTGATGTCAAGCATATCTCTATCTTAACAATAATCAAAAATCTGTTATTCACAAAATTCATGATACATGCTACATTAACTAGGTCTAGATTTGAATATCCTCTCTCGATTCCATTCAAATCCACGAGGAATTGTTGATCAAGAAATTCATAAGTTCACGCTCGAATTAACATAGATAAACTGAAAATACTTTATAGAATTGGAAATCAAAGTTATAAAATCTTCGTTTCACCCAAGGATCCATCACAAGTCTAATAAGCTAATTAGTTCATAACTAATGAATTAAAAACTGAATAATCTAATGAAACCATCCTTTCAATTACAAATAACGACTAAAGAGAAGAAGAATAATGAAAACCCCTTCACGTAGCCTAGATTTGCAACCGTCACGATAATCTCTTCAAATTATTCCTCCAAAGCTCGCACTTGAATCTTGGAATTAATCTCTGTAGTATGCTCCTTGTGTTTTATGATTTGTTGATTGCAACGTAATATTAAGCTCTTCTTATGTTCTGGCTGAAAACTACCTTTTTTAGAGTCCAGGCGCCTAACAAAGTCCCAAAAACCGAGTACCAGCAGACATCAAAACGCATCAGGAGAGTGCATGAATCGGGACCCCTGCCCCGACGAGGGGTACAAGCTTAAAAAGGCCCGCCCCAGCAGGCCAGGCTAATGCTAAAGAAATTTTCCCACTTCAAGCATTTTTCAATTTAAATCCCAAAACTCCGTCTTTCTTCACCACTTGCATCCACAACCACCCTACACATAAAATGACATGAAACAAGTGAAAACGAACACAAAACAAAAAGAAAACTACGAATTTAAACTTAAAATGAATATCGATTCGTGTATATTAAATCCACTTATCAAAATCCCCCAAACTTAAACCGTGCTAGTCCTCGAGCACAAAACAAACTACATGCTATGCAATGCAATGAGATGCAAAAAACTTCTAAATGCCTAAAAATCCAACAATATCGCAGAAACTAACTTATCCCATCGGCTTCAAAGAAAACAAGCAACTTTACAATACGAATTACCAAAACCAATCCACACCGTATTAATTCTCAAGTCTTGAACAATTATCACTGGTATAGCGTGCGTGTGTGATCAACATCTAAGATAACTGATACGGACCCAAATTCAATACATAGGCAACTTCTTAGAAGGAATCAAACAGTGCAATCTTAAAAATTTCAACGATAGGCACAACCCAACTAAAGGGTACATGCAGGATACTTATACTTTCTTCTTTCTTTCTTTCTTTCTTTTTTTTTTAACATGGGGGCTTTTTGCTCTTTTCCCGTCATTATTCCCTTTTTTTTAAATAGATGGTTGGTGAGTGCGTTTTACGCTCCATCTCACGCTTGTGTTTATGGGGAGTGTTTCTCCTCAACCCACCACAAGACTCAACATGTTTCATCATTTTTATTTTTATTTTTCAAAGCTTATATACCCCACATATACTCCCCCAAACTTAGGTTCTTGCCTAATTTAAGCCTTTACTGCCTATCCTTGTCGTTTTCTGGTTCACCCTAGCATTATCCTTTAGAAACTATTTATGTATCAATTTGAACTGACCGGTCAACAAAGATGTTATTATTGCTAACCTTTTTATAACAGTTTCAAACAAGTCCAAGAATTGATTCATAATAGAAATTTCCTCATAGTTCTAATAATTCATACTGTAGTGGTTAACTTGTTCACAATCTCATCATTGGCCCACAAATAACATGAAAATGCAACACCGTTGGACATATGCAAACACGATATTTAACTAAAATTTTATTTTATTTTTAAAATGAAAATAACTGGTTTGACAACAATGCAACATCCTAGACTACTATGCACACACCTAATCTACTATACAAAATAAGATATGAAAACAAAAATATTAGAATGCATGCAACTAAACAAATAAATCCCCCAAACTTAAGTAACACAATGCCCTCATTGGATAAAAATAAAATTAAGTGCATGAGGACTTCCCTGCAATCGCCTAAGTTTGGGGAGGTGGTTGGTGCTCTTCATCATCTGAATCACTTGGAGGAAATCGAGGTAGTGGTCTGGGTTGTTGATATGGATAGTGAGCCGCCGGGTTGAAGATTTGGAGTGTTGTGTTGAGTGAGGCGAACGATACGTTCATAGCATCAAACATGTGATCTTGTAGAATCGCCAATCGCCGCATTTCCCGGCGTGCTGCCCTATTGTGTGCATTCATCTGATTTTGGAACTCAAGGAACTGAGGACTGGATATTACCTCGGTTTGCGATACCTGCTCGATTCCGTGATCTCCCATAGCTTCATTCTCATCCCCCGAGGTATCTTCTGCATCGACTTCATCTTCCGACGCCGATGGAAAAATAAAACCCAAACCTCGTGGATGTGACTCGCCTCCTGCCCATACAGAATACCGCGCTATCATTCTAGAATCAAGCAAAGAGAGCGGCATTTGAGTAGGCTCATCATCAGACCATCTCACCCCTACATTGCGACACAACGCACATATGAGTGAAGGGTGTGGCAAGCCACCCGAAAAATTTCCACGTAAACACCAGCGGATGGAGAAACTGATAATTGCCCCGACATCAATAATAAAACCTTGCACAATTGCGTACAATAGTAATGCCTTCTCTTTGGTGACGTCCGAAGTGTGTTGGGACGGAAATAATTTAGCACATAAGAAGGCGTACCATATTTTGCCATACCGGCTAAGGTCCTTGCTATGGAACATTGTACCTCCCTTTCGACCTTTGATCCAAGATGTTCCCGACTTTGTCAAGTTCATAATAACCTCCTCGTAGTTAGGGTCAAAATCCCTCAATTGTGCATACTGACACTGTCATGGCACCCGCAACTGATAATGGGCATTGATTGCATCATCACTAAACAGGACCATGCGACCTCGCACAAACGCATTGAATGGGGCTTTGTCTTCGGCGTTTGCATAAAATTCCTTGACGATGTTGACGACGGCCGGGACAGGATGCTCGGTGAGTTTGAGCCACCCCTTTTGATAAATTTGAGACATCATCTCCCCATCATTTCCCTCGGGAGCCAATCCAAGTTCCGGCGTAAGGGCTTTGGTTATCATGTAGTCATACCGGTCGGCGACGGCGGCACTCATAAATTTTCGTCGATCATATGTTTGTGTTGGTTGAGCAGGTCTTGAACTCTCTCCCCTTTGGCGTTTGGATGTCGATTGTGAAGCCATTAATTTTTTGATGTTAAAACTTGCTAGCACACACTTCCTTCCCCTTACACTTGGTTCACTCATTTTATCAAACACTTGGTGTGCACAGTCCGTCCTTCCCCCAAAACTTGATTGTTACTATGGTACTTCAATGGAGAGAAGATGGAAACTCAATAAGAAGGTAACTTACTCTCAATTGCTCTATGTGTAGCCCACTTTCTTAAGGAATTCGTATATTTGGAGATGACTATAGGAGGTATGTGGTAGGGTTTATATTGAGGTGAGATAGGGAGAGGGATTCGTGTGCTTGATTGTGTGGGTTAGTGGAATTTGTTGGGTGAAGTGGGTGCAATTGATGTAGGTAATGGGTTGTAGTAGTTGATAGGAGATGTCGATTGTGGGTTGTGTTTAGGAGAAAGAAAACTGAGATGGCAATAGGCGTGTATGTGGGGAAATAAGAAAGGAACATGCGTGTCGGTGACTTATGCCTTGAGAATGTGATACCCTCACCCAATGGGTGCGAACTATTGAGCATACAGCTCAAGGCATGCCCAATCTTCAATTTTTGGCTTCCAAAAGTGCAGATTAAAATTCTCCGATTTTCCATCTTTTCTTGCCCGTTGTTGCTCTTACTCACTTTAGACACCTCCTGCAACCATAAACATGCAAAATGTTAGATTATTGATGACTCGGAGTAGGATTGAGGCTGTCAACAAAACTTTTACCCTATACTACCTACCTAATACTTAATAAAAGCTACATTCTAACAATTATAAGTAAAACTACGAAAAATAACAAAATATTGGGTTGCCTCCCAATTAGCGCTTGATTTTAAGTCATTCAGCCTGACTACTCCCTGTTTTACTATGTATCGGCTAGGGTGATGTTGACGACATCCCAGTTTGATTCTCCACCCCAGTAATGCTTTATCCGTTGACCGTTGACCTTAAACGTCTCTAATGGATTACGACTGTAGAGTTCAACGGCGCCATGAGGGAATACTCGCTTTATAGTGAATGGTCCTGACCATCTCGACTTAAGCTTTCCTGGGAACAATCGCAACTGTGAGTTGAACAAGAGGACTGATTGACCCGGCTCGAATGTTCGATGCACAATCTTCTGGTCGTGCCATCTTTTAACCTTTTCCTTGTAAAGCTTGGCGTTCTCGTATGCATGAAGTCGAAATTCGTCGAGCTCATTAAGTTGGAGTAGCCTCTTTTCTCCTATGGTGGATTGATCAAAATTTAATTTCTGTATTGCCCAATAGGCCTTGTGCTATAGCTCCACCGGTAAGTGACATGCTTTTCAATACAGGAGTTGATATGGTGACATCCCGATTGGTGTTTTTTATGCAGTCCGGTAAGCCCATAATGCGTCATCCAACCGAAGTGACCAATCTTCTTGACTAGGATTTACGACTTTTTCCAAAATCTTCTTAACTTCTCTGTTTGATACCTCAGCCTGTCCATTTGTTTAATGGTGATACGTTGTAGCCACCTTGTGGTTAACCCCATACTTAGCCAACAGAGCTGTAAAAGACTTATTGCAGAAGTGACTACCTTCGTCACTGATTATTTCTCTTGGCGTGCCAAACCTAGTGAAAATGTTTTTCTGTAGGAATTTAAGAACCACCTTGGCATCGTTGGACGGTAGTGCTGCAGCTTCAACCCATTTCGAGACGTAATTCACCGCGAGTAGAATATACTGATTGCTCAAAGACGAAGGGAATGGTCCCATGAAATCGATGCCCCATACATCAAAGATTTCCACTTCAAGAATTGTTTGTAGGGGCATCTCATTCCGTTTGGAGATGTTTCCCACCCTTTGGCATCTATCACATGTTTTCACAAATTGATGGGCGTCTTTGAATAATGTTGGCCAATAAAACCCGGCTTGAAACACTTTTGCCACGGTGCGCTCACTCCCATAATGTCCCCCATATGCCAATGAGTGGCATTCTTGTAGTATGTTTATGCACTTCACTATAGGGGATACATCATCGAATCATCTTATCGGCGCACTGTTTGAATAGATAAGGCTCATCCCACATGTACCACTTGACATCATGAAGAAACTTCTATTTCTTGTCATGTCGTAAGATCGGGGAAGCATGTTGCTCACCGGATAATTTCTGAAGTCTGCGCATACGTGGAAATTCTGCATTTAACCCAAATAGTTGCTCATCCGGGAATGGCTCATTAATTGCGCATCTATCTTCATCCTTTTTCTCCTGATTTTCCAAACTTGATAAATGGTCGGTAACTTGATTCTTCGTCCCCTTTCTATCTTTAATTTCTAAGTCAAACTCTTGAAGTAAGAGAATCCATCGGATAAGGCAAGGCTTAGCATTTTTTTTTGCTATTAGGTACCGAATCGCCGAATGATCCGGGTAGACAATCACCTTGGTCCCGATCAAGTATGCCCGGAATTTGTCAAATCGTACCACTACACAAGCAATTCCTTTTCCGTGGTAGTCTAATTCATTTGTCTCATGAGTGATTTGTTTGCATAGTATATGGCGTGAAACACCTTGTCTCGCTCTTTGTCCCAAAAACATTAATAACATCAATATAAATCACCATTGATCGATTTCAATCAATCAATGAATATGTGCAAGTATGCACGGTCAACAAGTAATAAAGTGATAAGAAAAGTATCGTTCCCACGAGGAATTATTTATTAAAAATTACCAAGTACTAACTCTTAACCAAATCAATTTTATTTAAACAACGGCAAATTGTGATTTTTCTAATTAAGAAAATTAAATTAACTAATTAAACTGAGATTTTAACGAATGAATTCAGATAAATAAAGATTAAGACTCCAATATCCCCAATTATGAACTATAAATCAATTGTCCAAATATCCCAATTATTATGTCTACTGAATTGTTAACAGGAATTCTCAAATGCCCAAAGTCTTTTTCCAAGTGATCAATTGACTTCTATTTAATTCGGATTAATCTTGATATATTCCTATGCAAAACAATTGAATTAAACTCCTTCAATTCCAATTCCTTATGTGTTACATGCGGTGAACAGATATTTCCATTCAATTCACAAACCTAATTATTCATCATGCAAATAACTAAGTCACATGTTATCATGCCCAGTTCTAACCCTAGAATTCCTCTTTCAATTCCTTCTAGAGTAACAAAATAATTACTGATCAGATAATTAATCAATAAGCTCAAGACAAGATAAACAATTCACTTTGACATAAATAATTGGAATAAATCAAATAACTAATTTATAGACATAAAAAGTTCAATTGAAATCTTAGTAAAAGAGTTAGTTCATAATTAATGAATTAAAACCAAGAATCCACAACTGAATAGACATTAAAAGATAAAAGTATGATAAGAGAAGAGAATAGAATCTGTTGTTAGCAAATCTGATGCTCCCCTCTTGCTCTTGCTCTTGATTTTCACTGTTCTCCTAGTTGCTTCAATCTCCAAACCTAATAAGAACTAGGGTTAATTTCTAATCTAATGGAGTGTTTTATCTAAGCTAAGCTATATATTCCCTCTTTATTTTATGCCTTACATCATGTATTTATAGGTTACAAGTCCAATTTTTGCTTAGGAACAAACCTAATCCAATTTGGAGTCAAAAAGGTGTCAAAATTCCCCCAAAATCGTCCAAGTCGGATCATCGACTTCCCAAATACTTGGTATTGAACGGCAACAATCTAACACTGCCTTCCAAAGGTTCTTGAGGCGTTGGGCATAAGCCTTGGTTGGGCGCCCCGGCGCTGGTCCCATGTTCTGACATTTTTGCTTCGACGTCCTTTGAAAAAATGGCCATAACTTCTTCGTCCAAACTCCAATTTCGATGATTCAAGATGATCCGGAAAGAGGAGAAGTATATCTACAACTTTCATTCTTTAAGATTTTCAAAATAAGGTCCGGAGAAATACTCAAATTGGCTCTAAAGTGACTGCTGTGTAAATGGCAAGCCGAAAATGCGCATCTAGCCACCCCAAACGTCGATCCAAGTAACTTTTTTCCCAATTCCTACAAAACAACATAAAACATGCATGAATAGACAAAAATACTTAAAATCAACCAAAAGATTATGCTCAAACGCACTCAATTATGAGTATAAAACTCTCTCATCAAATACCCCCAAACTTAAACCTTTGTTTGTCCTCAAGCAAAAACACAAAAGAACTAAAAATAAACAATGTAAATTAACTACATGAATGCATATGCATGATCTACTTCCTAATATACCTATGAACCCTGTAATAAATCAATATGATATATAGCAACAAGCCTCAAAAATACCAATGATACTCAAACAATATATCCAATCAAGTCAAAGTCCATAACTCTAACCAATTAGTCAATCCAAACTAGTCATCACCCATGTTGTGTGTGTGTGCTTGTTAACCATTCTAACCAATCATAATTCAAGATAATCACATAACAAACTTCTTAAAAGGAAAATTTTAGTTCCAATTCAATTACTTTTGTGAACACGACAATTCCGATTAAAACTAAGCAATTACCAAGTCTTAAGGTAAATACGGGATTTATTTATACTCTTATTCAATCACGAGGGCATTTTTGCTCTTTCTCGTGTTTTATTCATTTTTTTTCTCATGGCTGTGCAATGTCTTATTTCCTTAGGCTTTTCAGTGCTACCTTAACGAGCTTTCGACCAACGACTCCCAAGCCATTAAGACCTTATGGCTCTAGGTGTAAAGACAATCCCCTCGGGCTTACTTACTCAAGTAACAAAGGCCACAAAACTAGACAAGCATGCCACTGTGCTGACAATGCAGAAAGTTTCTCGAGTCTGTCAATCTTCGCTCCCCTTGGTTGGGGCATTGAAGCTTAATAAACATAATGGAATCTTCCTCTATCTTCTCCTTTTCATCCCACCATGACTCCACAACTGTACTAGCTCTTACGTCACCAAGAGCTTTGCCGACGACATGACTGCCGATTGGGCATGGTTTTACAAAACTGCCCGGATTCTTGAACTTTGGTGGAGAAGGTACATGGGACACTATCAAAATTGGCTCATCTTCGTTGGTACTCAAAGTTAGATCTTTGCCGATCTCCTTTTGTTGGTCTCCAAGTCTTTCCTCTCTTTCAACATCTATATCATTTGGCACATTCGATTCTGAGATTGGTTCGGGCTCATCATCGGTCTAAATCATCCATGTCATAGAGTTAAGTGTATTGAGGACGGTTGTTCAACGCATGTGATATCTGCCCCAATTGATTTTCCAGATTCTTGATCGACTCCCCTTGGCTTTGCAAATTCAGCTCTACTTGATTCATTTTCTTGTCTTGTTCCTCGTTCCTTTTTTCAGAAGCTTTAATAAATTTTTCCAAGGCTTCCTCCCAATTTGAATGTTCTTCCTGTTGTAGTGGAGGTGGACACGAGAAATCTGGTGGGTATGTTGGACTTGGAGCATGAAATTGATCTTAATTGTTACTCCATGAAAAATCTGGGTGATACCAATCCTGATGATAGTTGTTGGGATAAACATAACTGTTGGGGTAATCACCACTATAATCTTGTCTTACATAAATCGATGGAGCATTGATGACTCATATGATTTCCAGCACAATAATCACAAGTAACCACCACACTTTGACGATGTTGAGCTTCAAAAGCTTCAAACATCCTCGAAAGTATCTCCATCTGTGCTGACAATGCAGAAAGTTTCTCGAGTCTGTCAATCTCTGCTCCCCTTGGTTGAGTCATGTTCGTGTATGGCCATTGATACGCAAAGTCATCCATGGTACCTGAAAAGAGAGAAATATAGAAAGAGAATTAAAAATAAAAATAAAAATATTTAAACTAAGACTAATTTGATTGAAATTAATATTGGTAAATAATTATTAAATTAATTCCCCGGCAACGGTGCCAAAAACTTGTTGATCAATTTCACAATCAATGAATATGTGCAAGTATACACGGTCAACAAGTAATAAAGTGATAAAAAATGTATCGTTCCCATGAGGAATTATTTAATAAAAATTACCAAGTACTAACTCTTAACCAAATCAATTTTATTTAAACAACGGCAAATTGTGATTTTTCTAATTAAGAAAATTAAATTAACTAATTAAACTGAGATTTTAACGAATGAATTCAGATAAATAAAGATTAAGACTCCAATATCCCCAATTATGAACTATAAATCAATTGTCCAATTATCCCAATTATTATGTCTACTGAATTGTTAACAGGAATTCTCAAATGCCAAAAGTCCTTTTCCAAGTGATCAATTGACTTCTATTTAATCTAGATTAATATTGCTATATTCCTATGCAAAATAATTGAATTAAACTCCTTCAATTCCAATTCCTTATGTGTTACATGCGATGAACAGATATTTCCATTCAATTCACAAACCTAATTATTCACCATGCAAATAACTAAGTCACATGTTATCATGCCCAGTTCTAACCCTAGAATTCCTCTTTCAATTCCTTCTAGAGTACCAAAGTAATTACTGATCAGATAATTAATCAATAAGCTCAAGACAAGATAAACAATTCACTTTGACATAAATAATTGGAATAAATCAAATAACTAATTTATAGACATAAAAAGTTCAATTGAAATCTTAGTAAAAGAGTTAGTTCATAATTAATGAATTAAAACCAAGAATCCACAACTGAATAGACATTAACAGATAAAAGTATGATAAGAGAAGAGAATAGAATACATTTGTCGACCGTCTGATGCTCCCCTCTTGCTTTTGCTCTTGATCTTCAGTGTTCTCCAGTTGCTTCAATCTTCAAAACTAATAAGAACTAGGGTTAATGTCTAATCTAATGGAGTGTTTTATCTAAGCTAAGCTATGTATTCCCTCTTTATTTTATGCCTTACATCATGTATTTATAGGTTACAAGTCCAATTTTTAGCTTAGGAACAAACCTAATCCAATTTGGAGTCAAAAAGGTGTCAAAATTCGCCCCAAAACGCGTCCAAGCTTGACCATCGACTTCCCAGTAATACCCAACCTTCGGGCACGACCTTCATGACATCTTTGCCTTCCAGTACCCGGCGCCACTGAGCATATAAGCTCTTGGTTGGGCACCCATACTGGGGTCCCATGTTCTGACATTTTCTACTCCGATGTCCTTTGGGAAAATGGCCATAACTTCTTCGTCCGAACTTTAATTTTGATGATTCAAGATGATCCGGAAAGAAGAGAAGTATATCTACAACTTTCATTCTTTAAGTTTTTCGAAATAAGGTCTGGAGCAATACTCAAATTGGCTTTGAAGTGACTGCTGTGTAAATGGCAAGCCGAAAATGCTCATCTAGACACCCCAAACGTCGATCCAATTAACTTTTGTCCCAATTCCTACAAAATAACATAAAACATGCATGAATAAACACAAATACTTAAAATCAACCAAAAGATTAAGCTCAAACGCACTCATTTATGAGTATAAAACTCACTCATCAATCACACATAAGCTCAAATGGCTTATTCCAGTCCGGTACGACTATCACGGGGGCCGTAGTTAATTTCTTCTTCAACAATTCAAACGCTGACTTGCATTCCGCAGTAAAACTGAAAGTGGCATCCTTCTCTAAAAGATTGTATAGAGGTTTTGCAATCATAGAAAAATCTTTTATGAACCTTCTGTAGAACCCAGCATGCCCCAGAAAACTTTTAATACCCTTAACGGAGTTCGGTGGAGGCAGTTTCTCGATCGTATCCAGCTTTGCTTTGTCCACCTCCAATCCCTGAGCCGACACCTTATGGCCTAAAATTATGCCTTCTTCAACCATGAAGTGGCATTTTTCCTAGTTGAGTATGAGGTTTGTATCCTTACATCGCTGCAATACCATGACCAGATTCCCTAGGCAAGTATCAAAGTTGTCTCCATGTAATCGAGAAATCGTCCCATGAAGACTTCAACATTTTTCTCCACCGTATGCGAAAAATGGCCATCATACACCGATTGGAAAGTTGCGGTGCATTGCATAAACCCGAATGACATCCTCCTCGAATGCAAATGTGCCGTAAGGGCATGTAAATGTTGTCTTCTCTTGATCCTCAGGAGCGATGGCGATCTGGTTATAGCCCGAGTATCCATCCAATAAACAATAGTACTCGTGTCCCGCTAATCTATCTAACATTTGATTAATAAAGGGCAGCGGGAAATGATCTTTTTAGGTTGCCTTATTTAATCTCCTATAATCGATGCACACTCTCCATCCTGTAACTGTTCTTGTTGGAATTAACTCGTTGTCCTCATTCTGTACCACGGTCATTCCCCCCTTTTTTGGTACACAATGAACCGGACTAACCCATTTACTGTCGGAAATTGGATATATGATACCGGCATCCAATAGTTTTAGAATTTCCTTCTTTACCACTTCTTTCATAATTGGGTTAAGTCGACGTTGATGCTCCACCGACGGTCTTGCATCATCCTCCATCAGAATCTTGTGCATACAGAATGACGGGCTAATTCCCATTATATCTGCAATCGTCCATCCAATCGCTGATTTGTGATCCCTAAGCACCTTCAGCAACTTTTCTTCCTGCAATTCGTTAAGTGCAGCATAAATAATTACAGGTAAAGAATTTGAATTGCCTAAGTATGCATACCTGAGATGTTTAGGGAGTGGCTTAAGTTCCAATGTTGGTGTTTGCTCCAATGACGGTTTTAGTTTTTCTGCAGCTTTTTCCTCCGTGTGCAAAGGTTTAAACGGTGCTCTGAAGCGGCTGACTCGTGGCAATGAGTCTAGCATCTATAAGAGGTCCACAAATTCTGGGTCACCCTTTTCTTCATCCCCCAGTAAGGTTATTTCTAATGGATCAATGACCAAACTCTTGCTCATATCTTCACTGATGATTTGCTCAACTAAATCCATCTTAAAACATTCTTCCTCGTCCGTAGGGAATTTCATGGCCTTGAACACATTAAATTTGATTTCTTGATCTTGGACTCTCATAGTAAGTTCTCCTTTTTGTACGTCTATGATTGTCCTTCCCATAGCCAAGAAAGGTCTCCCTAGGATAATCGGTATGTTCTTATCCTCCTCGAAATCCAGAATGATAAAGTTTGTAGGGAATATAAACTTATCCACTTTTACCAGAATGTCCTCTACTATGCCTCTCGGATATGTGACTGACCTATCCGTCAACTGCAATGAAATATTCGTAGGATTTGGCGCGGACAAACCCAATTCTGTGTATACTGACAATGGCATAAGGTTCACACTCGCCCCCAAATCACACAGACATTTGTTAAACGACATTTTCCCGATCGTGCATGGGATGGTAAAGCTCCCTGGGTCTTTAAGTTTTGGTGGTAACCTGTATTGTAACAATCACACTACACTCCTCTCTGTCGATGCCACTATTTTAAATTCTTCCCATTTCTTTTTCCACGACAGAATTCCTTTCATAAACTTCGCATAACTCGGCATTTGCTCTAGGGCCTCCGCAAATGGGATGTTAATCTGGAGTTTCTTGAACACATCTAAAAACCTGGCAGCTTATCTGATTTCTGTTTTTGAACCCTCTGCTGAAATGGTGGTGGAGGATAAACCATTGGTTTATTGTTTAACTGTGTTTCCTCCCCTTTGTTACCTTCCACCACGTTACTGTCATCAACTTTTTCCACTGGTGTCGCGGAATTTTCTGCATTATTACCGCCGAGATGTTTTCCACTTCTCAACATAACTGCTTGACATTGCTCATAACTACCCTTCGAATTTCTCTCAGTGTCACTAGGTAATGTTCCTTATGGTCTATTATTCAATGCCAACGCAATTTGACCTATCTGATTCTCTAAATTTTTATAGCCATAGCTTAATTTTTCATAGCCAAATCGTTGCTAGTCATGTATTTTGACAACACTTCCTCCACATCGGATTTCATTTCTTGATATTGAGCTGGTTGTTGCTGATTCTGAAATCCTGGTGGATATGATTGTCGTGAAGCTTGATTTTGCTGGTTGTTACTCCATGAGAAATTCGGATGATTCCTATTTCCTTGATTGTATGTGTTCTGATATGTGTTTTGTGGAATTACATTGTAGTTCTTGGATGAACTTGCACATTTCTTTGGATTAATCGCACATTGCTCTCCGTTGGGTGTTCTCCGCGCCAATTCGTCGCGTATTATTGCCACTTGATGTACTTCTTTATTTTTGTTGTGCTTGTCTTTCTTTATTCAACTCTCAACATCTTTAAAAGTGCATATATCTGTGCTTGCATCGCTGTCATACTATCTACTTCTAACACCCCAGCTGCCTTCGCTTGTCATTCTTGTTGTTGTCCACTGGTAGTTATTAGCCGCCATGGTTTCAATCAACTTGTATGCTTCCTCGTAACTCTTAGCCATGAATGCTCCTCCCGACGCTGCATCAATACTTGTCCTGAGATTCCCGTGTAACCCATTATAAAAAGTGTTCATCTGCAGCCACTTGGGCAATCCATGATGTGGGCATTTTCTGAGCAATTCTTTTTATCTCTCCCAAGCCTCATATAACGACTCCCCATGTTGTTGTTCAAACATCGTTATCTCGTTTCTCATCTTTGCAGTTTTCGCCGGTGGAAAGAATTTTGCGAGGAATTTATGAGCTAAATCCTCCCATGTAGTTATCGAACCGGATGGTAAAGAATGTAACCAGCTCTTCGCCTTGTCCCGTAAAGAGAATGGGAACAGTCAAAGTTTCACAGCTTCATCCGACACCCCATTGAACCTAAAGGTGTCGCATAGTTCCAAAAAACTGACTAGATGCTCGTTCGGATCGTCATTTGCCAATCCCCCAAACTGGACTAAATTCTGAATCATTTGTATCATCCCTGGCTTAATTTCAAATGTGTTTGCTGCTATTTCATGCTTGGTAATGCTTGATTGCAGTTCAGTCACCTTGGGCGTGGCGTAGTCCCTTAATGCTTTCCGATCTTCGGCTGCCATTTCCTCTTCTTTCTCAGGTGTTTCAAATTCTTGTCTCGTTTCCTTTATCCACTTGTTCAACCTCTGAAACCTTTTATCAATGTCGTCGTCAAAAGGCAGTAAATCTGGATTTTTGGACCGAGTTTGCATATACTACTTCCACACCTGAAATAGAAGAAGCAAAACAAAAATAAAAATGTCTAAGTAAAACTGGATTAATTAAACTGACATTGTAGAAATATTAAGATTTATACTAAATAGTCCCCGGCAACGGCGCCAAAAACTTGTTGGGTAAAATCGATATGCGCAAAACACGCAAGTATACGTGGTCAACAAGTAATATAGTAGTGAATAAAGTATCATTCCCACGAGGACAAATTAGCAAGAATTTTAACTTCACAATTATCAATTTTCTATTAATCCTAATTCTATTAAACTATTCAATTCAATGGTTTTAAAACTATAGAAACTAAATTAATAAATAAGTCACAAAAACAATTACTAATATCAAAATCCGGAATTTCAACAATTAATGGAGAATTAGACTTATGATTTCACCCTGAGTTTCACTCTGATTTTCAACCCTTTTATTCTAACTCAATTCAATATCCAAGTTTATTAATCAAGAACGTAGTATTAACCACCTCTCGATGCACTAATACTGTATTAACGTCAATCCACAATTAAGATAGAAATCCGTTAAACACCTAAATCAACCAACTCACTATATCTCTATGTGAACTGCAATTAAAGAAGGTTTAAGCTTAAGTTCTCTACCCGATTACATGTGATGTCAAGCATATCTCTACCTTAACAATAATCAAAAATCTGCTATTCACAAAATTCATGACACATGCTACATTAACTAGGTCTAGATTTGAATATCTTCTCTCGATTCCATTCAAATCCACGAGGAATTGTTGATCAAGAAATTCATAAGTTCACGCTCGAATTAACATAGATAAACTGAAAATACTTTATTGAATTGGAAATCAAAGTTATAAAATTATCGTTTCACCTAAGGATCCATCACAAGTCTAATAAGCTAATTAGTTCATAACGAATGAATTAAAAACTGAATAATCTAATGAAACCATCCTTTCAATTAAAAATAACGACTAAAGAGAAGAAGAATAATGAAAACCCCTTCACGTAGCCTAGATTTGCAACCGTCACGATAATCTCTTCAAATTATTCCTCTAAAGCTCGCACTTGAATCCTGGAATTAATCTCTGTAGTATACTCTTTGTGTTGTATGATTTGTTGATTGCAACGTAATATTAAGCTCTTCTTATGTTCTGGCCGAAAATTGCCTTTTTCAGAGTCCAGGCGCCTAACAAAGTCCCAAAAACCGAGTACCAGCAAACATCAAAACGCATCAAGAAAGTGCAGGAATCGGGACCCCACCCCGGCGAAAATGAAAAAAAAGCCCACCCGTGGCTGGCTGAGCTCTTCTAAAGAAATTTTCCCACTTCAAGCATTTTTCCAATTTCGCTCCAAAACTCCGTCTTTCTTCACCACTTGCATCCACAACCACCCTACATATAAAATGACATGAAACAAGTGAAAACGAACATAAAACAAAAAAGAAAACTATGAATTTAAACTTAAAATGAATATCGATTCGTGCATATTAAATCCACTTATCAAGAATGAACAGCTTCGGGAGTGTGTGTTGTAGGTTCTTGGAAAATTGGTTGTTGGGGAGGTGGTGTTGGTTGTTTGGATAGAGTCGGGATGTGGGATTTTGCTTGTGGGGTTGGATCGTTATCAGAGGTGTGCTTTCTTTTTCTGATAAGTTGTGGGATGGGTTCAGCTAATTCTTCGGCTTCGTCGATTTCGATGGGCAAGTTTTGGGATTGACTGGCTTCGGTTGGAGGGACCCTCAGTTCTTCTACTGTGAGGGGGTGATCTTGGCACGTTTCTTTTTGGTTCGGAGGATCTGGGTTTTTTCGGAGATGGGCATGTGAAGGAGGCTTTCTGTAAGAGTAGGGACAAGGATGTTTTTGGGTATTTTGGTTTCTCTTTTCTTCAGTCGAGGGTGATTTGGGTCTTCGACAGTAGTTGGTTTGGGTTCAGTGTTTTGGGGTTCGACAGTGTTACAGTTGGGTGTTTGGAGAGAAATTCCTCAAGATCTCTTCGGTTGGCTGAAATGGGTTTGATGAGAGATATTGTAGAAGATAAAGAAGGGTTTTCTTAGAATAAATACTGAAAAAAAATTCAAAATTATGCAAGTGTCAAGTTCGGGACTTACGTTTATGGTCGTACAACCATGCCTTGAGAAGGCCGAAGCTCCACTCCTTCAAGGGATTTTTTTCATGTAGCTTCGCCATTTCCTTAACTCGTTCAGCTGAGGTGTCGACGAAGTCAAGAGAAGGGCGTTTGTGGGAGGTCCAGTCTCGTACCTCAGAAATTTCTGGTCCTGTGACGAAGAATCAGTCCTTATGCCACCCTTTGTTGCTCGAAGGTGTGTCCATCAGGGGGCGTTTGTCAAATTTGGAGTTTGTTTTTTAGGGTTGTTTGCTTAACACTTTGAATCCCCGTTCACCGGAGTTATCGATCTTGAATAGGGTGAAGAAGAAGTCGATTGAAGGTGGAACTCCAATCTCATGGCAGAAGGCGATGAAGGCAATGATGTTGATATAGGAGTTGGGTACTAGTTGGGCTAGTCCGATGCCCATAAACCCTAGGAGGGTGACGATGAAGGCGTGGAGGGGTAGTCGGATCCCTTTTTCCAAAAGGGTGAGGGGCATGACGGTCCAGCCATTGGGACGGTGATACATCCTGTCGGTCGGTGTGGGAGCTCTTAGATGATGGGTTTTTGGGATTTGGCAGTGTTTGCTGATCACGAGGAGGTTAACTTCTGTGAGTTGAGAGGGGGTGTTGACATGGGGGAACTGATCTTCTTTAGGGTTTTCGAGTGGTGTTTTTTGGGAGTCAGATTCTTGTGGGTTTTTGCTGGAGGAAGGGGAAGTGTTTGGAGTTGGTTCCGGCATGGTGTTGGTGGTTGGGGAGTTAGACGCGATGTTTGAAGACGCGGGGATGTTGTATATTGGGGTTGCAGAGATGGGGATGGAGTCTTCTGGGTTTTGGGAAGCCATTGATGCAGTTTCGAGGTAGGAGGCCGAGAGGTAGGAGAGAGGAAGAATACCTTTAAATTTGAAATGAACTGATGAAACTGTTTGAATTGGGGGAAATGGGTTTTTATAATGTTGTCCTTTCAGTTGTTCCCGGATCACGAGGGTGGCGCATTAATGGGTATAATGATGGTGGATAGGTTGGTTGATATCCGGTGTTGGGGTTCTTTGGTGATTGGGCCTTACTTGGCCTTGTTTGGGCTTTCTGGTAAGTAGGCTTTGTTTAGCTTTGTTCGGGTATTCTTGTTTGTTGAGAATTGCATATTCAAATTTGATGTTGAAAGTAAATAAGCATGCTTATATGTAAAGTCCTTCAAAGAACATCTGTACAAGAACTTAGGTGATAGATCAAAAATTATTAGCTAGGTTGATCTGTGCTTTATGCTTATCATTCTGTAAATGAATGTATAGAAGAAAAGATCAAAGCTGTTAGGTTGATCTATTTTGAGATGTAATAGATAAGCATCAACATAATCGTAGTCTGTTGAGCCAGCCGAGGGATTGCAGAAGCCAAGGCAGAATCATAGAGTATCGAGAAAGTTTCTACAGAATCATAGAGTTGGTCCAAGCACCTACCGAGCCAAGTCAAGAATCGTAGTCTGCTCTTGGAAGCGTAGAGGCTGCAAAACAAGCAAGTAAAGATCGTAGTCTACCTGTGCTTAAGAGAAATCGTAGTGTTCTCTTATATCAGGCTGAATCAATCACGAATATGATAAGACACCACGATCATGATCGTAGTGTATCTCTTGTCAGCATTAGAAGCAAAGAACCTTGTCCATTAGGTGAAGGATAAATATAGACGTTGAGACTTTCGGGAATCCCAATGACCCAACACTCATCCTTAGTATATATCGAAGAAACGTATTAAAGAAGCTAAGGAAAGTACTACATGCCTGTTGAAAACACATTTTCAGGTGTTAGGTGAGATAGCAGTCTTCCGTGTCAGTAGCTCAGACGGCTGAACAAAAAATTTCCAAGAAGTCAACATCAGTGCCCAGAAATGTCTGATGCATTTAATGCTTCAACGGACGCCTTCAAACGGACATATTTTAAAGGTTCTTTTATATACAAATTAGACACAGGTGCAACACGCAAGCAAGTACACAACAAAAACTGAAGAACACTCAACGCTAAACTCTACGATCTAGAAAGAAAGCTTGCTCAGCTACTCAGTTCTTTCGAACATATGCTTAACAACAACTCAGTAACACTACCCAAGAACTCAACTCTCATCAAGTGTATTCCAAGTCTGCTGGACTTGAAGAATTCTAAGTGAACTAAGAAGTTCCAAGACTGTTGGTCTTAAAGGAATCTAAGTGATTCAAAGATTGTAAAGACATCCTTAGTGGATTTCATACTCGAGGAGTAGAAGAGTGGACTAGGAGCTTTGAGTGCTCTAAACCACTTAAAAACCTTGTGTCTTTTATATTCTTGCTATAACTGCTATATCTGTCATAAATGCTTATCACCTATTAATTTGGTTTATCTTAAAGGGGAACAAACAAATCTTATATTCCGCTGTGGTTAAATCATTAACAAATTTGACAAGTATTTTGAATTTTTTTTTAAAATATCTATTCAACCCCCCTTTTAGATAATTATTGTGCCTCTAGGAACTAACATTGTTGCTATTGGGCCTTATCTTGAATACTCTTCTATCAAATATTCTATTTGGTGAAAGACTGAGGGCAATGTTGGGCCAAGGTTATTTAGGCCTTTGGATTATGATGTGCTGGAAACCCTATGGCGTTAGGTGGACTTGGTCCAGTGGGTGTTGTAGTGGACGAGGATTTATGGAGTAAGAGTCCTAATTCTATTTGGTCTCTGGATATGTGAGGAGGTGTTGGATTATGAATCCACTTCCTTAATTCAAGGAGATACGATGCAATTCTATTAAGGAATAGTTATTTGAGAGAGGATCTTAATTTGATTCAGAGAAGGATTTCGTGAAAGTAATGAGAACATTATAAATACAAGTCTCTTCACTGATTCTAAGGTACATGCAATTTATTACTTTTCAGTACTAGAACTTTAAGCCTCCATTGTTAACCTTGTATCAACCTATACTTATTCTCACACCAGAGCTATCTCCGGCGGCCCAAGCCGTCAAACTTTTGGTGTTTACTCGTTTATGTGGGATCCGGATCCTGAGGATCCTGTGAGGGTTTTGCTATGGGGTTAACAACACATTAAAAAGAAGATCCAATGACTCACAACTCTTTTTTTGTTTGTGTATCAAAACGACGTCGTTTTGATAGGAATTTTTTTTTACAAATTGACAAAAAATTGGAAGCTACCAAACGCAGTTTACTTTTACCAAACAAACGAAGTAAAGTAAAAAGAGTACATTTAAAATAGTATTTGAATTGTGATGGTGATTGTCTCCATTGAGTAGTGGATTAAGAGAGTTAAAATAAAACAATTATTAATAATAAAAAAAGATATAAAGGAATATGTAAATAATAATAATTGATAGGTCTAGAATATTTTCTTGGTTGACCCAGACGACCCAATGGTTAGAGTAAATAATAATAATATTTTCAATGGTGAGAGTAAACTCTTTTTATGGAACAGATAAATACAAATAATAATAATAAAAATAAATAATAATATAAATAAACAAACAAAAATAATAATAAACGAAAAATAACTAAAGCCACATTGAAAACATTAACGATAATTATAAATGATATATTTATTCATTTTTTTAGCCAAGTTTGTAGTTATCCTAATATTAATAGCAAGCTAAGTTATTAAATATAAAAAAAATTATATACAAAATAATCAAGTAATTTAAAATAATTATAATTAAAAATAAACGGTGTTTGGTGGCTTCTAATTTTTTATTAACTTGTAAAAAAAAATTCTATCATAGCGACCTTATTTTGATACACAAAAAAAATAAATTTATGAGTCATTTGATCTCCTTTTTAATGTGTTGTTAACCATAACAAAATCCTCACCATGGAGGATCTGGATACGTTTGTGTGCAGGATTGGACGCAGTTTGGTTATTGAAGTGCGTGGAAGGTGGCACGTTTTTTCTTGATAAACGTGACGCGACACCCATCCGCGTGAACAACACATCAGTCAGAGAAACCAAAATCGAGGATCTTCTCTTCAACGTTTATCACATTTTTTTTAATCCTCTGCCGTACTCACTGATTGCCCTTCTATTGATTTTTCTTGCTACATATTAATGTTGATGTGTGATTACATAGATACGTATAGAGAAATAGTGGAATCAATTTCAGTGAATTTGGTTTTGTAGCGAAAAAGTAAGAAGAAAGAAAGAGAGAGAAATGGAGGTCAGAGCCAGAGCTCCGGGAAAAATCATACTCGCCGGCGAACACGCCGTCGTACATGGATCTACGGCCGTCGCTGCCTCCATTGATCTATACACTTACGCCTCTTTGCATTTCCCCAGTCCTTCTGGTACTTACTAAATTCACACTCACACACACACTTTCTCAAACACACAAAATCACAAATATATGCTATGAGGTTTATGGGGTTCAACAAAATTGGGTTTGCTGAAAATGGTGAGATAAAATAAACCATTTAGAATTTGAGTCAATTTCCATTTTCCCACTGTATGTTATCAAAATTCTTGATAGGAAAGAATTATTCTTCCCTTTTTCCTTTAACTAGTCATGAGGAAGACTTTGTGGAAATATCATTTTTACTCGTGGAAATGTTAATCCCCTTTTTGATATTTTGCAGTCTGTTTCATACTTTTTCAATGCTTATTTAAGCCTACTTTTGTTGAATTTATTGGCCTTGTGCGCTTAAATGCTTTTGCTTGAGCTATGATTCGAAAATATCCTCTATGGTTTGACTATGATGATTTAATTGTTATTGAATAATTAATGAAGTATGAGTAACTTGATTATTGTAGCAATACTTTTTATGGTGCTACATTTTTTGCTTTAGGATTGTGGATATAGCTTTAGATTTTTTTAACATTAATTTGATAACTTGTTTCTTCTTTTGTGATCAAATAATTTATTCTTACTGTTATGGTGGTTTTTTGGGCTGTAATGAAGTTGATCCTTTGGGATGTCGGGTTAAAAGAAGTGACCTAATGATTACTTTGATTTTACAATCGAGAACAAGAATTTGTTGTGATGATTTTTAAGATTTTACTACAAGCGGGAACAAAAATTTGTTAAGTTGATTTATAAGTATTTATTACAATGTTTTCTTGCAACCGCTTTGCTTAGTTGTGTAGAAAAATCATCGGTTCATGTTTGGAGAGATTTATTACGGCAATGTTCCTCATGACCGGAGTGTTCTGTACCCTACGGATAACTGTTTCAAGACCTTGTGGGTGATAACCCCTTTCACTTCTTGTACAGGGTTTAAAAGTGGAATTTGGGGATTTCTAGTTGACTAATAACCTGAATTGCAACCAAGCACTAGTGGCATAAACAATGATACTTAGTATGTCAACTCTATGTAGTGTAGAATGGATGATTCATATTCATATAGTTGTGACCTACTACTACATATGACCAGGAAATATTAAAAAATATGTTAGAATTGTAAGAGAACAAGGAGTTATAGTTTGGTAGTCCAACAAATAAATGAAACCAGGCTTCATGCCCCTTCATTTTTTTTATCATGAAAGCGTGCACATAATGTTTGCATGTAGACAAACAAATTATATGGAAATTTACTTGCCTTATTGTCCGAAGGCCCTGAATATTCAAGTTAAGAGATGATTGTGTTTGAATTGTTTACCTTGTGAATTTTTATTGTGTATTTATCTAATTTTTACATCTTTCTGTATTGATGCGGTAACTTGTAAAGTTACAAAGACAGATTTTATAAGTTTTCAGTTATTTTTCTTTTTAATTTTTTGTCCCCACTAGGCAAGATAAACTATTTCTGTTTCATGAATCCCGACACTTGAAGGATTTCTAGTTAGTGTTATGTTGGGTGCTCTGGCTACCAGATTTCTTATCATTTTGCTCTTTCTTGATAGATAATGATAATACACTAAAACTCCAGGTCAAGGATTTGGATTTAGAGTTTTCATGGACAGTTCAAAGGATCAAGGATGCATTCTGCGACCGTGGTGGCTGTAATGCGTCATCACCAACATCATGCTCACCGGAGACCATCAAGATAATTGCAGCTCTAGTTGAAGAGCAGTATATTCCAGAGGCAAAAATTGGTCTTGCTGCTGGAGTTACAGCTTTTCTTTGGCTATACACGTCTATCCAGGGGTGTGTTCAATATTGATGTCTATTGATAACTTTTCCCATGATACTATTCAAACTTCTGATTTAATTCCTTTTATGTGCCAGATATAAGCCTGCAAAGGTGATCGTTACTTCTGAGCTTCCTCTTGGATCAGGCTTGGGTTCATCTGCTGCATTCTGTGTATCCTTGTCAGCTGCTTTTATTGCGTTGTCAGATTCTGTAAATCTGGACTTCAACCATCAAGGTTGGTTAATGTTTGGAGAAAGTGAGTTGGAGTTGGTGAACAAGTGGGCTTTTGAAGGCGAAAAGTTAATCCATGGGAAGCCATCCGGGATTGACAACACTGTTAGCACTTTTGGTATGTGATCATTGAAGCACTAGTTGGATGAAAATTTATATTCATTTACTGTTCGTCAAAAAGGTTATGAGCTATAAGTGCCAGAACCAGTTTGGGAACTTGCACCTTAATTAGGCAGTTATAATAAAAATTTGCAGTCATGCCAAAAGTTTGTTGTTAAAAGACAATTTCTCGTTTAAATAATTGTTCAATGAAAATTTCGGATAATAAGATTAGGCAGTTATAGAATAAGCTTATCTCTAGAAGAAGATGATTACATTGTTATAGTTAACATAAAAGCGTATGTTTTCATTTTAAACTTAGTTGGAATATATGCTCATTCATAATTATTTGAAAATGATTGATAGTGATTAGTGACATATATTTATTATATGGGGAGAAAGAATGAGAAAGGAAAATGTGCAACAGGTGTCCGTATGAAGTGAAGAGTCACCAAGTATACATCTCCAACCTTATAACTCCTATATATACTCTTATCAAGACAGATGTTTTTATTCTAGGTGACCATTGGTGGCTTAGATGGTAATTGGTAAACTCTTATATTTTCTTCCAATTTGTTCCTCTAACGTATAGGTGATTAACACAGAAAAAAACAGTAACAGAAATCATGGGAACATTATGGTGTCAGTATCATATGGAATTAAATTAATACAATGAAACTTTGTACAATCACAAAAACATGAGTTTCTGTAAAGCAATTACAGAGCTTGCTGTTACTGTACTAATGCATGTGGACATTTATATTTATGTAACAGGAAATATGATCAAGTTCAGATCTGGTGCTTTGACACGCATGAAGTCAAATATGCAGCTTAAAATGCTCATAACTAACACAAAAGTAGGGAGGAACACAAAAGCATTAGTTGCTAGTGTTTCTGAAAGGACACTCAGGCATCCAGATGCTATGACTGCTGTGTTTACTGCTGTGGATTCCATCAGTAATAAATTGGCTACCATTATTGAATCTCCTGCTTCGGATGAATGTGGCATAACTGAGAAGGAAGTGCTAGTAGAAGAATTAATGGAGATGAATCAAGGGTTGCTCCAGTGTATGGGGGTCAGCCACGCTTCCATAGAAACTGTTATTCAGACAACATTGAAATACAAACTTGCTTCCAAATTGACAGGAGCTGGTGGTGGAGGCTGTGTTCTGACACTTTTACCCACAAGTATCCTTTCCAGTAATATTCATTTGAATGCTAGTCCTACACTTTTAGAGTTCAGAATACTTTCTATTTGCATTTGTTTTAAAATGATTATGATCTATATTGATATTGAATGCATGCTTCTTATCTTATACTATAATTCCAAAATTTTGATTTTTTTAAATTGTGTATGCATGTCACCTTAGTTCTCTGTTAGACCATAGTTTTTGCCTTGCTAGATGGTTTATATAACATAGTTCAAGTCGACCAACTGATGTTTTATGTGACTATAGTGCAGTTTGTTAGTGTTGAAAATGTTACTTGGTGGAAGGGTAGGAGAATGGGCTGATAGTGACGTTGGTGATCGTGTATGTTTAGGTCAAGCTGCTGGATAGTATAATGCAAACCTGATGGTTGTATAATATGGTTCTACTTACCAAGCTGATTGGTACATTTGCCCTTGTTTTTACAAATTATTTCCTTTAAGAGATTGGAAATGGGAAAAAAATAATCAGGAAATTCATTTTGTGGAAAGTCTTCACCAGAGTTTGCAATAGATTGAAAATATTTTGTAAAAGCTAGAGCTAGGCTAGACTTTTCTACTGAATCTTTGTATGAAGTGAATTTTGATAAGTTCAGTGATGAAGAACTTATAAGGATAGTCATAGTTAATGGTACAGAGGAAGAATATGCGATGAAAGACAAAAATCTTGGAGGATTATCTTCTTATGGCCTATGTGATGAGCAAAAAAAATTCTGAACTTGTAGAATCTTTTATTCTGCTCGTTCAGACGTTTGAAATTTATCAAATCTCTTTTATAGTCTTTCATCAAAATAAACAAATTAAAGCTAGTGATTATAGGTTTAGAAATCTAGGTCTTCCAAAATATATTTACTCAAGTCTCAGGACTTTTTAACCGACTTCTTTTAGTGCATTATGTTCCCTGTTAAATTGGCATGCTTGAAATTAAACTTCTTTCATTTGTTTACTTGACTATGTGAATCAGTATTGTCAGGGAAAATCGTTGATAATGTGATTGCTGAGCTAGAGTCATGTGGTTTCCAATGTTTAATTGCGGGAATTGGTGGAAACGGTCTTGAGATTTGCTTTAGCTGTTCAGCCTGATTTGCAAGGTACAACAACAAAACCATTGTCAGATGCATTTTGTTAGTTTCAAATAATGATGGTACTGTCTAATTTCGTTCCTTGTAATCGGCCATTTTTACTCTTTGTACACTACAGCTCCATTTTGTAACCTTATTCCTATTTCCATAAAGTCCTTTCCACTCAGGGTAACATAATTTTTGACTTTACGGAATTTATGAAACCTGCGACTCTAAGAAAACTGTGGCACTTTGAGATCTGCTATTGTTTCTTTCATATGCTAACTGTAGCTGATACTTGACGTTTTGCTATTGCTGTTTTCTTTCAATTTGCATCGATTTCTGAGATGGACCTTATTAAACCAAATTTGTTTACTCATATATTTTAAAAAGGAATTGAATGGTGGACTGGACACTTTAATTGGCCCGTAACTCTCTTTTTTTCCCACCAAAATGTAAAAAAGCTATATATTTCTAAAATTCCTACCTCCAAAATATTTTCTATCAAGGGAGTTGTACAAAAACTCTCTGACCGCCTGAATGTCAACACTGTATCGGATATGAAGTGAAGTGAAATTATAATGAAGTTCTAACCAAATCCTTTTGTTACATAACTGCAATCTCTCATCTCAAATCAAATGTGTTGCACATAAATCTTCAGTTTTCTGCTGCATGCCAACTTCTGATCATACACATTCTTTTGTGCTCATTGAACTTAAAAGATTTCAAAGAAGTAAAAATCTGGGACTCTAGTGAATTCCTCTAGAAGGTAAACATGATTTGCAGCAAGAAAATACAAATAGATTTATTATGTTTCTTCTGAAAACTTGAACAAATTGTCATCCTGCCATTCATGGCTCTGAAAACTTCAGCCCTGTATTTGCTTTGCACTCCAAACTTGTATGCCCTTGTGGCTTATGCTATGAACATTTGCCTGTACAACCTTGTGGAAAACCCTGCCATGAGTGCTAGTCAATATAGAAAATGTAGATTATATTTTCCCACATATGAATGACTCAAGTGAACACAGATTTATACCATTAATATGCATATAACCATAACATTCAAACTCACCAAAGCCTAAAAACATCACCACCCCACCAAACCAACCCACAACCAGTAGGCTACAACCGCAAAAACTATATACAATACAATATTTATAACATCAACCCACAACATAGACAGAACTCCTACATACACCTATTATACCAAAAATTCCATATATATTTCATCCATCATAAATTTCAACCATTCACGATTGACCCACCTGCACATTTTACAAAAAAAAAAAATCCTTCAGCCATAATATTTCAATTAAATTGGAAAAAAATAAATAAAAAGTAGTCTTCAAAATTTCTTCTCTATTTGAATTTCAATTGGCCAGAAATCCAATGCAATTTACCATTTCTATCTGATCGTTTTGAACATGAAAGAACTCCTAAAATTTTGAACATTTCCACCAATTTAGAAAGCTTTTATATACAACTAGCACCAGGTGACACATTGCAAGGATTAAATAGAAACTATATGAAATTCGGAGGAAGTAGGAAAATATAAAAACTTCAGATTAAAAATACAAAATAGTTTTATAACTAAACTTGCAAATATTTTATTTTATTTTATTTTTTACTTAACTTGGATATAGATTATTAACTTATCATTTCACACATAAATTTTTGTTCATTTCAATAAATTTTCAAATAAAATAAAATTAGGTACTTAAAGTTTTATACCATTTTAATAAAAACTTCCATCCACAAAAAAGCTACTCCTACGGGACTTATGAGACGCGTTATAACTTACGGGACTCGATTCCGATATACGGAAATCGAGTTATCAGCCGGTTTGCCTAACTTACCAAAATTTAGGAAAAAAGTCGAAAAAAAGATCAAAATCCGCCTCGGTCGTCGAACGACACACAAACACATACATAGTACCGCATAGGTATTAGACACGCGTTACAACTTACGGTACTCGATTCTGATATACGGAGGCCGAGTTATCAGTCTGTTTGCCTAACTTGCCAAAACTTAGAAAAAAAAATCGAAAAAGAGATCAAAACCCGCATCGGTAGTCGAAACGACGCGCAAACACATACATAGCACCGCATAGGTATTAGGCACGCGTTATAACTTACGGGACTCGATTTCAATATACGAAGGCCGAGTTATCAGCCCGTTTGCAACTTACCAAAACTTGAAGATAACAAATTAAAATAATTAAAATATGCTCTATTTTTGACTTCGTTATTAATATTTTAATTTTGTAGGGTCTTGTTGATGAGACTCGAGCGGGTGGAGGCTGCGGCACAGGCGATGCCCGTGGAGGAGATGGTGATGACCGTCGGGCTGATGCTGATGAGACTATGGAGGGTGGGATCGACAGTCGGACCGGAGGTGGGACCGCCGATGGGACCGTAGGTGGGACCGGTGGTCGTACGATAGATGGCGGCGATGATGATACTGACATTCCTAATCTTGGGCTGTAGTTAGTTTATATTTATATTTTGACTTTCATGTATGTATTTATACAACTTTTGAGTTGTACAGACTAGAGTTTTGTATCTAGTTAGGTTGTCTACATATTTGATGGTTGATAGCAAAAGATATGACTTTCATGATTGTTTTTCTTTAATTTATAACATGTACAATTATGTATATGTAAATGAACAGGGGAATTTTGCAATTTTTTATAAAAAAAAAAAAATTTAAAGCAGGGCATTGGCGACGGCGTCCCGTCGAGAATGACATATAGCGACGGTTCCAAAAATATCACAACATTGGCGACGGGGGATTTAGTCATTGGCGACGGCTAGGCCGTCGGTAATGACCACATTTTTAAAATTTTGAAATGTCTATTACTGACAGTCTGTCCGTCGTTGGTGCTATCGCTAATGACTCAATACCGACGGCGTGCCGTTGACAATGACCTAATTGCCTACGGGAGCCAGGGGCGACGACCTGTAGGGCGATGGTTAATGTCGTCGCCAATGACCTCATTGTCGACGGCATGAGGGTCATTGGCGACGGCACTGCCTGTCGACAATGACTTTTTTTTTTATAGTGTAATAGAGAAAGCACATACCATTTGGATGAAGACTTAACCAGTGAAGTAAGAGGAATTCACATTGGACGCAAGGAACACATAAGAGGTAGCGACTTCAAATGGCTGACCAGCCCTTTTCGTTGGGACTTCCTTTCCAAAGTTAGCAACCTCTTCCTAATCGAAAGATGCCGGAATCAATGGCAAGCCATATAAAACAGCCCCATATACGTATACTATCATGATTACAATCCATACTTGCATGTTCATTGTCAATTCCATACAAGTACTAATATGAATGGTGATCAAGCATTCATACATGCAAAACAATCATGATAGACATCCCATATGATATGTAAAACAATCCAGCATTCAAGCATGCAATCAAAATACATATTAAAATCCGTTAGAATCCCATAATGGAGTTTAGTTCATGACCGAACCAAAAGCCATTATGGGATTAAATCTAAACATGATTAATAAACAAACAATTGAAAGATGAAAGGTAGACACGATCAAACCCAATTGCTGAATATAATTCACTATTCAAATCCTCATATGAATCCAGCAAATACTAATAAAAATCCACTCTGGTAGAAAATCTCAAGAATAAGTAGAAAAGTAGAGTTTTGGCCTCCTTCTACATTGGAATCTCTCCCAGAGAGTAAACCCTAGTTACGATGTAAACAAATACGTAAAAACTAAATAATAATCAATGATCCCCTTTGACACCAGTCAGATATCGTTTTAAAAACCAACTACAACCATTTTAATTAAAAAAAATTAAAATTAAACAAATAAGCATAAATCGAAGATCGCGTCGTGCATAGCCAGCCCCCCCAATATATTTCACGCGGGCGCAAGAATCTTATAGTCTCATGATGTCGATTGCCGGGTGCTCATGCGCGGTCAGCGTTCCATGCTTGTCTGCCAGCATGCACGGCCACGGCTTCTGCACTTTTGAATCCACGGTTACTGCTGCTTGCCTTGATCGATTCTCTGCTTGCTCATTTCTTTGTTCATCCGTGCTGAGTCTCTGCTCCACTTGATCTTCATGCCACACATCCACAGCTTGTGACTCGCTTCATGTGTCCATTCGCCTCGTGCCCTCTAAGTCCACCAAATTAGGCCGTTTCCTACACTTTTCCACTAAAAGGAGTTTGAAGTATACGCAATGCCAAATAACATGAAATGCAACTAAAACACACTAAAATATACTTGAGATGGGCATAGTTCGCATGAATTGGTACTCAATAAGTAGGTATAAAACCAACTTATCAAATACCCCCAAACTTGAACTTTTGTTTGCCCTCAAGCAATGCATACTAATGAACAATGAAAATGCAGCTATATTACTATACAAGTAAATTATGATGCAACTAATCTCACATTGTTCAAACTATCATAGAAATTCAGTCCAAACTGCCTCAACGAATTTTTTTAAATTCAAGAATACAGATTCAAACCAAACTGTAGGCATAATGTCATACACTCAGATAATTCATCAATGTTATAAATATGCTGTGTGTGTGTGTTATATTCACCAAAACTTGATTTAAGCAAAGAATACACATACTAGACTGCTCAAAATAGAAAATTATAGTTTAAAGCAAGAATCATGTATATATATGCAACAAAGACTATTCCAACATTTCAAAACAAACTGAGGCTCAACAATGGGCTTAACTGCTTTATTTTTACTCACGAGGGCGATTTTTCGCACTTTCCCACAGTGTTTATTGCTAGTTTTCTTTTCCTTTTTCTTTTTCTCTTTCTTTTTTTTTCTTCACACGACTGTGTAATGTCTTACTCCATTAGGCAACACTGCTACACCTTAGCGAGCTTTCGACCAACGACTCTCAGACCATGAAAGACCTTAGGGCGCTAGGTGTAGAGACAATCCCTTCTAAGCGTGCTTATTCAAGTAGCGGTATTCCAAAATAAGACTAGCCACGTTATTACTACATATTTTTTTTTTTTATCATAGATACCCATGTTTCCCCAAAGTTTAAAAATCAATGTTATAAACCGTCTAAGTTCATTTTCCACATATTTCCATTTTTAAAACTACATTTTCTATCAAGCAATGCAACACATCCTTCTTATACCCACAAGTGATTGTGAACACATTCATGCAAACCGAAAGCATTTAAACAACATTATGAATTGTATTGTGTAAAACATTATATCTCAACTCATATTATCCATAATACTCAAAAATCGTTTAAAAATTCACTATCATCATCGGCTAGACAAAAATTTCTATACGGCAAGAACTGGGAGAAGATATTCAAACTAAACATGAACATGCAACTATATATGTAAAAATAACTATATGATGCAAAAATTTAAACTAAACATGCAAAAACTAAAGAATTAAAGATTTAAACTAAACATGCAAAAACTAAAGAATTAAACTAATCATGCTCAACTACATGCAATTACAACTAAAGAATTAAACTAATCATGCTCAACTACATGCAATTACACTACTACCCCAATACCCCCAAACTTATAATATTCAATGCCCCATTGAATGAAGGTAAAGGGTGACGAAAAACTCCCCCAATGATCGGTGGTACCACCCTCCTCGGGTGGTGAATCTGGTGGTGGATATGGCGCTGCGGTTCCGAATTGAGGCCACACTAGCGTCGTTCCTTGCTGCGCAAAAGCTTCGACCAAGGCCCTCGTGAGTCCCGTTACAAACGTGCCCAGATTATCGTACATGGCATCGACTTTTCGCTCTAACCTTCGGAGCTGGCGATCACCATGGGTGGCATGTGCTTGCGTGGACGGGCCTGCCTCATCTGTCTGAGGTGGCTGATGTGATGGCTCTGGAAAAGTGGGCTGAATGATGAATCCTAGTCCGCGTGGGTGTGGTACACCTCCTGCCCAGTCCTCAAATTTTACAATTGTGGCATGAGTTATGTCCTGGCTTGGGTATTGCATTTGCTCGTTGCCCCAGTTGCACCCCTGATTAGCATATAGCATAACAACCACTGATGCGTGTGGAATGCTCCCAATGGTGCCTCCCCGCAGATATCGCAACATATTCTCATGGATGAGATGACCAATGTTAATGTATTTCCTGGTGATTATGCCCCACAAAATAAGTGCCCTCTCCGCTGTTATTTCGTGCTGATGAGAGGACGACACGAGCTTAGCACATACGAATAGATTCCACGCCTTTGCATATCGATTCAGGGCGGCGGCTGGGAATATGCACGGTTGATTTGTGCCGACTTTGTAGGTCCATTTTGTGTCGGGCACGCACAATTCCGCAATAACCAACTCCATGTCTGTCTCCAAATGTGCACCGGTGACCCAATTAGCAGCCCCTGTTGGTGGTGTATCGGTAAGTCCAAAAATGGTGCGGATGACATGGGGTCTGTAATCTATCTCGACACCACGAACCAAAGATATACCACTCAGGGTGAACTTGGCATTGGCATAAAACTCACGGACTATGCTCATCAGAATAGGCGTGGGAGTGGCAGTCAGTCCACCACAGCCTCTCTCTCGAATCATGGCACACAACTGACCATCCTGCCCTTCCGGCTTGAAATCGCGTTCCTTGACGAACGTCTTCGCCACAATTCGGTAATACTCTTGTTGAGCTTCCAAGTTTAGAAACTTGGTGTGATCCACAATATCCACCCCTTGACTTCCCGAGGACGATGAAGAAGAAGATGAAATAAAGCGAGCTCTTTTTGGACCCATTTGCAGTTGATAAAGATCGCACAGATGATATGACTGAGAATGAAGAAGAGAACAATGATGTTATTACCCTCAAGTTGTTTCTGCCCCCAACCAAATGAGAAGCCCTAGTTTTATACCAGTGGATGAGATCGTGGGTTTGAGATTTGAAAGTGGAGAGAATCGTGGATATGTGATTGAGCGATGTACGGCTTCAATTTGTAATTGATAGGGAGATAGAGACGTGAGTCATGGAGAGACACTATGATGTCGCTTCTATTTTTATCGCAAATGAGAGTCCAACCTATCTCTATCACGTTTTTAAACTAAAAAAAATTTTTCCACGTCTGATGTCGCAAGGCTACCGCGCGAGAGGTTTTAATGAAATTTGGTAGCGGTATGCTTTGGTTGGCAAATCTGGTCTGCGGGAAACTATATCGCGGGATCGCGATGCATCTTAAAAATTATTGCTGTACGCGTGGCGTCCACCGATACTGCGCTAGCTTTTATTTTTCTAGAATCTGTAAGATAGAAATGCATGCTCTCCCAAACACCTGCAATAACATCAATAGACCTTATCAACGCATGGTTCACTAAATAAAAATGAATGCCTATTCTGTCTCCCTAATTTTAATGCAATGCATGCACTTGCTCTTCTGTGATTTGACTACGATGAATAAGCATATAAAGGTACTCATACTATTCTAACAAGTAATGAAAATAAGCTAAACCAAACAGCTTGAACTTACTAAATATTAAGTAGAGATGGACACAATGGGTTGCCTCCCATCAAGCACTATGTTATAGTCAATTAGCTTGACTGTCTCTGAGTTTCATGTCGAAGATAGAATCGAGGTGGCTTTCATTCTGTCCACCTCACCACCATAATCACTCTTCAATCTCTGGCTATTCACTTTAAGACGCTTGTCCGAAAATTTATCACATACTACAACGGTTCCATACTGTGGAGCGATATCTAGATATTGATCGAATTTATTTAATTCCTCATCCTCCACATCTGAATTTTCAACAATGATACTTCTCAGTGGTTCACAATCCACTCTACTCTGTACTTCATCATTTAGAACCTGGTTCACCACATCAACCAGGAAACATTCCTCTTCATCTACTGGAAACTTTATAGCATTGAAGACATTAAAGGTGACCTCTTGATCATGAACCCGCATAGTGAGTTCCCCTTTTCCCACATCTATCGAAGTCCTGCCTGTGGCTAAGAATAGTCTCCCCAGTATAATTGGTATACTTTTATCTTCCTCGTAATCCAAAATGATGAAGTCAGCCGAAAAGATAAATCTGTCCACCTTCACTAATACATCTTCAACAATTCCCAGTGGATACGTGATGGATCCGTCAGCTAGCTGCAAAGAAATGTTTGTTGGCCTTGGCTCCGATAATCCCAACTGAGTGAATACTGACAAAGGCATAAAATTTATTCTTGCCCCAAGATCACATAAACACTTTTCAAACTTCATTTTCCCGATTGTGCACGGGATTGTGAAACTGCCTGGATCCTTCAGCTTCGGAGGTAACCTGCTTGAATCTTGCCTTTGCATTCTTCTGTCAAGGCTACTATCTCAAATTCATCTAATCTCTTCTTCCTTGACAGTATACCCTTCATGAACTTTGCATAGCTTGGCATTTGTTCCAATGCCTCGGCGAAAGGTATATTGATTTGCAGCTTTTTAAATACCTCCAGAAACTTGTTGAATTACTTATCTTCCCTTTTCTTATTTAACCTTTGCGGATATGGAACTTGAGTATGAATTGGTGGTACTGAACTCTTAAGCGTCTCCTCTGAACCTGCTTTATCTTTCTCTTCCTGCTGAACCTCAGACTTTTCCAGATTTTCTTTCTCGGTGAATTGGTCGCTTTACTCTCATGGCACATGGCCTCCTCTCTTATCTGAGGCGCGGGTCTGTGACTTGCGATGTCTGCGATGTTTTCTCGGATCTCAATGTGATAGCTTGACACTGTTCCTTCCCGTCTCTTCGTGGATTTGTTTCTGTACTACTAGACAATGAACCCTAGGGCCTGTTTGTAAGCATGTTCGCCATCTGCCCCATCTGAGTTTTCAGATTCTTAATAGCCACTGCTTGGCTTTTGATCATAACCTCTGTATTTGCCATATATTTCATCATCATCTCCCCCATTTCTGATTTCTTTTCTTGTTGAGGTGCAGCTAGAGTGTGATGTTGCTATTGTTGAGAAAATCCCGGCGGAAAAGGTGGTCTAGATTAAACTGTGGCTGCACTGGTTGTGTCTGAAATTGATTATTTGATTGAAACTGATTCTGCTGAGTCCCTTGGTTATTTGACCAACTAAAGTTTGGATGATTTCGGTTGTTGGGGTGGTATATGTTCTGAAACTGACCTTGGTCTTTTCTGTAATTGCTCACATACTGTACCAACTCCGAGCTGATAGCACATTGATCTGTCGAGTGTGACCCCGCATAAATCTCACATACGAAGGCAACCGTCTTCGTTTTACCTTCTGCTAATGTATCTATTTTCTTCGCCATGGCGGCCATCTGTGCTGACAACTGCGTGATAGCATCTACTTCCAACACACCTGCAACCTTGTGTTGTGGCATCTGAGATGTAGGATTCTGAAAATCGTTTGATGCCATTGTCTCGATAAGGTCATAAGCTTCTTCATAGCTTTTTGCCCATAGTGCCCCTCCTGCAGCTGCATCTACAATCGGTCTCGACTTCCATCCCAATCCATTGTAAAATGTGTTGATTACCATCTAATCCGGCATACCGTGATGTGGACACTTTCTCAGCATCTCTTTATATCTCTCCCATGCTTCATATAAGGACTCGCCCCGTTGTTGCTCAAACTGAGAGATAGCTGTCCTCATCTTTGCAGTCTTAGCCATTGGGAAGAACTTGGCTAAGAATTTATGTGCTAAGTCCTCCCATGTAGTTATAGATCCTGCTGGCAAAGAATGAAGCAAACTTCTTGCTTTATCCCTCAATGAGAATGGGAATAGCCTAAGTCTGATAGCATCCTCCGTCACACCGTTGTATCTGAATGTATCATAAATTTTGATGAAACTCAATTGGTGTTCATTCGGATCGTCTGTAGCGGCACCCCCAAACTGTACTGAATTCTGTACCATCTGAATAGTGCTATTTTTATCTCGAACGTATTGGCTGCTATCGCTGGTCTGACGATGCTAGAATGTAGTCCATTAATATTGGGCATGGAATATTCCTTCATAGCCCTATGCTCCTGTCTTTGCTCTTCTCCTTGTACCTCGGCTGCCATATTAGTTGTGGTACTTTCTAACTGTGCTTGTAAATTTCTACGAACACTAGCTTTCCAACCTCTCCCGTTTATGTTATCCTGAGTAGGTGTTAAGTCAGGGTTGGTTGACCGCGTGCTCATAAAAATTTATCGAAATTCCTGAAACAAAAACAAAAATGGAAATGAGATAAGAATGGATTTGTTTAAGTCATACAATATAGCTTAAAACTAATGATAACAATAAAAATTTAAACGCCTTTCCCCTGCAACGGCGCCAAAAACTTGTTGCCGCTTTTTTAGTTCTAACAAAAGAGCTCTAACTCATGCAAGCATACATGTGTCAACAAGTAATACAGAGCAAGTAAAGTATCGATCCCACAGAGAAAGTTGTTTAATTTAAATTACTATGCATTAATTAAATCAATATATCTATATGCTCAAACTAATGACTAAGATTGTTTTGTTACTCGAATCGCAAATAATGACTAAAACAATAATAACGACGGAATAAATCAAATCTAGAAATAATGGGATCCTAACTTCATTTAATATTTCATTCAATCACCACGATCATGCATGACTTGTTCACATATCACAAGAAAGTAGCCAAGAACACTAAAAGAGTCATAGCCATTTTTCAATGCACTATGACCTACTTACACAGCATCCACAAATGATAGACTCTATGTAATCATCAATATAACCAAAATCACTATATGTCTATGTTAAATTGCAACTATATTGAATTTAAGTTCAAGCCCTTATTCTAACTCATACGGTGAAATAGTATATGTCTATCTGGTTCACGAAATACACAAGCCATATAAAACAGCCCCATATACGTATATTATCATGATTACAATCCATACTTGCATGTTCATTGTCAATTCCATACAAGTATTGATAAGAATGGTGATCAAGCATTCATACATGCAAAACAATCATGATAGACATCCCATATGATATGTAAAACAATCCAGCATTCAAGCATGCAATCAAACTACATATTAAAATCCGTTAGAATCCCATAATGGAGTTTAGTTCATGACTGAACCAAAAGCCATTATGGGATTAAATCTAAACATGATTAATAAACAAAAAATTAAAAGATGAAAGGTAGAAACGATCAAACCCAATTGCTGAATATAATTCACTATTCAAATCCTCATATGAATCCAACAAATACTAATAAAAATCCACTCTGGTAGAAAATCCCAAGAAGAAGTAGAAAAGTAGAGTTTTGGCCTCCTTCTACATTGGAATCTCTCCCAGAGAGTAAACCCTAGTTACGATGTAAAAAAATATGTAAAAGCTGAATAATAATCAATGTTCCTCTCTGACACCAGTCAGATTACGTTTTAAAAACCAATTACAACCATTTTAATTCAAAAAATAAATAAAATAAAACAAATCAGCATCGCGTGCGGCCGCGCGCTCCCCCAGTATATTTCTCATGGCGGTAGCACTGACTTATAGTGTCTCATGATGTCCAAATTTGGTGCTCACATGGCGCGTGCGTTCCCATGCTTGTCTCCTTGCCGCGCCATGCGTGCGACTTACGCACTTTTGAATCCACGGTTACTGGCTTCTTTTGATTTGATCTTCCTGCTGCTCATTTATTAGTTCATCCCTGCTAAGTCTCTGCTCCACTTGATCTTCATGCCACGCGTCCACAGCTTGTGCCTCGCTTCATGTGTCCATTCGCCTCGTGCCCTCTAAGTCCACCAAATTAGGCCGTTTCCTGCACTTTTCCACCAAAAGGAGTTTTAAGTATATGCAATGCAAAATAACATGAAATGCAACTAAAGCACACTAAAATGTACTTGAGATGGGCATAGTTCGCATGAATTGGTACTCAATAAGTAGGTATAAAACCCACTTATCAAATATCAGCAATTGCTTGACCCGATTCATTACAGGTGCAATTTGTAGCCGTTACCTAGGAATAAGTTTTTGGATTTGAAAGCAATGTTGCCCATGACCCGATTCATTCTAAAGCGCAATTGCGCCTTAAGCGAAATCAAAAACTTTTATTTTTCTTTAATTAAATAAATGGTTTATCTAATTGATTAAAATTTAAAATAAAGGTGTTTATATTATCTGAAATATGATTTAAGATTTCTAAAATTAAAAAGTTTAATTTAGATTTGTTTTTTTGATTAAAATAAAAGAGTTAATTTTGTTTCAAAACTAAAGTTTAGCAAACTTTTTCCCATTAATTGATATTAATGCATATATGGAATGGATTTATTATTTATGAGATGAATGTTATTTATTGATGCATATGTTGATATGTATGATAATAAATGGGATTGATTATGAACTTTGACCAATGTGATTTGATTTTATTTTGGATAGATGCTTGAATGTATGGGTTTTATTAAATGGGGTCTGCGTGCCTCATCTTTTCTGATTTTCTTCTTGATGTAAATTCTATCTCTCTCTAATGTACTTCCCCTTGACTGTTGATTAAGGTTTCTATTTAAAACAAATAGTTTATATAATAGGATTAGTTAGAATTTCTCGAAGAATTGGAGAACAAGGAGTGAGGAGCGCTTGAAGACCCATTTGTAATGAAGCCCTGGTTGAAATGTAATAGTTGTATTTAAATGTTAATTCTTGCACCCCTATTTAAAATTTTTGTTCACTTGGTGGCTCTAGTGAACCAAACTAGTATTATATATATATATATATATATATTATATATATATATATATATATATATATATATATATATGTCGACGTCGAGATTTTTATTTGTCCTTTTTCATTACCTGTTCTTTTGTGTTCTCATTTTAGGTTAGATTTGTTTGAAAAAACAAGTGAAAAAGGTCTGAAATGTGTAATGTCGACGATTGGACTGTAAGATTCGCCAGTTGGTTTTTTAACTGGTTGTACCAACACAATCGAGAAGAGGTTTGTACATTGACCCAGTGATGTGATACTGCTAAACGGGTCTGTGAAACCGATATTCATTAGGGTCCGGGGACTTGCTTATGCGGAGGGAAGGTGTTAGGCACCCCCCGACATCCGTGTTGGCACGGTGACCGCCACTTTTCAAGAAACTATTATATGAATGTGTGTATGCGTGGGTCAATGTGTTGTTATTTGAAAGTAGTGCTATGCCTCGTTCGCACCTATATACATAGGGTTTGAAATTTGTATAAAAATTCAGTTTTAACAAGATATAGCAGTGATGTTTTAAAAGAGGTTTTTCAAATCCTGTGATCAATAGTAATTGAGGCCTTTGATACTTCCATTTTATTAAATGTTCGGCCTGATTGCTTTTATTTTCGAGATGCGCAACATCTTCGAGAAAATAATGTACAAAATAGTGTCGAACTCCACCTGGGTATGAAAACCATATGAGGAAATCCAAACACCGTGAATAAATTTACAAGCTGCTTACAGCTGAAAATGTCCATCACGGGAACCGAATCTAGATTCAATAGACTGAATCTGTGATCACATGATTCCTAGGCTCACATGATGCCGTAGTTGATATAAAAGCTTTAAGCAGGTATATATAAAAGCTATAAAAATATATATACAGACATGATCGACCATCGCGAAGCACCTCCATTAGGGATCAAAAATTTAAATAAAGCTGTAAAAGCGATCAACCGCCACGGAGGAAACTCCAGGCGGGATGAAATGTACAGAAAGCAGTAAAACGGTCCACCACCACGAAGTAAACTCCAGGTGGGATGAAATGTTAATATATATATATATATATATATATATATATATATATATATATATATATATAAACGATAAACGCACCTGATATAAAATCTAGGCTCATCAGACAAAACACATAGTTCATATATGTAAGACCCCAACTTATTATTAATGAAATTTAATTTTCTATTTTGAAATAGTAAGGGTTGATTTGATTAATGTGGATAGTTATGGTTAAAATACATAAATATTTCAAAATAAGCAAGTGGTTATAAAATATTCATTGTTGTAGGGAATATTAGATTGGATCGTGGAATATTCTTGTTTGTCGGGAATATTAAATGCAACCAGTAGCGATCTTTTGTGGGCCCCATAACTGTGAAAGCGATTGGATGAAGAAAGCGACAAATATAAGTTGTTTAAAAATAACAGTAGTAGTTATTCACCAATTATCTTTGTTAAAATACTAAATTGGTTAAAACACACGAGAAGCACATGGTATTGCACCAATTATTGATTCTTACGTGAAGGCACTACTCGATAATGGTTATAGTAATTACTTGTTTAGTATTTTATTGATTTAATAATTGTTGCGTTGATATTTTATATTCTTTGTTGTTTCATAATTGTCATTTACGTATTTTTCATTATCAAAGCAATAATTCATATTATCTGAATAATATTATTAGATAACATTATTGGCAATGTCTAGAAAGTTACATACAGGGAGAGGTTTGGTCACCTAATTGCAGCGCGCCAATGAGGAGAAATTCTTATTGGAAAGCCCCTTTTCTGAGGAACTGGTTGTCGATATTGTGATTACGTAATATTATTTGTGAATAATTAATTATTGATTCATATGATGAGAAAAATATTGATTTTATGTGGATATAGATGGAGAAAATTTTTAATGTGACAATTGTTGAAAATTGAAATTTTATCTTTTTCTGATAAAATAATTCATTTAAATATATTATTATATTTTAATAATATAATAATGGTGATATTTTTACAACGAATGTGGGATATATGAGTATCTGAGGAGGAAGAGTATTTTTGTTGTAATAAATGTTTAAAACATGTTAAACATGTCGGTGGACCCCATTTATTGACTGAAATTTGATTATAGCCTGTAAAATCGTCCGTTTGTGGATTTTGGTCAATTTTTGTTTGGAATTCGGAAAAACTTTCTTCTGCAAAGTTGTAGAGAATTGAATTTCCTATAAAAAGTCGCGAGTTTCGAATTTTCTGACAAAAGGACTATTTATTGTGAATTATTGAAGTTTCGAAGCTCCGAAATAATGGATTTTTGGAAGTATAAAATATTTAAAATGACAAAAATGTTTTTTGTCATTATTGTAGGTCTTGCATGTGTTAGAAGTGGCTGAATTCAGATCTCTAAATGTGGGCGTAGGAATAAAAATTAATAAATTAATATTTTAATAAATTTTCTGCTTTGGTGTTCTAAGCATTTTCCTATAAATAGGGTGCTTAGATTAGAATTGAAAATCACACCAGAAACTGAAGTTTTCTCTCTCAATATTATCGAATCGTATTCTTGTGAGTATTTTGAGTATATTTTGAGTATTCTATCTGGTCTGCAAGTTCAAGTCATAGCCTATATCCGGTGTTTAAATTTAAGTCTTGATCTTTCGAGGTAAGGGATATTATTTTTTTTTAATAATGATATTATTTCTTCAATATCATTATGTTGAAATATTGATCTGAAGTTTTTTATCAAATTTGGAACTTTTGGTGTCGAGTTACTATTCACGTATCGACACTATTCACGAACCTTATTCACGAATACTTTATTCATCGAAAATGAAAAATTTTCTTTTCGTCCAAAATATCTATTACGGATACTAGCTTTGATTGTATCCATGTTTTGATCATTCTTGAATTTTACACCACTATGATTATTTTTGAGGTATTTTTGGACATTGATAAAATAAAAGTACGAATCCTTAATCCTTAATCCTTGTCGTTTTGTTTCAATTTGGATTCGTTTCTTTAAAAATATTTTTCATCATCCTCGGTCTTAAATGATGATATTATTGAATATCTTTGGCTGTTGGTGCAAAGATGAATGATTTCTGAAGAATATCTTTGGCTTTGTAGTGCAAAGATGAACATGTGTTTAGATGAACATGACCAATGATGAATATCTTTGGCTTTTGTAGTGCAAAGATGAATATTTGATTCGAGATATATATTGATTGATGTTACAGGGGATAAAAGATGAGGCGATGAACTTTTAAATTCATACATAGAAGATAGTAGTTTGCATTCTCTACTTAACTCTTCTAATGAATTATTATTTCATTGCGAATATTGATTTAAAAACTTGTTGTCTATTGTATTCTATTAGATTTTTCCTGTTGAAGACTAATGATAATTTATTGTATATTATCTTAGTCATAATATTCTTCTTGGGCTAGTTGAGCTCACCCTTTTCCTTTTGTTCCATTTTTCTTCTCGGAGGCGAGAATATAAGCGAGTATGAGTCGGGGTATGGAATGAAGGTTCTAGAGAGAGTTGTTTAGTAGTCCTCACCATTTTGTAAAATAATGTATCAATAAATGTGATGAGGATTTATTTGAGTATAGATATTATGTCAGAAGATAATATTTGTATTCAAACTCACAGATTTCTTGTTGTAATAATAAAGTTGTAGTTGTTTTTGTACCATGTATTGACAACTTCGAAATGGGTGATGTATACCTATTTTGGGGGCGTCCACGGTTGGTATCGAAACTTAGGGATATGATCTCTGGCGGAGATCGGGAATATAACTAGGAGGGAGAGAGGAGTAAATCCTTCGCTAGTGTGTCCTACCTAAGCTTATTTGTTAGTTGGTCGATATATATAGGGATATTATGTGATATATTGATTTCCTTAATTAACCCTTGTTTTATGACGATGTTTGAGAATGTCGTTGAGAATATTAACAATGGAAATGAGACCCAGTGGAGCGCTTTGTACTCACCAACGAGGAGAGCGTTACAACAGTGACAATGTTCCTCCCGTGAACAACACCAATGGCGAGATTATGAGCGAGGGGATGTTTAGAAGCTTTTTGCGATTCATGCAAAAATCGAATGAGGAGACTCGTGTTCAAAATATAGGAGGAAATGATAGCAATTCATGGGTTGTCACAACCCAAGCGGTTCAAAGAGTTGGGACCACGAAATTTAAGGAAAGCGGATCCGATCATGGGCGGAAACATGGGTCAAGCAAATTACCAAGATATTCGATGTCTTGGGATGCGCGGAGAACAGAAGGTTCCATTCGCCACCTTTATGTTCCGTGGCGGGCGGACTCTTGGTGGAGTGCATGAAGCGTACCCATCCACCCTTTTCGGCATGTCTTGGGAGGCGTTTGAGAACTATTTAATGACAAATACTTTCACGAAAGTGTTAAATCGTATGAAGGAAGTGGAGTTCATCAGATTAGAACAAAACAACATGGCGGTGTCTTAGTACGAGAGCAAAGTTTGCGAGTTATCCGTGTTTTGCACCTCATTTGGTGGAGAATGAGGAACGCGTATGCTGGATGTTTACGAGAGGTTTGAAACTTGGCATCGACAATATCTCATTTCTCATAAATTTTCTCTCTATTCGGATGTTGTTAATAGGGCTCAATTGTTAGAAGCGACATAACGAGTATGTTCAACCGAGGGACCATAACCGAGGATCGTACCGTAGATAGCGATCAATGAGAATAATGATAACCAAATGGAGAAAAAGCAGACGGACAAAATGGTAACCACTCTGGTGGTAATCATAGCCATGAAAATAGAAGAAGCGAGTCGGGAGGAGATTTTAAAAGAGGAGATTTAACAACGACCATGTGAAGACAGACGTCTTGGCGGAAGAAGCGGGTTCTAAGGGAGGAAAACGACCACCGATCATATGCTATAAATGCGGGAAAGAGGACATATCGATCCAAACCGTCCACAACAGTTCAAGGTATGCTATAATTGTGGAAAAGAAGGACATATTGCTCGAGATTATGCGGTGGCGAAACCTAGTTCGATGGGGGACGGTGACTCAAAAGATATCCCCCCAAAAAGTCAAAATCAATGATTCCGGGAAGAGCGTTTGTTGTGATCGGTCAAAATGCGAGGAACCCAAACGAGGTGATCACGGGTAAGCTATTTATAAATTCTTGCGAAGTTTATACCTTACTTGATCTGGTGCTACCCATTCATTTATCTCTCTGCATGTGCTCAACATTTAAACTTGACTCAGGAGAAATTAGACTTTGACCTATCTGTGGAAACTCAGTTAGGAGAAACTTTCATCACATCCACTTTGTTTATAAATCTTGTTTGATTCAAGTTGGCACCATCACCTTACCCGTTGACCTTATATCTTTAAAGATACTTGCTTTTGATGTGATTTTAGGGATTGATTGGTTAACTACTCATCATGCTAAAATTGATTGTTTTAAATAAGGTTGTTAGTTTTCATATTCCTAACCAACTGTTTATGCAATTCAAGCAACTAAACCATTAAAATCAATCAACGTCATATCTAATCATAAAGCTATTCGTTTATTGAAAAATGGATGTCAAGCTTTCTTAGCCCATGTTATGGATTTGAATAAAGACACGTCAAATTTGAATAATATTCCTGTTGTTATTGACTTTCCCGACGTATTTCTGAAGAACTTCCGGTTACCCCCTAGAGCGTGAAGTTGAATTCTTTATTGATCTTGAACTGGTACAAAGCCCATTTCTAAAACCCCATATCAAATGGCTTCTATTGAACTTGAGGAGTTAAAGGTCCAACTACGAGAATTGTTGGACATCGGTTTCATTCATCCTAGTACATCTCCTTGGGGTGCTCTGTTTTATTAAGTAAAGAAGAAAGAGCGGGGAGTATCGACTTTGTATTGACTATCGGAATTAAACCATGTCACCATCGAGAATAGGTATCCTCTACCTCGTATTGATGACTTGTTTGACCCGATTCTGAGGGGCACAATTCTTTTCAAAAATCGATCTTCGTTACGGATATCATCACCAAGATTAGAACGAGGATATTCAAAGACGCCTTGAACTTCGGTATGGGCATTATGAATTCTTAGTCATGTCTTTCGGACTAACTAATGCTCCTATGACTTTCATGGTTATGATGAACCAAGTATTCAAGGAATATTTGGATCGATTCGTTGTTGTTTTTATTGATGACATCCTTATATATTCCAAAAGTCGTGAAGATCATGAGCACCATTTGAAATTTGGTACTCCAAAGGCTTCGTGAAAACAAACTATATGCCAAATTGAAGAAATCGAGTTACGGCTTGAGGAAGTAGCATTCCTTGGGCATGTGGTGTCAAAATATGGAGTATCAAGTGGACCCGTGAAGATTGAAGCAATACAAAGTTAGAGCAACCAAAGTCGGTGGCCAAAATGTAGTAGCTTTACAGGTCTGGTTGGTTATTATCGGAGATTCGTGGAAGGGTTTTCTCGAATCGCTACTCCATTAACTTCAAATAACTTCGGAAGGATACAAAATTCGTTTGGAGCGAAGAATGCGAGAAAAGTTTCCAAGAGCTTAAGAGGAGACTTATTTGGCACTGTTCTAACAATACCATCTGGTTCGGATGGATTTGTTATCTCTGACGATGCTTGAGCAAAGGGTTAGGATGTGTTCTCATGCAACGTGGAAAAGTCATAGCCTATGCCTCGCGACAACTTAAAGAGTATGAGAGGAATTATCCTACTCATGATCTAGAGTTAGCGGCAAAGATCGTTTTTGGCGCTAAAAGATATGGAGGCACTATCTATATGGGGAGAAAGTGGAGATATATTCGGACCATAAAAGCCTTAAATATTTCTTCACTCAAAAGGAAGTCAACATGCGGCAGCGACGTTGGCTCGAGCTATTGAAAGACTACGACCACACTATTCAATACCATCACTGGAAAAGCAAACGTGGTAGCTGACGCGTTGAGTAGAAGATCATATACATGAAATGAGTGCGATGATGTCAAGTATATGCATAGAGCTAACTTTAATAGAAAAAGTTAAGGTTGCTTCGAGCCCACCAGGCAGGAGTAATCGTATGAAGAAAAATCTGAAGGTCTGCTATTAGGGCGAGAATTGATGAAGAAGGAATACTTGAGTCCACTCTAGACTTTGTGTTCCTAACGACTACGATTTAAAGTACAAGATTATGATAGAGGCACACAATACACCATTTGCAATCCATCTCGAAGTACCAAAATGTATCGTGATCTTGACATACATTTTGGTGGAACAATATGAAGAGTGAGATTGCAAAGTTTATCTCAATGTGTTTAACTTGTCAGCGTGTAAAAAGCGGAGCATCTAGTACCTAAGGGTCCGTTGCAACCACTTGAGATTCCAAAATGGAAGTGGGAACACATTACCATGGATTTACGTTCTGGGTCTTCCTACGGTTTCTCAAGGAATCAATGCTATTTGGGTTATTGTTGATAGATTAACCAAGTCTGCTCATTTCTTCACCGTCACGGAGACTTATTCCTTGAGCGTCTTGCTAGTATATATGCGTGAATGAGATTGTGAGGTTGCATGGCATGCCTATAACCATAGTTTGGATCGTGACCCAAGATTCGATTCAAGATTTTGGGTTAGCTTGCAAAAAGCTATGAGCGCAGTTTACGATTGATTGGCATACCATCCTCAAGCAGACGGACAATTAGAGAGGACTATTCAAACTCTTGAAGATCTATTAAGACTCGTGTCCTAGACTTCAAGGCGGTTAGGATAAGTATTTACCATTGGTGGAATTCTCCTACAACAACAGTTATCAGGCAAGTATAGGTGTGGCTCCATTTGAAGCATTATATGGACGAAAGTGTCGCTCTCCAGTATGTTGGGACGAGGTGGGTGAAGCAACATTGTTGGGACCCGAGTTGGTACGTATGACTACGGAAAAGATCCAAATGATTAGACAACGTATACAAAGCGGCACAAGATCGACAAAAGAGTTATCACGCGGATCTTCATCGAAAGGGCGTGGAATTTAGTATAGGGCATTATGTATTGTTGCGAGTTGCTCCATGGAAGGGAGTTACAAGATTTGGGAAGAGAGGAAAGCTCAATCCACGATTTATTGGTCCATTTCAAATTTTTGACCGAGTAGGAAATATAGCCTATAGACTCGCGTTACCTCAAGTATGTCTCATGTTCATAATGTGTTTCACATATCGTACTTAAATAAATATGTGAAAGACTCGAATCACGTTATAGAGTTAGAGCCGGACGAGATAGCCAAGACTTAACGTGTGAGGAGGTACTTGTCAAGATTTTGGATAGGAAGGAGCATGTCCTACTGTATGAAAGGTCATACCACAAGTTAAAGTTTTGTGGAGGAATCATGCTATATAGTGGAAATGACACAGGGAATTGGAAAGCGAAAATGAAAGCGAGGTATCCTCACCTTTTGAAACACCAGTATGCGTCGTCGTCGATTTAGAGGATGAAATTTCATAAGGAGGGAGGTTGTAAGACCCTAACTTATTATTAATGAAATTTAATTTTCTATTTTGAAATAGTAAGGGTTGATTTGATTAATGTGGATAGTTATGGGTAAAATCATAAATATTTCAAAATAAGCAAGTGGTTATAAAATATTCATTGTTGTCGGGGAATATTCGTTGGGTCGTGGAATATTCTTCTTTGTCGAGGGAATATTAAATGCGAATAGCCTAGCGATCTTTTATGGGCCCCATAACTGAAAGCGATTGGATGAAGAAAACGACAAATATAAGTTGTTTAAAAATAACAGTAGTAGTTGTTACCATTAATCTTTAAAATATTCGGTGGTTAAAACACGATGATACCTTTGTATTGCACCAATTATTGATTCTTACGTGAAGGCACTACTCAATAATGGTTACGATAATTCTTGTTCGATATTTTATTGATTTAATAATTGTTGCGTTGATATTTTATATTCTTTGTTGTTTAATAATTGTCATTACACAAAGATATTTTCATTATCAAAGCAATAATTCATATTATCTGAATAATATTATTAGATAACATTATTGGCAATGTCTAGAAAGTTACATCTAAGGAGAGGTTTGGTCACCTAATTGCGCTTGATGAGAGGAGAAATTCTTATTGAAAGCCCCTCTTTCACACAGGAACGCACAGTTTGTCGATATTGTGATTACATAATATTATTTGTGAATAATTAATTATTGATTCATATGATGAGAAAAATATTGATTTTATGTGGATATAGATGGAGAAAATTTTTAATGTGACAATTGTTGAAAATTGAAATTTTATCTTTTTTTGATAAAATAATTCATTTAAATATATTATTATATTTTAATAATATAATAATGGTGATATTTTTACAACGAATGTGGGATATATGAGTATACGAGGAGGAAGAGTATTTTTGTTGTAATAAATGTTTAAAACATGTTAAACATGTCGGTGGACCCCATTTATTGACTGAAATTTGATTATAGCCTGTAAAATCGTCCGTTTGTGGATTTCGGTCAATTTTGTTTGGAATTCGGAAAAACTTTCTTCTGCAAAGTTGTAGAGAATTGAATTTCCTATAAAAAGTCGCGAGTTTCGAATTTTCTGACAAAAGGACTATTTATTGTGAATTATTGAAGTTTCGAAGCTCCGAAATAATTGATTTTTGGAAGTATAAAATATTTAAAATGACAAAAATGTTTTTTGTCATTATTATTGTAGGTCTTGCATGTGTTAGAAGTGGCTGAATTCAGATCTCTAAATGTGGGCGTAGGAATAAAAATTAATAAATTAATATTTTAATAAATTTTACTTTTTGTGTTCTAAGCATTTTCCTATAAATAGGGTGCTTAGATTAGAATTGAAAATCACACCGAAATCGAAGTTTTCTCTCTCTATATTATCGATCGTATTCTTGTGAGTATTTTGAGTATATTTTGAGTATTCCTATCTGATTGCAAGTTCAAGTCATAGCCTATATCCTGGTGTTTATTTAAAAGTTGATCTTTTCGAGGTAAGGGATATTATTTTTTTCGTAATGATATTATTTCTTCAATATCATTATGTTGAAATATTGATCTGAAGTTTTTTATCAAATTTGGAACTTTTGGTGTCGGAGTTACTATTCACGTATATCGACCTTATTCACGTATCTGACCTTATTCACGAATCTGGCCTTATTCATCGAAAAATGAAAAATTTTCTTTTAAATCCAAAATATCTATTACGGATACTAGCTTTGATTGTATCCATGTTTTGATCATTCTTGAATTTTACACCACTATGATTATTTTTGAGGTATTTTTGGACATGGATAAAATAAAGTACGAATCTTTAATCCTTAATCCTTGTCATTTTGTTTCACTGGATTCGTTTCTTTAAAAATTATTTTCATCATCCTCAATCTTAAATGATGATATTATTGAATATCTTTGGCCTGTAGTGAAAAGACTTAAAAATGTGTGACAAGGCTTACAGTGGGCTGCCAAAGAAAACTTCAATAACTTCAAATGGATGCATACTCGGCTCCCGCCAGTAAAAAGTAGCTATATATGAGCTTACTAGTGTTTAAAATGAGAAAGCACTCAGTTTGGGGTGTTTACAAAGCAAATTGGATAGGGCTTCCTCGCTCTTTCTTCTTCAAAATGGCCACCCCAAATCCTCTATTTATAGAGGGGGCTGTAATGGGCAGCAGTGTACTGAGGTTGCCCAGGGGTGCCCCGGGCTTCGTGGATCTCTCTCTCTCAAATGCGTGCACACATGCAATGTGATGTCCGCTTGAACTTTCAAAATTACAATCTGGGCATCCGACTGAGGTATATAAGACCTATTTCGGACCGCCGTTGTCGAGAGTTATTCAATGACATGAGATTAGAGGTTGTACGAAGTCAGGAAGATGGGACGATTCCCTCCGGTCTTCAAGCTTCAAATTCTATCCGTTACCCTGCGTAATAGTCACTCGGGATTGGTTTTCCTTGATTCTTGTGGGACATTGATGTGTAACCCGAATGAAGGGAGTAACATTGTTTTGTGATATGCGATATTTGGTCGGTCCTAGTATAGGGATAATATGTGATATGTCAATAAACCCTTGTTTTGTGATATGTGATATTTGTGTATAATCAAGTCCAGCCGGGACGGTGGCACCAAAGGCGGATACGGACAAAACAAAGTCGGTGGTTTCAGGGAGAGCGTTTTTTGTGACTTCTCAAAAAGCGATTAACCCAAATGAAGTTAGCACGGGTTAGTTAATTATAGATTATTGCGAAGTTTATACCTTATTAGATACCGGTTCTACCCATTATTTAATCTCTCTTGCTTACGCTCAACGTTTAAATTTGACTCCGGAGAGATTAGACTTTAACTTATCGGTTGAAACTCTGTTAGGAGAAACCTTCGTTACCTCCGCTTTTTATAAATCTTATTTGGTTCAATTCGATACTGTAACGCCCCCAAAATTAGGTATACATCACCCATCTTGGGTCGCCACTTATATGGTACATAAATCCAAATAAAACTTAATAATACAACAGTCGTGTACAATACGACAAAACATAATCTATGAATTTTAATAAGAATATTGTCATCTAGACAATATCCACACTCAATGGAGTCCTCATTACATTTATTGTCACACTATTTCACATAATAGTGAGGACTACTAATGCTCCATCTAAGACCATCACTCTGTTTCCCGACTAGTCCCAGCTACGTTCTCATTTCCTAAAGAGAACAGTGAAAGAAATGGTGAGCTCAACTAGCCCAGTAAGAAATATTATGACTAAGATAATGCAGAATAAATTATCATTAGCCTTCAACAGTGTTAAACTTATAGAATACAATAGACAACAAGTTTAACTGCAGCGGAACAAACAATCCATTAAAAGAGTCAAGTAGAGAATAAAATCTACTATCTTTTATGATTTAAAAGGTTTTTCATCACTTTTATCGTTTGAGACTCGACAATAAATAATCCACATCATCAAATCATCCACCGCACTCTGAGCCAAGGATATTATTTAGTATCACGACCATGAATTATCCATGCACTACGAGCCAAATATAATCGTGTTTTCATCAACGGTCCTGATCATGCCATAAAACAATTCATCTTTGCACCCTTGGCCGAAGAGAATCCATAGCAATAATCATACCAAAAGCTGTGCATCAATGCATTATAACAAATGAGGATTTTTACCACATCATTCATTACATTACGGTCATGATTACACCGAATAATCCCTGGTCATAATCATACCAAGTCCATCTATGCACTACAGGCCACAGATGACTTTATCCACATCATTTGTAACATTACAACCATGATTACACCGAATAATCCCTGGTCATAATCATACCAAGTCCATCTATATACTACAGGCCACAGATGACTTTCAACATAATATAAACATGAGGATGATGACAATGACATAATATTTAATAAAACAAGTTCAAGAATTAATTTATCCAGGAACCAATAACGTCAAAATTGTCAACATGATACTGCTTTGTGGAGTAAAATTCAAGAATGCTCAGAAGAATATTTACATGAAAAGATACTGGATGAAGCGCAAATATCAAGGATATTCTACTAATTTCATGGATTATAGAAGTCAAAACTTTAACCAACTGAGTATAATAAAGAATGGAATAACAAAAGAAATCGCCAGGCATGCAATAGACCGCACAGACAAAGCGAGTTATTCCAACGAATAATAAATATCGAGAATCGGTCCAGCGTAAAAGCGCTGCAGACGAGATATTCAACGAGAATAATAAAGAGCGGAACCGGTCCGTAGAAACGCATGAACGGGATATTCTAACAAAATAATAAAGAATGGAATAATAGAAGAATTTCACCAAGTATGCGGTACTTCGCATAGACAGGTTATTCCAACATAATAAAAAAGAATGGAATAACAGAAGTTCTCTTCATGAAGACGAAAGAAAGAAATAATATCCCCTACCTTAGAAGAAACTGGATATAGAAGTAGTGAAGTAGCAGAATACTTTTCTTCTTTCTCTCTATAATTTCTCTCTGTAATAATTACTCTATAGCTTTAGTGAATTGGTGAGAAATGAAGGAAGAATGAGCTTCTATTTATAGAAAAATATAGTTTCGATAATTGCACGTTTTGGGGCTCAAAATATTACAGTACAATACCTCCAACTTTTCTTTCATTTTTAATTTAGTTCTGCAAGTATTATCAATCTTGCACCAACTCCCCTAATAGTAAATCATGTGAATCAATAATACAATCATGTGGATAAATAGTATAATCATATGAATAAATAGTATAATCATGTGAAAAAATTAATTACAGTATAGTACCTTCAACTATACCTCCATTTTTAACTTAGTCATGCAAGTATTATAAATCTTGCACCAACACCCCTAATAGTATAAGAATGTGAATAAATAGTATAATCATGTGAATAAATAGTATAATCATGTGAAAAAATTAATTACAGTACAGTACCTTCAACTATACCTACATTTTTAACTTAGTCATGCAAGTATTATCAATCTTGCACCACCACCTCTAATAGTATAAGAATGTGAATCAATAGTACCCCGTGAATAATAACTCATGAATAGTAACTCGTGAATAGTAACTCGTGAATAGTACTCTGACACAAAAAGTGCTCAGAATACCTGAGTGAACAATATAACCTGTAGACATCAATTATCATCGAAATAAATGTCAATTTTCACTAACACTAATAATCCCAATACAATGGAACAATCAATTTCATCTTTAATCAACACAACTTATTCATCATTAATATTATAACTCATAATATTTAACAACCAGTCGTTCGTTCCCGGAAAGATGGGGCTTTCAGATAAGGATTTCTCCTTATTGGCGCGCATTAGGTGACCAAACCTCTCCTTGTGAACTTCTAGACATTGTCGATATTGAAAATAATAATATGAATAACTTTGTCATCTCAATTATTGATTTAATAATAATAAATATTATGCGAGATGATCTTTGTGACAATAATTGAATCAATAATATGAGAGATATGATGCAACAATTCTCAGTAGCAATAATTGAGTATAAATCGAGTGACTTTTCACGTAAGCATCAATAATCAATCTGTATTGTTACTATGCAACCACGCCAGACATTCTTTATACTTTTAACACCGGGTGTTTCAACATTTAACGGTAAAACTTCCGCCATTATTTTTTTCATAAAGTATTTTTGTCGTTTTCTCAATCCGACAATTATTCAGTTGTGGGGTCCACCAATGATTGTACTGTCGTACGGATATTCCCCGACAAAAAGAATATTCCCCGACCAATCGAATATTATATAAAAACTTGCATACTTTGCAAAATTTATAAATATTACCCACAACTATAACATTATATCAAATCCACACCATAATATTTTTTAAAAAAAAATTATTTCGAGAAAATTAAATCTTTATTCATAAAATCTGGGGTCTCACAATCTCCCCTCCTTATGAAATTTCGCCCTCGAAATTTACGTACGTACCTGGTATGCCAAACAGGTGAGGATACCTTAACCTCACTTCAAATTCTAACCCTTGAGGTATAACCTTTGAGTGTAGAATATAATCCTTCTTATCCAAGATTTTAACACATATCTCCTCATACGTTAAATCATCCGCTATCTCATCCGGTTCTAAATTAATAATGTGGTTCGGGTCATCCCCATATTTACGTAACGTCGATACGTTAAAAATGTTATGAACACGCGACATACTTGGCGGTAAAATGAGTCTATAAGCCACAGTTCCTACTTTATCGAGGATTTCAATTGGGCCAATTAAATCGAGGGTTGAGATTTCTTCTCTTCTTCGATTCTTGCTTCTAGAATAACGCCCTCTTGAACCTTCTTAATTTTTCACATTCATCAGCTCCAGGTGTGTAGCTTGAGCGGCTTTAACTTTATCGATTAAAGTCGATTCTACTCGTATATTCGTTATCTTCACGGGGGTTCGTATATTCGTACTTGTAAACGCATACGATCTTCTACTCAACGCGTTAGCTACCACGTTCGCTTTTCCACGATGGTATTGAATGATATGATCGTAATCTTCAATGGCTCGAGCCAACGTCTTGGACAGATTTTACGTTCGTTTTAGGTGAAGAAAATATTTGAGGGTTTAAGAAATGGGTTGTGTACTGGAGTCAATACAAAATTCGATTTCACACTCTAGGGTAGGCTAAGAAGTCGTCAGAAAATTTATTAACAATAGAAATATCATTCAAAACTGTGACTCTCATCCAAGACTTGGATAGTACGTCACATTGATACCTATCAACTTGACATCGTCATTCACGACGTCGCCTATAGAAAGTCTGGCTTCGGTGCATTCCACACAAGAAAGTAAACAAAAGGACCGGGGCTCTTTACTTATGGCTTGATATGATAATGATTGACTTTAGTGGTTTGGTTGCTTGAATTCGCATAACAGATTGGTTAGGAATATAAAAGCTAACAACCTTACGAAAAGCATGATGAGTAGTTAACCAATCGATTCCTAAAATCGCATCAAAGGAAAGTATTTTCAAAGAGATAAGATCGACAGGTAATGTGAAAGTGTCAATTTGAATCAACAAGATCTATAAATAGTGGAGGTAACGAAGGTTTATACTATCAAAGTTTTAACCAATAAGTCAAAGTCTAATTTCTCCAAAGTCAAATTTAAACGTTGAGCACAAGCAAGAGAGATAAAAGAATGGGTAGAACCGGTATCTAATAAGGTATAGACTTCGCAAGAATTTATAATTAACTAACCCGTGATAACTTCATTCGATTCCTCGTCACGAAAAATGATCTCCCTTAAACTACCAAATTTGACTTGTTCGGGACAGTCTTTTGGCGTCACTATCCCAGCTGGACTTGACTTCACCATACGACAAAATCGAGCTAAATGACCTTCTCTTCTTGAAATTTCCACTTCTATTATCTTGGCCATGATTACCACCGAAGTGGTTACAATTCTTGGCATGATAATTTCCCCCACGATGGTTATCATTGTGCCGATGACCGTTGCCACCGGTATGATTATTATCGTGTTGTTGGTCGTTACCTTTTGGTTGAGCTAAGTCAACGGTCTCATGTGCTTCATTGCTTATCTCAGCATTTTCAGATGCCATTCGCAAACACTATCACAAAACAAGGGTTAATTAATATATCACATATTATCCCTACACTCTGACCGACTAATTAAATATCAAATAAACTTAAGTAGGTCATACTAGCGAAGGAATTTCCCGTCTCTCCCCTCCTAGTTCTAGTCTCACATCTTAGCCAGGGATCATATCCTAAGCTTTGATACCAAACAACTGGCGCCCCCCCAAAATTAGGTATACATCACCCATCTTGAGTTGCTAGATACATGGTACAGAATCCAAATACAACTTAATAATACATTTGTCGTGTACAATACGACAAAACATAAACTGTGAGTTTGAATACAAATATTGTCTACTAGAGAGGATACAAACTCAAAAGGAGTCCTCATTACATTTATTGTCACACTATTTCACAGAATAGTGAGGACTACTAATGTTCCATCTAGGACCATCACTCTGTTCCCCGACTAGTCCCAGCTACGCTCTCATTTCCTGAAGAGAATAGTGAAAGAAAGGGTGAGCTCAACTAGTCCAGTAAGAAATATTATGACTAAGATAATGCAGAATAAATTATCATTAGCCTTCAATAGTGTTAAACTGATAGAATACAATAGACAACAAGTTTAACTGCAGCGGAACAAACAATCCATTAAAAGAGACAAGTAGAGAATAAAATCTACTATCTTTTATGATTTAAAAAGGTTTTTCATCACTTTTATCGCCGAGACTCGACAATAAATAATCCACATCATCAAATCATCCCCACTTTTCTGAGGCCAAGAGGATATTATTTAGTATCACGACCATGAATTATCCATGCACTACGAGCGAAAGATAATCGTGTTTTCATCAACGGTCTGATCATGCCATAAAACAATTCATCTTTGCACCCTTGGTAGAAGAGAATCCATAGCCATAATCATACCAAAAGCGTCCATCAATGCACTACTGACAAATGAGGATTTTTACCACATCATTACGTTACATTACGGTCATGATTACAATCGAATAATCCTCGGTCATAATCATACCAAGACAATCTATGCACTCTGAGCCACATATGACTTTATTCACATCATTTGTAACATTACGATCATGATTACAAGAATAATCCACAGTCATAATCATACCAAGTCCATCTATGCACTACAGAATACGAGATGACTTTCAACATAATATAAACATGAGGGTGATGACAATGACATAATATTCAATAAAAATAGTTAAAGAATTAATTTATCCAGGAACCAATAACGTCCAAATTGTCAACATGATACTGCTTTGTGGAGTAAAATTCAAGAATGCTCAGAAGAATATTTACATGAAAAGATACTGGATGAATTGCAAATATCAAGGATATTCCACTAATTTCATGGATTATAGAAGTCAAAAATTTAACCAACTGAGTATAATAAAGAATGGAATAACAAAAGAAATCACCATAGTATGCGATAGACCGCAGCGAGAGTTATTCAACGAGAATAATAAAAAAGCGGAATCGGTCCAACGAGAATAATAAAGATAAAAAACGTACGTGATACATGATATTCCAACGTAATAATAAAAAGCGGAACTAGGTCCGGCGTAAAATGCCTGACGGATATTCCAACGAGAATAATAAAGATGGAACCCGAATCCGTAGTGAACGCACCGCATACATGATATTCCAACAAAATAATAAATAATGGAATAATAGAAGAATTTCACCAAGTATGCGATACTTCGCATAGACAGGTTATTCCAACATAATAACAAAGAATGGAATAACAGAAGTTCTCTTCATGAAGACGAAAGAAAGAAATAATATCCCCTACCTTAGAAGAAACTGGATATAGAAGTAGTGAAGTAGCAGAATACTTTTCTTCTTTCTCTCTATAATTTCTCTCTATAATAATTGCTCTATAGCTTTAGTGAATTGGTGAGAAATGAAGTAAGAATGAGCTTCTATTTATAGAAAAATATAATGTCAATAATTTCACGTTTTGGGGCTCAAAATATTATAGTACAATACCTGCAACTTTTCTTTCATTTTTAATTTAGTCCTGCAAGTATTATCGATCTTGTACCAACTCCCCTAATAGTAAATCATGTGAATCAATAGTATAATCATGTGAATAAATAGTATAATCATGTGATTAAATAGTATAATCATGTGAAAAAATTAATTACAGTATAGTACCTTCAACTATACCTCCATTTTTAACTTAGTCATGCAAGTATTATCAATCTTGCACCACCACTCCTAATAGTATAAGAATGTGAATCAATAGTACAATCATGTGAATAAATAGTATAATCATGTGAATAAATAGTATAATCATGTGAAAAAATTAATTACGATATAGTACCTTCAACTATACCTCCATTTTAACTTAGTCATGCAAGTATTATCAATCTTGCACCACCACCCTAATAGTATAAGAATGTGAATCAATAGTACCCCGTGAATAATAACTCATGAATAGTAACTCGTGAATAATAACTCGTGAATAGTACTCAAGCACGAAAAGTGCTCCGAATACTAGAGTGAACAATATAACCTCCAGACATCAATTATCATCGAAATAAATGTCAATTTCACTAACACTAATAATCCCAATCTGAATGGAACAATCAATTTCATCTTTAATCAACACAACTTATTCATCATTAATATTATAACTCACAATATTTAACAATCGGTCGTTCCGGAAAGAGGGCTTTTCAGATAAGGATTTCTCCTTATTGGCGCGCAATTAGGTGACCAAACCTCTCCTTGACGAACTTCTAGACATTGTCGATATTACAAAATAATAATATGAATAACTTTGTCGTCTCAATTATTGATTTAATAATAATAAATATTATCACGGATGATCTGGTTATAATAATTGAATCAATAATATGAGAGATATGATCTGACAATTCTTTATGCTTAATAATTGAGTATAAGCGAGTGACTTCTCACGTAAGCATCAATAATCAATACCGTGGTGTCTACTATCAACCACAGCATATTCTTCGTACTTTTAACACCGGGTTTTCAGCGATTAACGGTAAAACTTCCGCGCGTTATTTTCATAAAAGTATTTTTCTCATTTTCTCAATCAACAAATAATTCCGTTGTGGGGTCCACCAATGATTGTACCATCGTCATTTGATATTCCCAAGCAAAAAAGAATATTCCCAACCAATCGAATATTATATAACAACTTGCATACTTTGCAAAATTTATAAATATTACCCACAACTATAACATTATATCAAATCCACACCATAATATTTAAAAAAAATTATTTTAAGAAAATTAAATCTTTATTCATAAAATCTGGGGTCTCACAGATACCCTCAGGTTACCTGTTGATCTTATCTCTTTGAAAATATATGCCTTTCATGTGATTTTAGGAATCGATTGGTTAACTACTCATCATACTTTTCGTAAGGTTGTTAGCTTTCATATTCCTAACCAACCTGTTATGCGAATTCAAGCAACCAAACCACTAAAGTCAACCATTGTTATATCAAGCCATAAGTAAAGAGCCCCGAGCCTTTTGCTGGTGACTTCCAAGTCTTGGAATACACCGAAGCTAGAATATCCGTAGGGGACGTCATGAATAACGGTGGCAAGTTGATAGATATCAATGTGACGTGTTATCCAAGTCTTGGATGAGAGTCACAGTTTTAAATGACATTTCTATTGTTAATAAATTTCCTGACGTATTCTTGAAGACTTCCTAGCCTACCCCAGAGCGTGAAATCGAATTTTGTATTGACCCCAGTACAGAACCCATTTCTTAAACCCTCAAATATTTTCTTCACCCAAAACGAACGTATTATGCGCCAAAGATGTTAGCTCTAGCTGTTAAAGACTACGACTATACCATTCAATATCATATTGGAATAGCGAACGTGGTAGCTGATGCGTTGAGTAGAAGATCGTATGCGTTTATAAGTGCGATGTTGTTAACACAAAAACCCATTTTGTATAACTTATAAATGATGAAGATAGAGTTAAAGACTCTAGGGACCCACGTGAAGATAACGAATATACGATTAGAATCGACTTTAATCGATAAAGTTAAAGCCGTGCAAGCTACATACTCAGAGCTGATGAATGTGAAGAAGAAGGTTCAAGAGGGCGTTATTCTAGAACCAAAAATCGATGAAGAGAGGAAATCTCAACCCTCGATTTAATTGTCCCATTTGAAATACTTGATCGAGTAGGAACTGTGGCCTATAGACTCATTTTACTGCCAAGTATGTCCCGTGTTCATAACATTTTTTTTTCACGTATCGATGTTACGAAAATATGTGGACGACCAGAACTACATTATTGAATTGGAATTAGAAGAGATAGTAGAAGATTTAACGTATGAGGAGATACTTGTTAAAATCTTGGATAAGAAGGATCGTATTCAACACTCAAAGGTTATACCTCAAGAGTTAGAATTTGAAATCAAGTCAAGGTATCCTCATCTCTTCGGCATACCAAGTACGTACGTAAATTTCGAGGGTGAAATTTCATAAGGAGGGGAGATTGTGAGACCCCAAATTTTATGAATAAAGATTTAAATTTCTTGAAATATTTTTTTAATATTATGGTGTGGATTTGATATAATGTTATAGTTGTGGGTGATATTTACAAATTTTGCAAAGTATGCAAGTTGTTATAAAATATTCGTTTGGTCGGGGAATATTCTTTTTGTCGGGAATATCTGTATGACGGCATAATCATTGGTGAACCCACAACGTAAGTATTGTCGTAGTAAGAAAAAGCATGCAATTATCTTTTATAAAAATAACTTGGCGGAAGTGTTACAATTAAAAGCTGTTGAACTACCCAAAGAGTAAAGTACATGAATATGTCGTGGTCGTTGCATAGTAGCACACGGTATTGGTTATTGATGCTTACGTGAGAAGTCACTCATTAATACTCAATTATTACTACAGTAATTGCTGCATCATATCTCTCATATTATTGATTCGATTATTGTGACAGTGTCATCTGCATAATATGTTACATTATTAAATCAATAATTGAGACGACAAAGTTATTCATATTATTAAATTCCAATATTTATAATGTCTAGAAGTCCTGTCAAGGAGCGGTTTGGTCACCTAATTGCGCGCCAATAGGGAGAAAACCATATTGGAAAGCCCTCTCTTTTCCTAGGAATGACCTGGTTGTTAAATATTGTGAGTTATAATATTAATGATGAATAAGTTCGTGTTGATTAAAGATGAATTTTATAGTTCCATTGTGTTGAAATTATTTGTGTTAGTGGAAATCGAAATTTTTTTCGATAATAATTGATGTCTGGAGGTTATATTGTTCAATCGGGTATTCAGGGCACTTTTCGTGTCGGAGTACTATTCACGAGTTACTATTCACCCAAAAATATAATTCTTTTTGGTCTAAATCATTTTTGGGTACAATATTATTCCATGAGGAGATGTGATAATTTTTCAGACCATTGGTTGAAGTTATAATAGTAAATCAATATGGATCGTTGGTTGAAGATATAATAGTAAATAAATATGGACCGCTGGTGGAAAGTTATAATAGTAAATCAATATGGATCGCTGGTTTAAAGTTTTAATAGTAAATCAGTATGGACCGTTGCTTTAAGTTTTAATAGTAAATCAATATGGACCGTCCGTTTAAAAGTAAATCAATCTAGACCGTTCATGAATTAGTTACTATTCAGTCCATTCTCCTATAAATAGAAGCTCATTCCTTCATTATTTCTTACGAATTCACTGAAACTCTAGAGAGAGAAACTATAAAGAGAAAGAAGAAAAGTATTCTGCTACTTCACTACTCCAATATCCAATTTCTTCTAAGGTAAGGGGTATTATTTCTTTCGTATTCATGAAGAGAACTTCTGTTATTCCATTCTTATTATTCTGTTGGAATAACATGACATGTGAAGTACCGCATACATGGTGAAATTCTTCTAATATTCTGTTCTTTATTATTATGTCGGAATATCATGGTATGCTATGCGTTACGCATGAAAATTCTTCAATTCCATTATTTATTATTACGCTTTAATATCACATGCAATGCGTTTATGTCGGACCTGGTTCCATTATTTATTATTCAGTCAGAATATCCTGTATGTGCATTTATGCCGAACCTGGTTCTATTATTTATTATTCTGTTGGGAATAACCTGTCTGTGCAGTCTATCGCACGCATGGTGAATGATTCTGTTATTCCATTATTTATTATTCTATTGGAATAACCTGTCTATGTGGATTACCACATGCATAGTGAATGATCCTTTGTATTAATTCCTTATTAAATTGTGGAAATGATCTGTATACGTGGATTACCGTATGACGGGTGTAAATCAATTTGCATTATCATATATTCTATTATACTCGGTTGATTAAAGTTTTTACTTCTATATTCCTTGAAATTAGTGGAATATCCTGGATATTTGCGCTTCATCTAATATCTTTTCGTAGGAAATATTCTTCCGAGCATTCTTGAATTTTTCTCCACAAAGCAGTATCATGTTGACAATTTGGACATTATTGAGTTCAGGAAAAATTAACTTATAAATCTTTAAAACTTATTCTTGAACTTGTTTTATTGAATTATTATGTCATTGTCATGATGAGTTATGTTGGTTATTATGTGAAAACATGAAAGTTTCTTAGAAAACACAAAGGGTTGAAATCAGATTTTGGTAAAAATGGAGTATGAAATTCAATTGACCATATCTCCTATTATATTTTGAATTTTTGAGTGTGGTCAAGTTCTAGAGTTAGATCTATGAGTTTTCTAACTTATCAAAGTGGAATCACTGGAAAAGGTGTTGTAGATTTTTGTGTGGACTGATTTTAGCAAAGGAGTCAAAAAACTGCAAATTACCAAAAATGTTACTGCCTAGAAGTTTAAAAGGGCATTTTCGGCCACTTAGCTTGTGAAATAAATTCCAGCCTTTTGGGACATGATAATATATGGTATAAAGTACCTCCTGTCCAAAAATGAGCTCATTCCGACTTAAAATAAGCATGTTATGACTATTTCAATATTTAGGTTTTTCCAACGAAAAATGCTATAACTGGAGTTCTATAACTCCGATGATCGTGAAATTTAAACTGAAAGCTCACATTAACATGTGTAAGATCCTGCCAAGATTTGGGAATTTCGGGAGTTAAACTTGAGGTAGCTAATTTCTTAAGGAATTAATTAGAAATTGATTTTTGAAAAATACTTAAGGGAGTTGAAAAATTATAAAAAATATATATATATATATATATGTTTGGCAAAGGATAGAAAAATAACAAGTTGATTTGGTAATTTTTCATGAAAATGGTTTAGTTACGAACATATGAGTTAATTATGTTATGTGAAGCAACAAAATTAGAAAATAGGATTTTATGACTTGGGAATCATATATAGGGTATATGCAGATTTTTGATAAGGGATTTGATCATTGGTGATAAAATCTTATGAGTATGGCATTTTTGAATGATTAAATGCATTATTTGGTAAAGTGTAAACAATTGAAATAAATTGTTTATAAGTTTAAGAAGTGATTAAAATATTGTTATAATATTAATAATATTAGATTATGAGTTTATTAAGCGATTGATAATATTTGGATAAATTTAAAGTCTTTAATATTTATCCTTGTTTTCGTTTGATTAATGCTTATATCATTGTCATCATTCTCATGCTTATATTGTGATGAAATTCATCTTTGGCTTACGTGCATAGATGAACTTGGTGTGATTATGACCAGGGATTATTCGGTGTAATCAGGACCGTAATGTCATGAATGATGTGGTAAAAGTCCTTAGTGGCCTATAATGCATTGATAGACAGCTTTTGGTATGATTATGACCAGGGATTATTTGGTATAGTTATGACCGTTGATGATTTAATGAATATCCTTGGCCCGTAATACATGGATGATTAGATGATGTGGTTTATTTATTAAGCTGAGTCTCAGCGATAAAAATTGATGAAAACATTTTAAATCATAGAAGATAATAGATATCATGCTTACATGACTCTTCTAATGGATTGCTTATTTCGCTGCAGTTAAACTTGATGTCTATTGTATTCTATCAGTTTAACATTGTTAAAGGCTAATGATAATTTATTCTGTATTATCTTAGTCATAATATTTCTGACTGGGCTAGTTGAGCTCACCCTTTTGCTTTCATTGTTCTCTTCAGGAAATGAGAACGTAGCCAGGACTAGTCGGGGAATGGAGTGATGGTCTGAGATGGTGTCATAGTAGTCCTTACTATTCTATAAAATAGTGTGATAATGAATGTAATGAGGACTCCATTGAGTGTGGATATTGTCTAGATGATAATATTTGTATTAAAACTCACAACATATGTTTTGTCGTATTTTACACGACAGTTGTATAATTAAGTTTGAATTTGATTTATGTACCATGTATTTGACAACTCAAGATGGGTGATGGATACATGTTTGGGGGCGTCACATTTGGTATCAAAGCTTTAGGATATGATCCCTGCCTGAGATGTGAGACAAGAACTAGGAGGGGAGAGACGGGGAATTCCTTCGCTAGTATGACCTCCCTAAGTTTATTTGGTATTTAATTGGTCGGTCATAGTATAAGGATAATATGTGATATGTCAATTAACCCTTGTTTTATGATATGTGATATTTGTGTATAATCAAGTCCAAATTGTGGAATTGGTGGCACCAAAGGCGGATATCGGACAAAAATAAAATAAGCAATGTGGTTTTTCAGGGAGGCGTTTTTGTGACTTCTTCTCAAAAAGCTAGTAACCCGAATGAAGTTAGCACGTGTTAGTTAATTATAAATTCTTGTGAAGTCTATACCTTATTAGATACCGGTTCTACCCATTATTTTATCTCTCTTGCTTGCGCTCAACGTGTAAATTTGACTCTGGAGAGATTAGACTTTAACTTTTTGGTTGAAACTCCGTTAGGAGAAACCTTCGTTACCTCCGCAGTTTATAAATCTTATTTGGTTCAATTCGATACCTTCATGTTACCTGTCGATCTTATCTCTTTGAAAATACGTGCCTTTAATGTGATTTTAGGAATCGATTGGTTAACTACTCATCATGTTTTTCATAAGGTTGTTAGCTTTCATATTCCTAACCAACCTGTTATGCAAATTCAAGCAACCAAACCACTAAAGTTAATCATTGTTATTATAATCCATAAATAAAGAGCCCCGAGCCTTTCTCTGATGACTTCCAAGTCTTGGAATATACCTAAGCTAGAATATCCGTAGGGGACGTCGTGAATAACGGTGGTAAGTTGATAGATATCAATGTGACGTGTTATCCAAGTCTTGGATGAGAGTCACAGTTTTGAATGACATTTCTATTGTTAATAAATTTCCTGACGTATTCTTGAAGACTTCCTAGCCTACCGCAGAGCGTGAAATCGAATTTTATATTGACCCTAGTACAAAACCCATTTCTTAAACCCTCAAATATTTTCTTCACCCAAAACGAACGTATTATGCGCCAAAGATGTTAGCTCGAAATGTTAAAAGACTACGATCTATACCCAATATCATCAGGAAGATCGAGCGTGGTAGGTAGGCCGATGCGTTGAGTAGAAGATCGTATGCATTTATAAGTGCAATGTTGTTAACACAAAAACCCATTTCGTATAACTTACAAATGATGAAGATAGAGTTAAAGACTCTAGGGACCCACGTGAAGATAATGAATATACGATTAAAATCGACTTTAATCGATAAAGTTAAAGCTGTCCAAGCTACATACTCAGAGCTGATGAATGTGAAGAAGAAGGTTCAAGAAGGCATTATTTTAGAAGCAAAAATTGATGAAGAGAGGAAATCTCAACCCTCAATTTAATTGGCCCATTTGAAATACTTGTTCGAGTAGGAACTGTGGCCTATAGACTCGTTTTACCGCCAAGTATGTCGCGTGTTCATAATATTTTTTTCCACGTATCGATGTTACGTAAATATGTGGACGACCCGAACTACATTATTAAATTGGAATTAGACGAGATAGCAGAAGATTTAACGTATGAGGAGATACGTGTTAAAATCTTGGATAAGAAAGATCGTATTGAACACTCATAGGTTATACCTCAAGAGTTAGAATCTGAAATGAAGTCAAGGTATCCTCATCTCTTCGGCATACCAAGTACGTACGTAAATTTCGAGGGCAAAATTTCATAAGGAGGGGAGATTGTGAGACCCAAATTTTATGAATAAAGATTTAAATTTTTCAAAATATTTTTTTAATATTATGGTGTGGATTTGATATAATGTTATAGTTGTGGGTGATATTTACAAATTTTGCAAAGTATGCAAGTTGTTATAAAATATTCGTTTGGTCGGGGAATATTCTTTTTGTCGGGAATATCTGTACGACAGAACAATCATTGGTGAACCCATAACGGAAGTATTGTCGTAGTAAGAAAATGACAGAATTATCTTTTTATAAAATAACGATGGAAGTGTTATCGTTAAAACTGTTGAACTAATCGGTAGTAAAAGTACAGTAATACGCGTGGTTGCATAGTAGCACACGGTATTAGTTATTGATGTTTACGTGAGAAGTCACTCAGTAATACTCAATTATTGCTACAGTAATTGTTGCATCGTATCTCTCATATTATTGATTCGATTATTGTCACAGTATCATCTGCATAATATGTTATATGATTAAATCAATAATTGAGATGACAAAGTTATTCATATTATTAAATTGCAATATTTACAATGTCTAGAAGTTCTATTAAGGAGAGGTTTGGTCACCTAATTGCGCGCCAATAGGGAGAAATCCTTATTGGAATGCCCCCTCTTTCCTGGGAACGACCTAGTTGTTAAATATTATGAGTTATAATATTAATGATGAATAAGTTCGTGTTGATTAAAGATGAATTTTATAGTTCTATTGTGTTGAAATTATTTGTGTTAGTGGAAATCAACATTTGTTTCGATAATAATTGATGTCTGGAGGTTATATTGTTCAATCAGGTATTTGGGGCACTTTTCATGTCGAATACTATTCACGAGTTACTATTCATGAGTTATTATTCATGGGGTACTATTCACCCAAAAATATAATTCTTTTCGGTCCAAATCATTTTTGGGTACAATATTATTTCATGAGGAGATGTGATAATTTTTCAGACCGTTGGTTGAAGTTATAATAGTAAATTAATATGGATCGTTGGTTGAAGATATAATAGTAAATCAATATGGACCGCTGGTGGAAAGTTATAATAGTAAATCACTATGGATCGTTGGTTTAAAGTTTTAATAGTAAATCAGTATAAATCGTTACTTTAAGTTTTAATAGTAAATCAATATGGACCGTCAGTTTAAAAGTAAATCAATCTGGACCGTTCATGAATTAGTTACTATTCAGTCCATTCTCCTATAAATATAAGCTCATTCCTTCATTATTTCTTACGAATTAACAGAAACTCTAGAGAGAGAAACTATAGAGAGAAAGAAGAAAACTATTCCGCTACTTCAGTACTCCAATATCCAGTTTCTTCTAAGGTAAGGGTATTATTTCTTTCGTATTCATGAAGAGAACTTCTGTTATTCCATTCTTATTATTCTGTTGGAATAACTTAACTTTATAATATCTGATCTGCATACATGGTGAAATTCTTCTAATATTCTTATTTTTTTTATTATTACGTAACCTCGTCATCATGAATATCGCATACGTGCGTTCTTCTATTATTATGGACTATTACGTCGAATAACTGTTTCCATTATTTATTATTATGTCAAAATATCACATGCGTGCGTTTTTACTGACCTGATTTTCATTATTTAATATTCTATCAGAATATCATGTCTACGCATTTATGCCTGACCTAGTTCCATTATTTATTATTCTGTTAGGAATAACCTGTCTGTGTAGTCTATCGCACGCATAGTGAATCCTTCTGTTATTCCATTCTTTATTATTCTGTTGGAATAACCTATCTATGTTGATTACCACATGCATGGTGAATGATTCTTTGTATTCATTCCTTATTAAATTGTGGAAATGATATGTATACGTGGATTACCGCATGACGGGTGAAAATCCATTTGCAGTTTCATACATTCTATTATACTCAGTTGGTTAAAGTTTTGGCTTCTATATTCCTTGAAATTAGTGGAATATCCTGGATATTTGCGCTTCATCCATTATCTTTTCGTGGAAATATTCTTCTGAGCATTCTTGAATTTTTCTCCACAAAGCAGTATCATGTTGACAATTTGGACATTATTGAGTTTAGGATAAATTAACTTATAAATCTTTAAAACTTATTCTTAAACTTGTTTTATTGAATTATTATGTCATTGTCATGATGAGTTATGTTGGTTATTATGTGAAAACATGAAAGTTTCTTAGAAATCATAAAGGGTTGAAAATCAGATTTTGATAAAAATGGAGTATGAAATTCAATTGACCATATCTCCTATTATATTTAGAATTTTTGAGTGTGGTCAAGTTCTAGAGTTAAATATATGAGTTTTCTAACTTATCCAAGTCGAATCACTGGAAAGGTGTTGTAGATTTTCGTGTGGGTGATTTTAGCAAAGGAGTCAAAAAACTATAAATTACCAAAAAGGCTACTGCCCAGAAGTTTAAAAGGTAATTTTTGGCCACTTTGCTTATGGAATAAATTCTGGCCTTTTGGGACATGAAAATATATGGTATAAAGTACCTCCTGTCAAAAAATGAGCTCATTCCGACTTAAAATGAGCAAGTTATGACTATTTCAATATTTAAGTTTTTTCAACAAAAAACGCTATAACCAGAGTTCTATAACTCTGATGACCATGAAATTTAAACTGGAAGCTCACATTAACATTTGTAAGATCCTGCCAAGATTTGGGAATTTATGGAGTTAAACTTGAGGTAGCTAATTTCTTAAGGAATTAATTAGAAATTGATTTTTAGAAAAATACTCAAGGGAGTTGAAAAATTATAAAAAATACTTGTTGTATATGAAATATATGTATATATATGTTTGGACAAAGGATAGAAAAATAACAAGTTGATTTGGTAATTTTTAATGAAAATGGTTTAGTTACGAACATATGAGTTAAATATGTTATGTGAAGTAACAAAATTGGAAAATAGGATTTTATGGCTTGAGAATCATATATAGGGTATATGCAGATTTTTGATAAGGGATTTGATCATTGGTGATGAAATCTTATGAGTATGGCATTTTTGAATGATTAAATGCATTATTTGGTAAAGTGTAAACAATTGAAATAAATTATTTATAAATTTAAGAAGTGATTAAAATATTGTTATAATATTAATAATATTAGATTATGAGTTTATTAAGTGATTGATAATATTTGGATAAATTTAAAGTCTTTAATATTTCTCCTTGTTTTCGTTTGATTAATGCTTATATCATTGTCATCATTCTCATGCTTATATTGTGATGAAAGTCATCTTTGGCTTATGTGCATAGATGGACTTGGTCTGATTATGACCAGGGATTATTCGGTGTAATCAGGACCGTAATGTGATGAATGATGTGGTAAAAGTCCTCAGTAGCCTATAATGCATTGATGGACAGTTTTGGTATGATTATGACCAGGGATTATTTTGTATAGTCATGACCGTTAATGATTTAATAAATATCCTTGGCCCATAATACATGGATGATTAGATGATGTGGTTTATTTATTAAGCTGAGTCTCAGCGATAAAAATTGATGAAAACATTTTAAATCATAGAAGATAGTAGATATCATTCTCTACTTTACTCTTCTAATGGATTGCTTATTCCGCTGCAGTTAAACTTGAGGTCTATTGTATTCTATCAGTTTAACATTGTTAAAGGCTAATGATAATTTATTCTGCATTTTCTTAGTCATAATATTTCTTACTGGACTAGTTGAGCTCACCCTTTTGCTTTCATTGTTCTCTTCAGGAAATGAGAACGTAGCCGGGACTAGTCGGAGAACGGAGTGATGGTTCGAGATGGTGTCAGAGTAGTCCTCACTATTCTATAAAATAGTGTGATAATGAATGTAATGAGGACTCCATTGAGTGTGGATATTGTCTAGATGATAATATTTGTAATAAAACTCACAGCATATGTTTTGTCGTATTTTACACGACAGTTGTATAATTAAGTTTGTATTTGATTTATGTACCATGTATTAGGCGACTCAAGATGGGTGATGGATACCTATTTTGGGGGCGTCACATAAAACTTTGTCTGTTTGAGGATGCGTATAACATGTTCCACCATCAACCCTCCCCGATGATGTTGATCCTTCCTGGTTTGTATCGCCAGGACATATCAATGTTCTGCTGGATTTACTGCTAACAACAGTTGTTGTCAGGGCTGCCTGACCGTCGTTGATGTGTGAACCAATGGTTGACCGCCGGGGATCCATTTGATCCTCTGTTGATGTGTATATCAATGGATGAACTCCCTGCTGGGGATAAATGCAAAGGCTGCTTGGACTTTGCTGATGTGTGTATCAACTGATGCAATCATCAGATGGCTTCCGAATCAATGTTGGGTTTACTTACCAACGGTTCAACAGTCGTCAAGGTTGCTTTACCTTCACTGACATGCGTATCAACAGAAAACATACGTTGTAACCCCCGCCGGGGATCTATTTTTGAAAAGATTAGGGTGACAACCCTGTATTGACAGCATTGGACCTCTATACGGTATTGCCGAATGTGAACTGCAATGACTTGGATCATTGGTATAGTTGTAAGACCCCAACTTTCATAAATATAGATTAATTTTTCTCGAATTATATTTTTTATTATTAAGGTGTGAATTTCTTATAATGTTATAGTTGTGGGTAATATTTAAAAATTTTGCAAAGTAAGCAAGTTGATATAAAATATTCGTTTGTTCGGGGAATATTCTTTTTGTCTGGGAATATTTGGACGACAACACAATCATTGGTTGACTCCACAACAGAATTATTGTCGAAGTTAGAAAACGACAAAATTATCTTTTTATAAAAATAACGGCGAAAGTTTTACCGTTAAATGTTGAAATACCCGGTGGTAAAAGTACATTAATACGCTTGGTTGCATAGTAGCACACAGTATTGTACAGTATCTTGGATTATTGATGCTTACGTAATAAGTCACTACTCAATAATTGTTATAGTAATTACTGTTCAATATTTTATTTTATTGATTTAATAATTGCTACATTGATATTTTATATTATTGATTCAATAATTGTCATTGCACAGTATTTCAAATTATCAAATCAATAATTCATATTATTTGAATAATATTATTATTTGTATTATTGACAATGTTTAGAAAGTCCTGTCGAGGAAAGGGGTTTGGTAACCTAATTGCGCGCCAATAGGGAGAAATTCTTATCGAAAAACCCCCTCTTTCCTGGGAACGACCTGGTTGTCAATATTTTAATTTTGTAATATTATTTGTGAATAATTAATTGTTGATATATATGATAAGAAAATATTTATTCAAAGTGGATTTAAACTGAGGAATTTTTAGCATGTGACATTTGTTGAAAGTTGGTATTTTATCTTTTCCGATAAAATAATTCATTCAAATATATTATTATAATATTATATTATAGTAGTACGATGAGGTAAGCAATGGTGTAATATGATCGATGATGTCAGCGATGATGTCATCAATTATGGCGAAAAGACTATTTTACCTTTACTTTGCCAAGCCTATATATAGAAGCTCATTTCTTCATTATTTTTCACCAATTCATTCAAGCTATAGAGAGAGAGAAAGTATATAGAGAATAAGAGAGAAAGAAGAAGAGTATTCTGTTACTACACTATTGTAGTATCCAATCTCCTACTAAGGTAAGGGGTATTATTCTTTCGTATTCATGAAGGGGATTATTTTCTTTCAATACTTGTAAGGGATGTTATATTTATTCAATATTCGCTCGAAATAATATTTTCTTCCATACTCTGTAGTATGTAAGTAATATTATTTCGTTTCGGATTTCGAATTCTATACTCATTTGGTTAAAGTTTTGGCTTCTATACTCCATGAAATTAGTAGAATATCCTTCATATTTACGTTTCATCCAGTATCTTTTCATGGAAATATTATTCTGAGCATTCTTGATAAGTTTTAACAATTTCATGCCAGAGTACTATTCACGGGGTTTCTATTCTTGAATTACTATTCACTCAAGTACTATTCACCCGGGGAACTATTCATGATAAAAATTGATTCTTTATCAGTCCAAATTATTTTTGGTACAATATTATTCTTGAATTTTATTCCACAAAGCAATATCATGTTGACAATTTGGACGTTATTAATTTCTAGATAAATTAAATTATAAATCTTTAAAAATTTATCATTGAACTTGTTTTATTGAATTCTTATATCATTGTCATCATCCTAATGTTTATATTATGTTGAAAGTCATCTGTGGCCTGTAGTGCATAGATGGATTTGGTATGAATATGACGAAGGATTATTCGGTATAATCATGACCATAATGTTACAAATGATGTGGTAAAAGTCCTCATTGGCCCGTAATGCATTGATGAACAGTTGTTGGCATGATCATGACCATTGATGAATACACGAATATCCTTGGCCCGTAATGCATGGATAATTTGTGGTCGTGATACTAAAGAATATCATTGGCCGTAGTGCAGGGGTGATTCGATGATGTGGATTATTTATTAAGCTGAGTCTCAGCGATAAAAGTGATGAAAAACCTTTTAAATCATAGAAGATAGTAGATTTTATTCTTTACTTGACTCTTCTAATGGATTGCTTGTTCACCGCAGATTAAACTTGATGTTTGTTATATTTTATCAGTTTAACACTGTTGAAGGCTAACGATAAATTATTCTGCATTATCTTAGTCATAATATTTCTTACTGGGCTAGTTTAGCTCACCCTTTTGCTTTCATTGTTCTCTTCAGGAAATGAGAACTTAGCTGGGACTAGTCGGGGAACGGAGTGACGGTCCAGATTATAGCATTAGTAGTCCTCACTATTCTATGAAGTACTGTGATAATAAATGTATTGAGGACTCCATTTGAGTTGAATACTGTCTAGAAGACAATATTTGTTTTAAAACTCTCAGTTTATGTCTTGTCATATTTTACACGACAGTTGTATTATTAAGTTGTATTTGAATTTTGTACCATATATTTGGTGACTCAAGATGGGTGATGTATACCTATTTTGGGGGTGTCACAGTTGGTATCAAAGCTTAGGGATATGATCCCTGGCTGAGATGTGAGACAAGAACTAAGAGGGGAGAGATGGGTAATTCCTTCGCTAGTATAACCTACCTAAGTTTATTAGTTATTTAATTGGTCGGTCAGAGTATATGGATAACATGTTGCATGTCAATTAACCGTTGTTTTGTGGCAGTATTTGAAAATGACATCCAAGAATATTGAGAATAGCAATGGAGCACAGGAGATCGTTGAGTCACCACAGATCAATACCCAGGATAATGTGCAACAGGAAGACAATAATCCTCAGGTAAATAACAACGATCAAATGATGAACGATGGAATGTTCAGAGGCTTTATGTAATTCATGCAACATCAGGCGAGAGTAGCTCCTGTCCAAAATGTAGGTGGAAACACTAGAAACTCTCGACGGTCACCGCTAAACAGTTCAAGGAGCTAGGACCACCATAGTTTATTGGAGAGCCAAAACCACTTAAGGCGGAAACGTGGATAAAGCAGATCACCAAGATATTTGATGTCTTGGGATGATCCGAGGAGCAAAAGGTTCCCTTTGCCACCTTTATGTTGCGAGGTGAGGCAGATTACTGGTGGGAATCGATAAAGCGTACTCAACTTGCCGCACTGAAGATGTATTGGGAGAAGTTCCAAGAACTATTCAACGCCAAGTACTTTCCCAAAAGTATTCGTCACATGAAAGAGTTAGAGTTCATTAAGTTGGAGTAGAACAATATGACCATGTCGTAGTAGAAAGCTAAGTTTGCCGAGTTGTCCCGGTTTGCGTCTCACTTGGTTGATAATGAGGAGAGAATGACACAGATGTTTCTAAGAGGTTTGAAACCCGAGATACGTCAATATCTAATTTCTCGTAAACTATGTTTGTATTCTGATGTTGTAAATAGGGCTCAGTTATTGGAGCGCAATAACGAGTTAACCCAACCAAGAGAAAGCAGTCGGCAAAATCATAATACCAGTGGTAGCAGTCATCGAAGCGGTGACAACAAACGTGGAGGGAATCAACATGCCAAAAATGGTAACCACTTTGGTGATAATTTCAAGAAGAGGAGATTCAACAATGATGGAAAGACGTCAGTACCAGCACCCATTGTTAAGGAAGGAGAACGACCACCTATAATATGCGTCAAATGCGGAGGGGAAGGACACATCAGTCCAAACTGCGTGATACAGTTCAATGCATATTACAATTGTGGAAGAGAAGGTCACCTAGCCTGATTTTGTCGTTCACCAAAGTCAAGTCCAGTTGGGATGGAAGCATCAAAGGCCGTCCCATACAAGATAAAATCGGTAGTTCAAGGGAAAGCGTTTGTTGTAACCTCCCAGAAAGCAAGGAACCCGAACGAGATCATCACGGGTAAGCTTATCATAAACTCTAGCGAAGTATATACCTTATTTGATACTAGTTCTACCAATTCTTTTATTTCTCCTACTTGCGCTCAACGTTTAAATTTGACTCCGGAGAAATAAGACTTTGACTTATCTGTGGAAACTCCGTTGGGAGAAACCTTCATTACATCCACGATTTATAAGTCTTGTTTGGTTCAAATCGGTACCCTCACATTACCTGTCGATCTTATTTCATTAAAAATACTTGCATTTGACGTAATTCTAGGGATTGATTGGTTAACTACTCATCATGCAAAAATTTATTGTTTTCGTAAGGTTGTTAGCTTTCCTATTCCTAACCAACCTATTATACGAATTCAAGCAAGCAAACCATTAAAATTAATCACTATCATCTCAAGCCATAAAGTTATTCGTTTATTAAAAAATGGATGTCAAGCTTTCTTAGCTCATGTCACTGATTTAAACAAAAATACGTCAGATTTGAATGATATTTCTATTGTTAATAAATTTCCTAATGTATTCCCTGAAGAACTTCCTGGCCTACCCCTAGAGCGTAAAATTGAATTTTGTATCGACCTTGAACCCGATAGAAAACCCATTTCCAAAGCCCCGTATCGAATGGCTCCTATTGAACTTCGGGAGTTAAAGACCCAATTGCAGGAATTGTTAGACATTGGTTTCATTAGTCCTAGTACGTCTCCTTGGGGTGCTCCTGTTCTATTCGCGAAGAAGAAAGATGGGAGTATGCGACTTTGTATTGACAACTGGGAATTGAAATATGTCACCATCAAGAATAGGTATCCGTTACCTCGCATTGATGACCTGTTTGACAAGTTACAAGGAGCATAATTCTTTTCAAAGATCGATCTTCGTTCTGGATATCATCAGCTGAAGGTTAAAACTAAGGATATTCCAAAGACTACCTTCAGAACTCGGTACGAACATTATGAATTCTTAGTCATGTCTTTGGGATTGACTAATGCTCCTTCTGCCTTCATGGATATGATGAACCGAGTATTCAAGGAATATTTAGATCACTTTGTGGTCGTCTTTATTGATGACATCCTCATATATTCCAAAAGTCGTGAAGATCATGAGCAACACTTGAGGCTGATACTCCAAAAGCTTCGTGAAAATAAGCTTTATGCCAAGTTGAAGAAATGCGAGTTCTGGCTTGAGGAAGTAGCATTCCTTGGGCACGTAGTATCAAGTTATGGAATATCTGTTGACCCAACATAGATTGAAGCTATTCAAAGGTGGGAGCAACCTAAATCAGTGACCGAAGTACATAGCTTTCTCGACTTAGTTGGTTATTATCGAAGATTCATAGAAGGGTTTTCTCGAATCGCTACTCCATTAACTCAGCTGACTCGAAAAGATACAAAATTCGGTTGGAGAGTGGAATGTGAGAAGAGTTTTCAAGAACTCAAGAGGAGACTCATTTCAGCACATGTTCTGACAATACCATCTGGTACGGAGGGATATGTCATCTATAGTGATGCTTCAGGCAAGGGTTTAGGATGTGCTCTCATGCAACATGGGAAAGTCATAGCCTATTCCTCGCGATCTAGACATGATCTAGAGTTGGCAGCTGTCGTTTTCGCACTTAAAAGCTGGAGGCATTACCTGTATGGGAAAAAGTAGAGATCTTTACGGATCAGAAAAGCCTCAAATATTTCTTCACTCAAAAGGAACTCAACATGTGGCAACGACGTTGGCTTGAATTGCTGAAAGATTGTGATCATACTATTCAATACCATCCTGGTAAAGCGAACGTAGTAGCTAACGCATTGAGTAGAAGATCATATGCGGGTACGAGTGCGATATTGTCAACGCAAAGGCCCATTTTATATAACTTGCAAAAGATGGAGATAGAGTTAAAGACTCCAGGGACCTATGTGATGATGGCGAATATTCGAGTAGAACCGACTTTAATCGATAAAGTTAAAGCTACTCAAGCTACAGACCTAGAGCTGATGCGTATGAGGAAGAAAGTATGAGAAGGTGCTATGCTGGAAGCAAGAATCTATAAAGAAGGAATACTTCGAGTCAACTCCAGACTTTGTGTTCCTAACGACCCTGATTTAAAGTATAAAATCATGATGGAGATGCACAACACACAGTTCGCAATCCATCATGGGAGTACCAAAATGTATCATGATCTTCAACATACATTTTGGTGGAGCAATATTTAGAGAGAGATAGCGGAGTTTATCTCAAGGTGTTTAATTTGTCAATGAGTCAAGGCGGAGCATCAAGTATCAAAAGGTCCATTGCAACCACTTGAAATTCCAGAATGGAAGTGGGAGCACATTACCATGGATTTCGGTACTGGTCTTCCCAAGGTTTCTGAAGGCATAGATGCGATTTGGGTCATTTTTGATAGATTAACAAAGTTGGCTCATTTCTTACCTATATGAGAAACTTATACACTTGAACATCTTGCTCGTATGTACATAAACCAGATTGTAAGATTGCATGGTATGCCAGTATCCATAGTTTCTGATCGAGACCCAAGATTCACTTCAAGATTTTGGGTTAGTTTGCAAAACGCTATGGGCACGAATTTACGATTTAGTTCGGCTAATCATCCTCAAACGAACGGGCAGTCGGAGAGGACTATTCAAACTCTTGATGATCTATTAAGACTTTGTGTCCTTAACTTCAAGGGAAGTTGGGACAAGTTCTTACCATTGGTGGAGTTTTCCTACAACAACAGTTAATAAGCAAGTATTGGCATGGCTCCATTTGAGGCGTATAGAAGAAAGTTTTGTTCTCTAGTATGCCAGGATGAGGTGGGTGAAGCAACGTTGTTGGGACCGGAGTTGGTACATATGACTACGGAAAAGATTCAAATGATCTGACAACGTATAAAAACCTCACAAGATCGACACAAAAGTTATGTTGATCTTCATCGAAACGACGTGGAATTCAATATTGGAGAACACGTGTTGTTACGTGTTGCTCCATGAAAAGGAGTTACGGAGATTTGGAAAGAGAGGAAAGCCTTATCCCCGATTTATTGGCCCATTTTTAATCCTCAAATGAGTAGGAACTGTGGCCTATAAAATCGCCTTACCGCCAAGTATGTCTCCTGTTCATAACGTTTTTCACATATCTATATTACGTAAATATGTGAAAGACCCGAACCACAATATTGAGTTAGAACCGGACAAAATAGCGGAAGATTTAACGTATGAAGAGGTTCTTGTTAAAATCTTGGATAAGAAGGAGCATATTTTATGCTCCAAGGTTATACCTCAAGTCCAAGTTTTGTGGAGAAACCACGATGTTAAGGAAATGACCTGGGAGTTAGAATCTGAAATGAAATCAAGGTATCCTCACCTCTTCGACATACCAGGTATGTACCCTAATTTTGATGATGAAATTTCATTAGAAAGGGAGGTTGTAAGATTCCAACTTTCATAAATAAAGATTAATTTTTTTTGAATTATACTTTTGAATATTAAGGTGTGAATTTGTTATAATGTTATAGTTGTTGGTAATATTTATAAATTTTGCAAAGTAAGCAAGTTGCTATAAAATATTCATTTGGTCGGGGAATATTCTTTTTGTCTGGGAATATTCGTACGACGACACAATCATTGGTGGACCCCACAATAGAATTATTGTTGGAGTTAGAAAACGACAAAATTATCTTTTTATAAAAATAACGGTAAAAGTTTCTACCGTTAACTCGTTGAAATACCATAAGTAAAAAATACAATGTCTGGCGTGGTTGCATTGTATCACACCAGTATTGTTCAATTATCTTGGATTATTGATGCTTACGTAAAAGTCACTACTCAATAATTATTACAGTAATTCTTGCTTCAATACTTTATTTTATTAATTCAATAATTTCTACGTTGATATTTTATATTATTGATTCAATAATTGTCATTGCACAGTATTTCAAATTATCAAATCAATAATTCATATTATTTTAATAATATTATTATTTGCATTATTGACAATGTCTAGAAAGTTCTGTCGAGGAAAGGGGTTTAGTCACCTAATTGTGCGCCAATAGGGAGAAATCCGTATCGGAAAGCCCCCTCTTTCTTGAGAACGACCTGGTTGTCAATATTGTAATTTTGTAATATTATTTGTGAATAATTAATTGTTGATATATATGATAAGAAAATATTTATTCAAAGTGGATTTAAACTGAGGAATTTTTAGCATGTGACATTTGTTGAAAGTTGGTATTTTATCTTTTCCGATAAAATAATTCATTCAAATATATTATTATAATATTATATTATAGTAGTACGATGAGGTAAGCAGTGGTGTAATATGATCGATGATGTCAGCGATGATGTCATCAATTATGGCAAAAAGACTATTTTACCCTTACTTTGCCAAGCCTATATATAGAAGCTCATTTCTTCATTATTTTTCACCAATTCATTCAAGCTATAGAGAGAGAGAATGTATATAGAGAATAAGAGAGAAAGAAGAAGAGTATTCTGTTACTACACTATTGCAGTATCCAATCTCCTACTAAGGTAAGGGGTCCTGATGATAGCATTATTAGTTATCACTATTCTATGAAGTAGTGTGATAATAAATGTATTGAGGACTCCATTTGAGTTGAATACTGTCTAGAAGACAATATTCGTTTTAAAACTCTCAGTTTATGTCTTGTCATATTTTATACGACAGTTGTATTATTAAGTTGTATTTGAATTTTGTACTATGTACTTGGCGACTCAAGATGGGTGATGTATACCTATTTTGGGGGCGTCACATAGTAAACCCTATATTCGGGCGAATATCAACGTATTAAAAGAAAGTCATAGCTGGGTCCGGAAAAACTAGGGTTTCAGGCTATTCTACTCAATCGCGTAGCGTTTTTATCCCTGATTTGGTATTTTCAGCTTGTGAGAACTCCTTTTCAACTCGAACTGGACCGAGCCGGAGGGGTGGGACTAACGTAGGGGTGCCGCAGGCACACCTGCTGCATCTGCAGATGGACCTGCGGCCAACCGTGGACATTAAAGTCATGCAGGTTGCTTTCATAAGTCATTCTCAAGTTGCGCCGCGAAGGAAATCCGAGAGCTCTTCTTCAGATCTGCTAAGTTCGGATGTCTTTCTATAAATTCTGTCACCATACAAGTATTCTACACTATCCTGGTAACGTATGCATGTACTTTTTTCCAGTTTTTATCCATTGGAAAATGACTTATCATATGAAATGCATCTAAACACATAGTAGTGATTATGTATGCTCAAATGACTTGATAAAAAATATTCAATATAGTAAATGTTAGTATTAAACCATGCTGACCATAATGATGTTAAAAAATTCGACTTTTGAGACAGTCAAATTGGCACCTTTTTTATGCTATTTCTTATCCTATTTGAGGAAAAATGAGCACAGGTGAAAAATGTGACGCCCCCAAAATAGGTATACATCACCCATCTTGAGTCGCCAAATACATGGTACAAAATTCAAATACAACTTAATTATACAATAGTCGTGTAAAATACGACAAAACATAATCTAAGAGTATTAATAAGAATATTGTCATTTAGATAATATCCACACTCAATAAAGTCCTCATTACATTTATTGTTACACTATTCAACAGAATAGTGAGGACTACTAATGCTATCATCTGGACCGTCACTGCGTTCCCCGACTAGTCACGGCTACGTTCTCATTTCCTGAAGAGAATAGTGAAAGAAAGGGTGAGCTCAACTAGCCCAGTAAGAAATATTATGACTAAGATAATGCAGAATAAATTATCATTAGCCTTCAACAGTGTTAAACGGATAAAATATAATAAACATCAAGTTTAGCTACAACGGAACAAGCAATCCATTAGAAGAGTCAAGTAGAGAATAAAATCTACTATCTTCTATGATCTAAAAGGTTTTTCATCACTTTTATCGCTGAGACTTAGCTTAATAAATAAACCACATCATCCTGCACTACGGCCAAGGATATTAATTAGTATCACGACCACAAATTATCCATGCACTACGGGTCAAGGATATTCGTTTATTCATCAATGGTCATGATCATGCCAACAACTGTCCATCAATACACTACGACCAATAAGAACTTTTACCACATCATTTGTAACATTACGGTCATGATTATACCGAATAATCCCTGGTCATAATGATACTAAGTCCATCTATGCACTACAGGCCATAGATGACTTTCAACATAATATAAACATGAGGATGATGACAATGATTTAAGAATTCAATAAAACAAGTTCAAGAATTAATTTATCCAGGAACTGATAACGTCCAAATTGTCAACATGATACTGCTTTGTGGGGTAAAACTCAAGAATGCTCAGAGGAATATTTCTATGAAAAGATACTGGATGAAGCGCAAATATCAAGGATATTCCACTAATTTTATGGAGTATAAAAGTTAAAATTTTAACTAGCTGAGTATAATAAAGAATGGAATAACAAAAGAAATCACCAGGCATGCGATAGGCCGTACAGACAGGTTATTCCAACATAATAATAAATAATAGAACTAGGTCATGCGTAAACGCACATACATGATGTTCCAACATAATAATAAATAACGGAACCATGTCATGCGTAAACGTACAGACAGGATGTTCCAAAAGAATAATAAATTTAGTCATGTGAAAAACTAATTACAGTATAGTACCTTCAACTATACCTCCATTTTTAATTTAGTCATTCAAATATTATAAATCTTACACCACCTCCCCTAATAGTACATGAATGTGAATCAATAGTACACACATATGAACAAATAGTTATAAGCATGTGAAATAATAGCAATTAATTGCTCATTTATCCGATTAATTACCCGATTGGTCAATATAACCCCCAGACATCAATTATTATCGAAATAAATGTCGATTTCCACTAACACTAATAATCCTAACACAATGGAACTATCAATTTCATCTTTAATCAACACAACTTATTCATCATTAATATTATAACTCACAATATTTAACAACCAGGTCGTTCCCAAGGAAAGAGATGGCTTTTCGATAAGGATTTCTCCTTATTGGTGCGCAATTAGGTGACTAAACCTCTAGACATTGTCAATATTTGAAATAATAATATGAATAACTTTGTCGTCTTAATTATTGATTTAATAATAATAAATATTATAAAGATGATACTGTGACAATAATTTAATCAATAATATGAGAGATATGATGCAGCAATTACTGTAGCAATAATTGAGTATAACTGAGTGACTTCTCACGTAAGCATGAATAATCAATACCGTGTGTGATACTATGCAACCACGCCAGACATCGTCTTTCTTTTACTACCGGGTAGTTCAACAGTTTTAACGGTAACACTTTCACCGTTATTTTTATAAAAAGATAATTCTGTCGTTTTCTAACTACGATAATACTTCCGTTGTGGGGTCCACCAATGATTGTGACGTCATACGAATATTTCCTGTTAAAACGAATATTCCCCCACCAATAGAATATTATATAACCACTTTCTTACTTTGCAAAATTTTGTAAATATTACCCACAACTATAACATTATATCAAATCCACACCATAATATTCAAAAATATATTTCGAGAAAATTATTCTTTATTCATAAAAGTTGGGGTCTTACAACCTCCCCTTCTTATGAAATTTCTTCCTCAAAATTAGGGTACGTACATGGTATATCGAAGAGGTGAGGATACCTTGATTTCATTTCAGATTCTAACTCCCAGGTCATTTCCTCAACATCGTGGTTTCTCCACAAAACTTTGACTTGAGGTATAACTTTAGAGCGTGGAATATGATCCTTCTTATCCAAGATTTTAACAGGTAACTCTTCATACATTAAATCTTCCTCTATCTCATCTGGTTATAATTCAATAATGTGGTTCGGGTCTTTAACATATTTACGTAACATGGATATGTGAAAAACGTTATGAACACGAGACATACTTGGCGGTAAGGCGAGTCTATAGGCCACAGTTCCTACTCGATCGAGGATTAAAAATGGACCAATGAATCGAGGGTTGAGCTTTCCTCTCTTTCCAAATCTCGTAACTCCCTTCCATGGAGCAACACGTAACAACACATGATCTCTAATATCGAATTCCACGTCCTTTCGATGAAGATCAGCATAACTCTTTTGTCGATCTTGTGAGGTTTATATACGTTATCGGATCGTTTGAATCTTTTCCGTAGTTATACGTACCAACTCTGGTCCCAACAACGTTGCTTCACCCACCTCATCTCAGCATACTGGAGAACGACACTTTCTTCCATACAACGCCTCAAATGGAGCCATGCCAATACTTGCTTGATAACTGTTGTTGTAGGAAAACTCCACCAATGGTAAGAACTTGTCTCAACTTCCTTTGAAGTCAGGGACACAGAGTCTAAATAAATCTTCAAGAGTTTGAATAGTCCTCTCCGACTGCTCGTCCGTCTGAGGATGATATACCGAGCTAAATCGTAAATCCGTGCCCATAGCTTTTTGCAAAGTAACCCAAAATCTTGAAGTGGATCTTGGGTCTCGATTAAAAACTATGGATACTAGCATACCATGCAGTCTTACAATCTCGTTTATATATATACGAGGAAGACGTTCAAGTGTATAAGTTTCTCGTATAGGTAAGAAATGAGCAGACTTGGTCAATCTATCAACAATGACCCAAATTGCATATATGCCTTGAGAAACCTTGGGAAGACGAGTAACGAAATCCATGGTAATGTGCTCCCACTTCCATTCTAGAATTTCAAGTGGTTGCAATGGACCTTTTGGTACTTGATGCTCCGCCTTGACTCGTTGACAAGTTAAACACCTTAAGATAAACTCCGCTATCTCTCTCTTCATATTGCTCCACCAAAATGTATGTCGAAGATCACGATACATTTTGGTACACTCATGATGGATTGCGAACTGTGTGTTGTGCGTCTCCATCATGATTTTATACTTTAAATCAAGGTTGTTAGAAATACAAAGTCTGGAGTTGACTCAAAGTATTCCTTCTTCATCAATTCTTGCTTCCGGCATATCACCTTCTTGCACTTTCTTCCTAATACGCATCAGCTCCAGGTCTGTAGCTTGAGAAGCTTTAACTTTATCGATTAAATTCAGTTCTACTTGTATATTCGCCATCATCACATGGGTCCCTGGATTCTTTAACTCTATCTCCATCCTTTGTAAGTCATATAAAATGAGCCTTTGTGTTGACAATAATTCATTCGTACCCGCATATGATCTTCTACTCAATGCATCAGCTACTACGTTCGCTTTCCCAGGATGGTATTGCATAGTATGATCATAATCTTTCAACAACTCAAGCCATCGTCGTTGCTGAATGTTGAGTTCCTTTTGAGTGAAGAAATATTTGAGGCTTTTATGATCCGTATAGATCTCCACCTTCTCTCCATACAGGTAATGCCTCCAAATCTTAAGCGCAAAAATAACTAGGCCGCTAACTCTAGATCATGAGTAGGATAATTCCTCTCATATTCTTTCCCATGTTGTATGAGAACACATCCTAACCCTTTGCCTAAAGCATCACTGTAGATGACAAATCCCTCCGAGCCAGATGGTATTATCGTAAGCGTGTTACGAAATGAGTCTCCTCTTGAGTTCTTGAAAACTCTTCTCACATTCCTCGCCTCAATCGAATTTTGTATCTTTCCGAGAGTCACCGAGTTAATGAGTAGCGATTCGAGAAAACCCTTCTACGAATCTCTGATAATAACCAGCTAAGCCGAGAAAGCTACCTACTTCGATCACTGATTTAGGTTGCTCCCAGCTTTGAATTACTTCAATCTTTGCCGGGTTAACTGATATCCCATGATTTGATATCACGTGCCCATGGAATGCAACTTCCTCAAGCTAGAACTCACATTTCTTCAACTGGGCATAATGCTTGTTTTCACGAAGCTTTTGAAGTATCAACCTCAAGTGTTGCTCATGGTCTTCACGGCTTTTGGAGTATATGAGGATGTCATCAATAAAGATGACCACAAAGTGATCCAAATATTCCTTAAATACTCGGTTCATCATGTCAATGAAGGCAGCAGGAGCATTAGTCAATCCAAAAGACATGACTATGAATTCATAATGCCCGTACCGAGTTCTGAAAGCAGTCTTTGGAATGTCATCAGTTTTAATCTTCAACTGTTGATATCCAGAACGAAGATAAATCTTTGAAAAGAATTTGGCTCCTTGCAACTAGTCAAATAGGTCATCAATGCGAGGCAACGGGTACCTATTTTTGATGGTGACATGATTCAACTCTCGATAATCAATACAGAGTCGCATACTTTCATCTTTCTTCTTCACGAATAGAATAGGAGCACCCCAAGGAGACGTACTCGGACAAATGAAACCGATGTCTAACAATTCCTGTAATTGGGTCTTTAACTCCTGAAGTTCAATAGGAGCCATTCGATATGGGACTTTGGAAATGGGTTTTGTACCAGGTTCAAGGTCGATAAAAAATTCAATTTCACGCTCTGGGGGTAGGCCATGAAGTTCTTCATAGAATACGTCAGGAAATTTATTAACAATAGAAATATCTTTCAAATCTGACGTATTTTTGTTTAAATCTGTGACATGAGATAAGAAAGCTTGACATCCATTTTTTAAGAAATGAATAGCTTTATGTCTTGAGATGACCGTGGTTGATTTTAATGGTTTGGTCGCTTGAATTCGCATAATAGTTTGATTAGGAATATGAAATCTAACAACCTTACGAAAACAATCAATTTTAGCATGATGAGTAGTTAACCAATCAATCTCTAGAATCACGTAAAATGCAAGTATTTTTAAAGAAATAAGATCGACAGGTAACGTGCAGTTGCTGATTTGAATCAAATAAGACTTATAAACAGTGGATGTAATGAAGGTTTCTCCCAACGGAGTTTCAACCGATAAGTTAAAGTCTAATTTCTCCAGAGTCAAATTTAAATGTTGAGCGCAAGTAGGAGAAATAAAAGAATGGGTAGAATCGGTATCAAATAAGGTATAGACTTCGCTAGACTTTATGAAAAGTTTACCCGTGATGACCTCGTTCGGGATCCTTGCTTTCTGGGAGGTTACGACAAACGCTCTCCCTTGAACTACCGACTTTGACTTTTCAAGGACGGCCTTTTGTGCCTCCATCCCAACTGGACTTGTCTTTGGTGTACGACAAAATTAGGCTAGGTGACCTTCTCTTCCATAATTATAACACGCTTTGGACTGCATCGCGCAGTTTGGACTGATATGTCCCTCCCCTCCGCATTTGAAGCATATGATAGGTGGTCGTTCTCCTTCCTTTACAACGGGTGCTGGTACTGATGTCTTTCCATCATTGTTGAATCTCCTTTTCTTGAAATGTCCATTTTTACTATCTTGACCATGATTACCACCGAAGTTGTTACCATTTCTGGCATGTTGATTCCCTCCACATTTGTTGTCACCGCTTCGATGACTGCTACCACTAGTATTATCATTTTACCGGCTACTTTCTCTTGGTTGAGTTGACTCGTTATCGCGCTCTAATAACTGAGCCCTATTAACAACATCTGAATACAAACATAATTTGTGAGAAATTAAGTATTGACGTATCTCGGGTTTTAAACCTCTTAGAAACATCCGCATCATTCTCTCCTCATTATCAACCAAGTGAGACGCAAACTTGGACAACTCAGCAAACTTAGCTTCGTACTGTGACACGGTCATATTGTTCTGCTCTAACTTGATGAACTCTACCTCTTTCATGTGACTAATTCAATCGGAAAAGTACTTGTCGTTGAATAGTTCTTGGAACTTCTTCCAAGACATCGTAAGTGCGGCAGGTTGAGTACGATTTACCGATTCCCACCAGTAATCTGCCTCTCCTCGCAACATAAAGGTGGCAAATGGAACCTTTTGCTCCTTGGAGCATCCCAAAACATCAAATATCTTGGTGATCTGCTTTATCCACGCTTACGCCTTAAGTTTTTTGGCTCTCCAATAAACTACGGTGGTCCCAGCTCCTTGAACTGTTTAGCGGTGACCGTCCGAGAGTTTCCAGTGTTTCCACCTACATTTTGGACAGGAGCCGCTCTCTCCTGATGCTGCATGAATTGCATAAAGCCTCTAAACATTAATCGTTCATCATTTGCTCAGTGTTGTTGTTTGCATGAGGATTGTCGCCTTCCTGATGAACATTATCCTGATTATTGATCTGTGGAGACTCAATGGTCTTATGTGCTCCATTGCTATTCTCAACATTCTCGGATGCCATTTTGAAATACTGCCACAAAACAAGGGTTAATTGACATGTTACATATTATCCCTATACTCTGACCGACCAAATAAATACCAAATAAACTTAGGTAGGTCATACTAGTGAAGAAATTCCTCGTCTCTCCCCTCCTAGTTCTTGTCTCACATCTCAGCCAAGGATCATATCCCTAAGCTTTGATACCAACTGTGACGCCCCCAAAATAGGTATACATCACCCATCTTGAGTCGCCAAATACATGGTACAAAATTCAAATACAACTTAATTATACAACAGTCGTGTAAAATACGACAAAACATAATCTAAGAGTTTTAAAAAGAATATTGTCATCTAGATAATATCCACACTCAATGGAGTCCTCGTTACATTTATTGTCACACTATTTAACATAATAGTGAGGACTACTAATGCTATCATCTGGACCGTCACTCCGTTCCCCGACTAGTCCCGGCTACGTTCTCATTTCCTGAAGAGAACAGTGAAAGAAAGGGTGAGCTCAACTAGCCTAGTAATAAATATTATGACTAACATACTGCAGAATAAATTATCATTAGCCTTCAACAGTGTTAAACTGATAAAATATAAAAAACATCAAGTTTAACTGCAGCGGAACAAGAAATCCATTAGAAGAGTAAAGTAGAGAATAAAATCTACTATCTTCTGTGATTTAAAAGGTTTTCATCACTTTTATCGCTGAGACTCAGCTTAATAAATAAACCACATCATCCCTGCACTACGGCCAAGGATATTCATTAGTATCACAACCACAAATTATCCATGCACTACGGGCCAAGGATATTCGTATATTCATCAATGGTCATGATCATGCCAACAACTGTCCATTAATGCACTACGGCCAATGATAACTTTTACCACATCATTTGTAACATTACAGTTATGATTATACCGAATAATCCCTGGTCATAATCATACCAAGTCCATCTATGCACTACAGGCCACAAATGACTTTCAACATAATATAAACATGAGGATGATGACAATGATATAAGAATTCAATAAAACAAGTTCAAGAATTAATTTAGCCAGGAACCGATAACGTCCAAATTGTCAACATGATACTGCTTTGTGGGATAAAACTCAAGAATGCTCAGAAGAATATTTCCATGAAAAGATACTGGATGAAGCGCAAATATCAAGGATATTCCACTAATTTCATGGAGTATAAAAGTCAAAACTTTAACCAGCTGAGTATAATAAAGAATGGAATAACAAAAGAAATCACCAGGCATGCGATAGATTACACAGACAGGTTATTCCAACAGAATAATAAATAACGGAACCAGGTCATGCGCAAACACATAGACAGGATGTTCCAACAAAAAAATAAATAACGGAACCAGATCATGCGTAAACGCATAGACATGATGTTTGTAGACACTCGAAATTTTCTGTACTACTATCACTAACTTTGCAGGAGGACAAATTCATCTTTTAAGAGGGAACCCTGAAAGACAATCCATATCCATACTGGATACTACCTGAAGTTCAGCATCAACCCCGGATCACACTCTGGGAGTAACAATTCCAACCTCAGAGATAACCCCGAGGCGTGCAGATCCAATACCGGAACACACACCGGAGAAGACCGATTAATCTCGGAGATAACTCCGAGGTATCCAGTCTCAGTCCCAACCATTGGAATAGCTACCAACCTTGGTGATAACCCCGAGGAATGCAGTTTCGGGGATAATCCCGAAAATGCTTGTTTCAAATGTGACCAACTTCAATCTCGGCGCTCATAATAAGATACACTGTACCAACCCGGTGATAACATCGGGAAGACAGGCACACCTCAAAGATGACAATAAGGACCTTCAACAATTGCAGCAGTCCAATCTCATCGAAGCCTGAGCAACGTCTGCTTTATCAGCCCAATCCGGCGATAACATTGGTGAGGGGCAACATTATCATCTAGCCAACGCCATGCCATGCCACGTCGTCTCAACATCTCTACGCAATGATGTCTCACAAGACTAACCAATCCGAAAGTGACTATTAAAGGCGGGTAACAGATGAAAGTTGAAGCTTGAAGACCGGAGGGCACCGTCCCATCTTCAATGACTTCGTACAAACTCTGATTCCATGCCATCGTACAACTCTCGACAACGGCGGTCCAAAATAGGTCCTGTATACCTCAAACAGATGCCCGGATTGCACTTCTTAAAGTTCGAGTGGACATTACAGTGCCTGAGTGCACGTACTTCGAGATGACCCGACTCGAAAAACCCGGGCCCACCCGGGTTGCCTCTGGTACACCTGCGGCTAAATTTCCTATAAATAGAGGGCTTGGGCTGCCCATTTTGTAAGAGAAAACGGCGAGGAAGCCCTGCCCAATTTGCTCTACACTCACCCCATGCAGTGTACTTTCTCATTTTAAACACCTATGAGCTCATATATAGCCCTTTTGTACCTACGAAAGCCAGTGTTTACCCACTCCAAAGATATAGTAGTCTTCTTTGGCAGTCAACTGTAAGCCTTCTCACACACTTTAGAGTCTTTCTATTCATCTTTGCACACACCCTTCTTCACGTTGAGAGTCGTGTTGCACGCATTTTCCTGGACTTTGGTCCGTGGTTTTGTTTCAGCTTGTATATATATATATATATATATATATATATATTGACTAACATTATCGAGTTATGCCTCGATTGAGCCTAGACTTCGGTCTGGAGCGTTTATTTGCTTTAATATATATATATATATATATATACATTTATATATATTAACTGTGTGTCAAACTTTGTTCGATGAGCATAGACTTCGGTATGGAGCGTTTACTCGCTTATATATATATATATATATATATATATATATGAACTGTGGTCGGACTTTGTTCGATGAGCCTGGATTTTACATCCGGTGTGTTTACTCTATTTTTGTATATATATATTTATATATATGAACTGTGGTCGAACTCTGTTCGATGAGGTTGGATTTTACATCCGGTGTGTTTACTCTGCTTTTGTATATATATATATATATATGAACTATTGTTGAACTCTGTTCGATGAGCCTGGATTTTACATCCGGTGCGTTTATTGCTTATATATATATATATATATTCGTCCTTCCTGGAGTTTCCTTCGTGGCAGTTGATCGCTTTTACAGCTTTATTTACATTTTGTCCCGCCTGGAGTTTCCTTCGTGGCGGTTGACCTTATTTACAGCTTCATTTACGTTTTGTCCCGCCTTGAGTTTCCTCCGTGGCGGTTGATAGCTTTTACAACTTTATTTACTTTTCTGATCCCCCATAGAGGTGCTTCGTGGTTGGTGATCCTATCTGTATATATATATTTACAGCTTTTATATATATACCTGCTTACTGCTTTCATACAAATTGCAGTTTCTTGTGCGCCTAGGAATCATGTGATCACAAATTCAGCCTATTGGATCTATATTCGGTTCCCGTGATGGACATTTTCAGCTGTAAGCAGCTTGTGAATTATTCTGCGGTGTCTGAATTTCCTCAGATAGTTTCCATACCCATGAGGAAGTCGGCATTGCTTTTGTACATTATTTTCGTACGGATGCCTCGCATTCGTAAAATAAAATCAATCAAACCGAACACTTAATAAAATGGGAGCGTAAAAGGTCTCAATTACTATTGAGCATCAGGGTTTGAAAAACCTTTTTATAAAATATCATTGCTATATCGTGCTAAAAACTGAATTTTTACATAAATTCAAACCTTGTGTATATAGGTCCGAACAAGGCCTCGCACTACTTCCAAATAACAGCACATTGACCCACACACACACACACATTCAGATAATAGTTTCTTGAAAAGAGGCGGTCACCATGGAAACACGGATGTCGGGGGGTGCCTAACACCTTCCCTCCGCATAACCAAGTCCCCGGACCCTAATGAATCTCGGTTTCACTGACCCGTTTAGCAATGTCACATCACTAGGTCAATGTGCAAACCTTTTCTCGATTGTGTTGGTACAACCATTTAAAAAACCAACTGGCGACTCTTAACAGTCCATCGTCGACATTATACAAGTCGGACCTTTTTCACTTGTTTTTTCAAACAAATCTCACCTAAAATGAGAACACCAAAGAACAAGTAACGGAAAGGGACATCTAAAAATCCCGACGTCGACAGGTGGCGACTCTGCTGGGAACTCCAGTAAGAGGACTTAAGCCGCTATTACAATCTTTTCAAAACTGTTATCTGCTTGTGTGTGGATGTTGCATTTACATTTGATGAATGTGTATGAATGCATTTCCTTATTGTACTTAGTGCTTCGTACCATAACTGCTTGGGATATTAGTGCTTCGCACCATATCTGCTTGTGATATTAGTGCTTCACACCATATCTGCTTGTGATATTAGTGCTTCGCACATGTCATCATTTTTCATACGGTGAGACATGATGTATGTAAATGTATGTTGTGTGGTCCCTCCACGAGGAGGCTATCCCATCGGTGTTTGATTACTGGACTCGTGAGAAGACTAATTCTCCGAGGCTCAGGAAAGGCACCACCCAAATTCGCTCCAGTTGAAAGACCGGATTAACTTCCCGTCAAGTAGATTGCGATGATTTGGGAACCTTCATGCCAAAAAGCCGCTAGAGTAACCTAAGATAGGTCAGCCTCTGATAAACCCAAAACGGAGGAAAAGTCTCTTCATGCCCTCATTTCAAATTACTTGTAAACACAATTACTTGTAATTACATTCCATATCTATCTCCATGTAATGAGAAATATGAAGAAATGTGTACACATACATATTAACATGCTACAAACAGCTAACATCCGTTTTGCAAGATAAAATTCCTAAAATGGACACACCACATAGCATGTTATTATATGCATTCCCTAAAGACTAAAATATACAAGTCTCTCGCAGGGAACCAATTGGACCTACTACCCGTTCAAAGTCCAAAAAGGAAACATGCCTACAGTCAATCATGTTGTCATCCGACCAGACTAAACTTAATCCAATTTCTCACAAAGAATTCGATGGATTAAACAAATAAATTACAGATTTGGCTGTTCTACTCAAAGAATTACACCAGTCTACAGAGGGTCATAAAATACCCGTACATGTTGAATCCTCCACACAATGAGGAACCCAGGTCATTACAATACCTGAACTGCAGTTGGATACGACCAACAAAACTCATGATGCTGCCCATCCCACTGGAGATCTAGACACTGGTGACATCAAAAAGAACTTGGAAGAGACCCTTCGTGCTGTTAAAGGAATTGGAACACATGGGAGTGTTTCATATGCTGATCTGTGTATTTTTCCTGGTGTGCATTATCCAGAAAAGTTTAAAACTCATGACTTTGAAAAATATGACGAGTTAGGAGTTCCTTACACACATTTAAAGGTGTTTATTGGAGAACTTGGATCTTATGCAGAGGAAGAAAAGCTTAGAATGCAATTATTCCAGAAAAGTCAAACTGGAGAAGCCCGGTCGTGGTACACAAGATTTGACAATTCAAAGATCCATAGCTGGGAAGAGCTAGCACATGCTTTCCTCAGTCAATACAGCTTTCAAACTCAGATGGCTCCTGATCGGTATCAAATTACCAAGATCAAGTAACAGTCTAACGAGTCTTTCCGAGAGTATACTCAAAGGTGGAGACGCCTGGCTGCCCAAGTTAGTCCTTCCATGACAGAATCAGAGATGGTCATGACTTTCATAGACATACAAGAAGCTTCTTTCCATGAGAGAGTTTTAGCCGGCATCGGCAAACCATTTTCTGAAATGGTCAAACATGGGGAGATGGCTGAGATGGGATTGAAGTCTGAGAAAATTTAAGACCTAGCTGCATTCAAAGCTGTTGCTGATCCCATCCAATCTGGAAATTATGGGAACAACCCTCGGAGGGTCCATAAATGGAAAGAGGAAGATGTTTCGTTGATACTACAGGGGCAAAAAGGCAATCAGAACATGCCTATTCAAAGGAGAAACTACACTCCCTTTCAAGCACAGTCTGTAAACCCTCCAATACCAAAAGGTGGAGAAGTCAAATGCCCTCGAGTGTTTACACCCTTAGGGGATACCCTCGAGAACATTCTTAATCTTCTGACAACACAGAAGAAAATTACGCATCTTCTTCCCCCGGCCAGCCCTAATGGACGAGGTTTCAATGCTGCTCAGAAATGTTCTTATCATGCCGGGGCACCTGGACATGATACTCAGGATTGTTGGGCCTTGAAGCACAAGAACCAAGACCTGATAGACAATGGGGAGATCGTGGTCACCAAACCAGATCAACCTCACGTTCAAGACAACCCTCTTCCTTAACACAAAGAAGAAGAGGTTAACATGATCAATTGGAGCAACGGACAGAGTTCCAATTTCAGCTATGAATCATCCCAGACCCTCAAAGACGGTGATGACAAATGGGATTATGCCAAGTTCCAGTTCACAATGGAACGAAAGTTGAAAGCTTTATGCAAACAAATTGAACAATTGGCAGAATTGGTGACTTATCAGCATCATGTGACACGTCAATTAATCAGCCAGGAGCATGCCAGTCTCCTACCTCTTGTCATGAATGTTCCCTCGTCACTTTCAGAAAATGAAATGTTGGAAGACAAAGTGACAAAGAGATCAAATGCCAAAGCCCGTCGAGATTTTGCCAACAAAAGGGAATTCACCTATTTGGGCCAACTTATGGAGGAAATCCTTCATATATTAATCAATGAAGGAAGGATAAGTTCCCTTCTACCTCCAATCAACCCTCGTTCAGGACGGTACAACTCTGATGGAGTGTGTCAATATCACTCCCAGTCTCGCGATCACAGTACAGAAGAATGCTGGGCACTCCGCCACCTTATCCAAAATCTAATTGACAGTGGAGTCCTGCACCTAGCGAACGACGATACTATCTTACGTGCAAGTGAGAATTCAGGTCCTACTAAGTGGAAGAGTGTGGTAGCAGTCATATCCACTGAAGCTGATGGGGTTAACAAATCATTCACAATGCCAATAATTCAACTCATGGGAAGCAACAATCCTTTGAAAGTGTCCACTCCTGAGCCAATCAACTTGCCGTACAGAGCAAAATATCCCATTGTTAGCTTGAGCAAAGTTCCGTGGAATTATAGAGAAGGTGAAGGATCCACCTCACATACAACTGCTACAGTGTCGAAGGAAAATCCACTGTATCTTTCCCAACGGGTGATGAAGTCTACCATCAAATCAAAGGGGAAAATACCCATGGAGAAAATTGAAAAATTCCTCCGCACTATGGGTCATCACGAAGCTAAGGTTGTTTTAATCTTGAAAGAAGCTCCACAACAGATATCAATTTTGGACTTGGTCCTAACTTCTGAGAACCACCGAAAGGTCTACCAACATCAGTTGATACGAAAATTTTTTAACATCTGGTTGATCACATTTTCAACAATAATGTGATATCTTTCACTGATGATGACATACCGCCCGAGGGGACCGATCATTGCAAGCCATTGCACATTGCGGTCTTATCCTCTGGATACAAGCTAGCTGGAGTCTTGATAGATGGAGGTTCATCTCTAAATATCTGTCCATATGCTACCTTGGTGAAGATGAACATCAATCTCAACCGAATTCAGAGTAGCCATACCATCATCAAAGCTTTTGATGGATCCTGCCGGAATTCGGTCGGAGTAATTGAGATGCCAATAAAAATTGGTCCTCATACATTCTGCGTATCTTTCCATGTACTCAAAATAGATTCAGGATACAACCTGCTCTTGGGATGACCATGGATTCACATGGAAGGGTAGTCCCCTCTACTCTTCACCAACAGTTAAAATACATTATCAACAATAGCCTGGTCACGGTCAACGCTGAACCGAAGATTCCTCAGTATGGAGACATGGCATTCATCAATGCCAATGCAGATGTGGAACCAGTCAGTTTTCATGCTTTAGATGTAAGCAATACCCAATACCATGCTATTGGAATGCCATTGTCCGAACCCACGATTTATGCCGAGGTAATGTCGGCTACTCAAGAAATGATGTCATTGGGTCATAAGCCGGGACAAGGGCTGGGTAAAGATTGCCAGGGTATCAAGTACCCAATCTAATTAGCCAGGCAAACTGGAATAGCTGGTCTAGGTTATTCTGCCAGTTCTAGTCATAGGAATCCTCATAAGCATCAACAGATTCCTTCAGCTTCAACTATGCGGCGTTCATCTTTGCCTTCAAACTCTGAGTCCGCACAACCTCCTATAAAGGTGCCAGCCAATGCAATGGCTATGTTATTTCCCAAGCTGATACCGGTAAAGGGAAAAAAGTCCTTGTTCCAAATCTCGCAGTGGAAGAGGAGGAACGAAGAATCAAGCAAGACATCATCCGAATGATGCCACGCATACGCATCATCGTTCATGATGAACATACCAACAGATATACCTCAGACGATGATTGCCCAGACGTAATGGCCATCATTCGGGATAGGGAGGATGACGACAATCCCTCCATCACTGCGATCCACCTAGACTTTGCCCTTGCCAATTGGAACAACATTCCTTGCATTGGTCGTCAAGGGTAAAGTGGGCAGAAACTCTTTCTACCCTGTAGATATAATAACTGCTTACTTTTCTGTACATTATTAGAAGTTTATTTTGTTAGTATATGCTAACACTGTGTATAATCAACACATTTCATATATACTAAGTGAAAGCATATTTTGTTTCAGGACTTTGAATTTAGATGTGCATGTACTTGCTGATACGGTGCCTCTTCTCCACAAGAATTGTACCTTTGATGTAGAGATGAATTCATCCTTGATGGATATACAGAATGACATTGAGGTGCCTCCAGAAATTCAAGAATGGGTCAAAGACAGACCTAAACCCAACCTTGATCAAACCACTTCTTTCAATCTCGGAACCTTAGAAATCCCTAAGTTAATCCAGATTGGTTCAGACCTTACCCCAAACCAACGGAATGACATTGTTACGTTATTAACCCAGTTGCAGGATGTATTTGCATGGTCTCACGAAGACATGGTGGGTTTGTCCACTGATATTGTCCTTCATCGCCTTCCCATCAAAGAGGGATTTAAGCCAGTCAAACAAAAGCTCAGGCTATTGAAACCTGAGTGGAGTTTAAAGGTGAAAGAAGAAATTGTAAAACAATTTCAAGCTGGCATCATCATGGTGTCTACATATCCTAAAAGAATATCCAACATGGTGCCCATACCTAAACCTGGAGGGAAGGTGCAAGTTTGCGTGGATTACCGGGACTTGAACAAAGCTTTCTTAAAAGATAGCTTTCCCGTGCCATTTATCCACATTCTTATTGACAATACTGCACAATACGACATGTACTCCTTTGCTGATTGCTTTGCGGGGTACCATCAGATCATGGTTGCTGAGGAAGATCGTGAGAAAACTGCTTTCATCATGTTGGTGAAAATCAATACGCTTAAAAAACACGCAAGTGCACATGGTCAACAAGTAATACAGTAGTGAATAAAGTATCGTTCCCACGAGGACAAAATATTAAGAATCTTAACTTCACAATTATCAATTTTGTATTAAACCTAATTTTATTAAACTAATCAATTCAATGGTTTTAAATTATATATAAAAAAACTAAATTAATAAATAAATAAACTATCACAAAATAATCCACCAATAACGAAATCCTAATTTCAAACAATTAATGGAGAATTAGACTTATGATTTCACCCTGAGCTTCCCTCTGATTTTCCAACCTTTATTTCAACTCAATTCAATATTCCAGTTTGTTAATCAAGAACACGAACGTAGTAAGAGCCACCTCTCGATGCACTAATACCATATTAACATCAATCCACAATTAAGAAAGAAATCAGTTAAACACCTAAATTAACCAACTCACTATATCTCTATGTGAATTGCAATCAAAGAAGGTTTAAGTTTAAGCTCTCTATACGATTACATGCAATGTCAAACGTATTTCTACCTTAACAATAATCATAAATCTGTTATCGACAAAATTCATGACACATGCTATATTAACTAGGTCTAGATTCGAATCTCCTCTCTCGATTCCTTTCAAATCCACAAAGAACTGTTGATCAGACAATTCATAAATTCACGCTCAAATTAACATAGATAAACTGAAAATATCTTATTGAATTGGAAATCAAAGTTATAGAATCATCGTTTCGCCCAAAGATCCATCACAAGTCTAATAAGTAAATTAGTTCATAACGAATGAATTAAAAACTAAATAATTTGTGGAAAACATCCTTCCAATTACAAATAGATGAAAGAGAAGAAGAATTATGGAAAACCACTTCATGTAGCCTCGATTTGCAACCGTCGTGACAATCTCTGAAAATTACTCCTCCAACGTTCGCTCTTCAATCCTTGAAATCGCTCTTGAATTATGCCTTTGTGTGTTGTAAGATTGTTGTTTTTCTATGTAATAGCAAGCTCTCCTCTCTTATGGTCGAATTATTCTTTTATTAGAGTCCAAACGCATCATCCCAATCCCACAAACCAAGCTCTAATAGAAATCAAAACCAAACAGATACCGCAGAACCGGACCCCACTTCGGGACCAAGCATCAATAAAGCCCTTCGCCACGTGGCTAGGCTACTGACTTCAAGATTTTCTTACTTCCACTTTTTTCCACTTTTGCTCCAAGAAGACCGCCTTTCCTCACCAATTGCATCCATGACCACCCTACACATAAAATAACATGGAACAAGTAAAAATGAACACAAAACACGAAGATAACTACGAATTTAAACTTGAAATGAATAGCGATTCGTGTATATAAAATCCACTTATCAAATTCCCCGAAACTTAAATCGTGCTAGTCCTCGAGCACAAAACAAACTACATGTTATTCAATGCAATGAAATGCAATAAAAATCTAAATGCCTAAAAATCCAACAACATCGCATAAACTGACTTATCCCATAGGCCTCAGAGAAAACAAGCAACTTAACAAAACAAATTATCAAAACCAATCCACAATTACGTATTAATTCTTAATTCTTGAACAACTATTACTGGTATAGCGTGCGTGTGTGATCAACATCTAAGATAACTAATACGGACCCAAATTCAATACATAAACAACTTCTTAGAAGGAATCATACAGTGCAAACTCAAAAATCTCAAAGATAGGCATGATTCAACTAAAATTAAACTCAACCAAATTCAAGGGTACATGAAGGATACTTATACTTTCTTTTCTTCCTTCTCTTTTTTTTGTTTACACGGGGGCTTTTTGCTCTTTTCCCGTGATTACTTCCCTTTTCTTTTTGTTCTGATAGATGGTTGGTGAGTGCGTTTTACACTCCATCTCTCGCTTGTGTTTATGGGGAGTGTTTCTCCTCAACCCACCACAAGACTCAACATGTTTTCTTTTCTTTTTTTTTTTCTAATTTTTTTTAAACAAGCTTATATATCCCACATGTATTCCCCCAAACTTAGGTTTGTACCTAAGTTAAGCCTTCACTGCCTATCCTTGTCATTTTCTAGTTCACCCTAGGTATCCTTTAGAAACGTTTTATGTATCAATTTGAACTAATCGGTCAACAAAGATGTGATTAGTGCTACCCCTTTTATAACAGTTTCAAACAAGTCCAAGAATCGATTCATAACAGAAATTATATCATAGTTCTAATAATCCATACTATATTGGTTAACTTGTTCATAATCTCATCATTGGCCCACAAAAATAACTTGAAAAATGCGACACCGGTGGACATATGCAAACACACTATTTAACTAATTTTTTTATTTTTTTTATATATTTTTTTAATTTTTTTAGATGAATGAAAACAATGCAAAATCCTAACTACTATGCAAAAACCTATTCTATAATGCAAAACTAGATATGACAACAAAAAGTTAAAAATGCATGTATGCAACTAAACAAATTACTCCCCCAAACTTAAATAAGACAATGCCCTCATTCGATAACAATAAAGTGCAATAGGACTTCCCTGGAATCGTCTAAGTCTGGGGCGGTGGTTGGTGCTCTTCCTCATCGGAATCACTAGAAGGAAATCGAGGTAAAGGACCGGGTTGTTGATATGGAAATTGAGCCGTCGGGTTGAAACTTTGTAGCGTTGTGTTGAATGAGGCAAAAGATGCGTTCATGGCATCAAACATGTGATCTTGGCGCATCGCCAATCGTCGCATTTCCCGGTGTGCTGCCCTATTATGCGCATTCATTTGATTTTGGAACTCAAGGAACTGAGTACTAGAAAATGCCTCAGTCTGCGGAACCTGCTCGGTTCCTTGATCACCCATTGTTTCATCCTCATCCCCCGAGGTATCTTTGGCATCGACTTCGTCTTCCGACGTCCATGGAAAAATAAAACCCAAACCCCGTGGATGTGACTCTCCTCCACGCCACACTGAATACCGCACAATCATTCGTGAATCAAGCAAAGCATGCGGTAGTTGAGTTGGCTCATCATCAGAATAACGCACCCTGGCGTTGCGGCACAACGCACATATAAGTGAAGGGTGTGGCAAATCGCCCAAAAAATTTCCATGTAAGCACCGGCGGATGGAGAAACTGATGATGGCCCCGACGTCGATAATGAAATCTTGCACAATGGCGTATAATAGTAACGCTTTCTCTTTGGTGACGTCCGAAGTGTGTTGGGACGGAAGCAATTTCGCACATAAAAATGCATACCATATCTTTCCATACCGGCTTAAGACCTTGCTATTGAACATTGTTCCTCCCTTCCTACCTTTGCTCTAAGATGTGCCCGGCTTTGTCAAATTTTTAATAACCTCCTCATAATCCGGGTCAAAATCCCTCATTTGGACATACTGACAATGGCGTGGTACCCGCAACTGATAGTAAGCATTGATTGCATCGTCACTGAATGGAACCATTCGACCCCGCACAAACGCTTTGAAAGGAGCTTTGTCTTCGGCGTTTGCATAGAATTCTTTAACAATATTAACCACGGCGGGTGTTGGATGTTCAGTGAATTTGATCCACCCCTTTTGGTGAATTTGGGACATCATCTCCCCGTCGTTCCCCTCGGGGGCCAAACCACGCTCTGGCGTAAGTGCCTTTAGATTGCATGTACATATAACGGTCGGCGGCGGCGACACTCACAAATTTTTGGCGGTCATAGGTGGTTGGCGGTGGAGCGGCTCTTGAACTTGCCCCCCGTTGGCGTTTGGGTGTTGGTTGAGATGCCATTGAGTTTCAGCAGTGAACTCTTGCTAGTAACCACTTCCTCTCCCGAAAACTTGGTTCAGTCAATCTGTCAAACACTTGGCGTGCACAGCTCGTTCGGATCCCCCAAACTTAGGTTGGTTCTATGGAGTTGAGACAAGATGAAAACTTGACACTATAGCAACCTACTCTCAAGTGTGGGTATCCCAATTTCTTAAAGAATTCGAATTTAATGGTGTTGAATATGGGAAGTGGGAGAGAGGAAATGGTGAAAGTGATGGAATTTGTGGGGTAGGATGTGGGTGTTATGGATTTAGGTAGTGGTAGTAGTGGGGAATGAAGGTTTGATGTCAGACGTGGGTTTAGGAAAGAAAGCTGAGATAGCACCAGGTGTATGTATGAGGGAGAGAATGAAGGGGCGTGCGTTTTAAAATAGGCGTATTTGCCCAGGATTTAAAACCCACAGCCTACGTGGGGTGCTAAACGAAGAGGCTCACCTTGCCGAGTATGACCACTATTAAAATATTTTGGCAAAAAATTATGGAGATGCAAATTTTCTGATTTTCCTCCATTTCGTAGTCGTTGTTGCTCTGACTCACGTTGGACCTCTCCTGAAACCAAAAACATGCAATACGTTATATTATTGATGACTTGGAGTTTCAATGAGATTTTTAGTACTTTTCAGAGATTTTTAGCAAAACTTATAATTGACAAGTCCTAACTACTGCTTCATAAACTATATCCTAACAAATTAAACATGAACTATGAAAAATAAAGAAAAATTGGGTTGCCTCCCAATTAGCGCTTGATTTTAAGTCGTTACCTGACTACTCCCTATTTTACTGTGCATCGGCGAAGGTAATGTTGTTGGCGTCCCAGTTCGACTCGCCACCCCAATAATGCTTTATCCGTTGACCATTGACCTTGAACATTTCTATCGGATTGCGACTGTAAAGTTCAATGGCGCCATGAGGAAATACTCGTTTTATAGTAAATGGTCCCGACCATCTCGACTTAAGCTTTCCTGGAAATAATCGCAGCCGTGAGTTGAACAAGAGGACTGATTGGCCTGGCTTGAATGTTCGTTGCACAATTTTCTGGTCGTGCCATCTTTTAACCTTTTCTTTGTATAGCTTGGCATTCTCGTAGGCTTGGAGTCGGAATTCATCAAGCTCATTTAGTTGAAGTAGCCTCTTTTCTCCTACCGCAGCTTGATCAAAATTCAATCTTTGTATTGCCCAATAGGCCTTGTATTGTAGCTCCACCGGTAAGTGACATGCCTTTCTGTACAAGAGTTGATAAGGTGACATCCCGATTGGCATTTTGTATGCAGTCCGGTACGCCCATAATGCGTTGTCTAATCGAAGTGACCAATCTTTTCGACTCGGATTTTTGACTTTCTCTAGAATTTCTTAACTTCTCCGTTCAAAACCTCTGCCTTCCCATTAGTTTGAGGGTGATACGCTGTAGCCACCTTGTGGTTTACCCCATACTTAGCCAAAAGAGCTATAAACGACTTATTGCAGAAGTGACTGCCTTCATCACTAATTATTGCTCTTGGCGTGCCAAATCTCGTGAAAATGTTTTTCTGTAGATACTTGAGGACCACCTTGGCATCATTAGATGGTAACGCTGCAGCTTCAACCCATTTCGAGACGTAATCCACCATGAAAGCGTAATATACCGATTACTTTCAAAGACGACGGAATGGTCCCATGAAATCGATGCCCCATACATCAAAGATTTCCACTTCAAGAATTGTTTGTAGGGGCATCTCATTTCGTTTCGATATGTTTCCCACCCTTTGGCATCTATCACATGTTTTCACAAATTGGTGGGCGTCTTTGAACACTGTAGGCCAATAAAACCCAGATTGAAGCACTTTTGCCATGCAGGCGCTCACTCCCCGTAATGTCCACCGTATGCCGATGAGTGGCATTCTTGTAATATATTGTGGACTTCACTGTATGGGATACATCGTCGAATCATCTTATCGGTGCATTGTTTAAACAGATACGGCTCATCCCACATGTACCACTTGACGTCGTGAAGAAACTTCTTTTTCTATTGTCGTGTAAGATCCGGGGGAAGCGTCTTGCTTACCATATAATTTGCTAAGTCTGAATACCACGAAAATTCTGCATTCAACCCAAATAACTGCTCATCTGGGAATGTCTCGTTGATCACGCATCTATCTTCATCTTTTTTCTCCGGATTTTCTAGCCTTGATAAATGATCGGCAACTTGATTCTCCGTCCCCTTTCTATCTTTAATTTCTAAATCAAACTCTTGAAGTAGGAGAATCCTTCAGATAAGGTGTGGCTTAGCATCTTTTTCGCTATTAAGTACCAAATCGCCGAATGGTCCGGGTAGACTATTACCTTAGTCCCGATCAAGTATGCCCGGAATTTGTCGAACGCGTATACCACTGCAAGCAATTCCTTTTCCGTAGTAGTGTAGTTCATTTGAGTCTCTGTGAGTGTTTTTCTTGCATAGTATATGGCGTGAAACACCTTGTCTCGTCTTTATTTAAAATGACCCCGACCGCATAGTCGCCGCATCACACATAAGTTCGAATGGCTTATTCGATCCCAGAATTTACGACTATCACGGTAAGTAGTTAATTTCTTCTTCAATAATTCAAACGCTGACTTGCATTCCGCAGTAAAACTGAAAGTGGCATCCTTCTCTAAAAGACTGTATAGAGGTTTTGCAATCTTAGAGAAGTCTTTTATGAACCTCCTGTAGAACCCAGCATGCCCCAGAAAACTTTTAATGCCCTTAACTGAGCCCGGTGGAGGTAGTTTCTCGATCGTGTCCAACTTTGCCTTGTCCACCTCCAATCCTTGAGCCGACACCTTATGTCCCAAAATTATGCCCTCTTCAACCATGAAGTGGCATTTTTCCCAATTCAGTATGAGGTTTGTATCCTTATATCGTTGCAATACCATGACCAGATTCTCTAAGCAAGTGTCAAAATTATCCCCATAGACCGAGAAATCGTCCATGAAGACTTCAACGTTCTTCTCCACCATATCCGAAAAAATAGCCATCATACACCGCTGGAAAGTTGTAGGTGCTTTGCACAGTCCGAATGACATTCTCCTGAATGCAAAGGTGCCATAAGGGCAAGTGAATGTTATCTTTTCTTGATCCTCAGGAGCGATAGAAATCTGATTATATCCCGAATATCCTTCCAATAAGCAATAAAACTCATGTCCCGCTAACCTATCTAGCATTTGATCGATAAAATGTAGCGGGAAATGATCCTTTCGGGTTGCCTTATTCAATCTCCTATAATCGATGAACACCCTCCAACCTGTCACTGTCCTTGTTAGAATTAACTCGTTATCCTCATTCTGAATTACCGTCATTCCCCCTTTCTTAGGCACACAATGAATCGGACTTACCCATTTACTATCGAAAATTGGATATATGACCCCGGCATCCAATAATTTCAAAATTTCCTTCTTGACCACTTCCTTCATGATTGGGTTAAGGCGACGTTGATGCTCCACCAATGGACTTGCATCATCCTCCATCAGAATCTTATGCATGCAAAATGATGGGCTAATTCCTTTTATATCCGCAATCGTCCTTCCAATTGTTGATTTGTGATCCCTAAGCACCCTTAGTAACTTTTCTTCCTGCAATTCGTTAAGTATAGCAGAAATAATTACAGGTAAAGAATTTAAATCTCCTAAATTCGCATACCTGAGATGTTTAGGGAGTGGCTTAAGTTCCAATGTCGGTGGCTCCTCCAATGATGGTTTTAATTTTTCTGCAACTGTCTCCTCGGTGTGCAGAGGTTCAACCGGTGCTCTAAATCGGTTAACTCTCGGCAACGAGTCTAGCATCTGTAGTAAGTCCACAAATTCTCGGTCGTCTTTTTCTTCATCCACCAATAAGGTTGTTTCTAACGGATCATTGATCAAACTTTTGTTAATATCTTTGCTCGTAATTTGCTCAATTAAATCCATTCGATAACATTCTTCCTCGTCCGTAGGATATTTCATGGCCTTGAACACATTGAATTTTATTTCTTGATCTTGGACCCTCATTGTATGTTCTCCTTTTTGCACGTCTATGAGCTTCCTTCCCGTGGCCAAGAAAGGTCTCCTTAGGATGATCGGGATGTTCTTATCTTCATCGAAATCTAGTATGATAAAGTCCACAGGGAATATAAACTTATCCACTTTTACCAAAATGTCCTCTACAATGCCCTCAGATATTTGACTGACCTATCTGCTAACTGCAATGAAATATTCGTAGGCTTTGCCACGGCAAACCCAATTCTGAATATACTGATAATGGCATCAGGTTTATACTCACCCCCAAATCACATAAGTACTTGTTAAACGACATCTTCCCGATCGTGCACGGGATAGTAAAGTTCCCCGGGTTTTTGAATTTTGGTGGAAGCTTTTTCTATAACACTGCACTACACTCCTCTGTTACTGCCACTGTTTTGAAGTCTTCCCATTTCTTCTTCCTCGGCAGAATTCCCTTCATAAACTTCGCATAACTCGGCATTTGTTCTAGGGCCTTTGTGAATGGGATGTTAATCTGGAGTTTCTTGAACACATCTAAAAACTTTGTGAACTGCTTATCTGATTTTTGTTTTTGGACCCTCTGCTGAAATGGTGGTGGAGGATAAATAATCAGCTCGCTGTTTAACTTTGTTTCCTCATTTTTGTTACCCTCCACTGCGTTACTATCATCAACTTTTTCCTCCGGTGTTGCTGAATTTTCTGCACTATTCCCACCGAGGTGTTTTCCACTTCTCAACATAACTGCTTGACATTGCTCATGATTACCCTTCGAATTTCTTTCGGTGTCGCTAGGTAATGTTCCTTGTGGTCTATTATTCAATGCCAATACAATTTGACCTATCTGATTTTCTATATTTTTGATAGCAATAGCTTGATTCTTCATAGCTAAATCGTTGCTAGTCATGTACCTTGCCCATGATTCCTCCCCATCGGATTTCCTGTCCTGCTCTTGATCTTGTTGTGGATGACTATGAAAACTAGGGGGATATGATGGTCGTGGAGCTTGAGTTTGCTGATTATTGCTCCATGAAATGTTTGGGTGGTTCCTATTCCCCTGGTTGTAGGTGTTTTGGTAAGTATTTTGCGGAATTCTGTTGTAGTTGCTTATGAACTGAACGGATGTTGGATTTATTGCACACTACTCTGCCGGATGATCACCCGCACACAATTCACATACTACCATAACCTGCTGAACTTGTTGAAATTGAGCCCCTGCCATCGTATTTACCCTCTCATTCATCGTATCAAACTTCAAGGATAATGCAGAAAGCTGTGCTTGTATAGCTGTTACTCCATCTAATTCCAAGATCCCAGCCGCCTTTGCCTGTGTCATTCTTGCTGTGGGCCACTGGTTGTTATTTGCCAACATTGTTTCTATCAAATTGTAGGCTTCCTCATAACTCTTAGCCATGAATGCACCGTCCGATGCCGCATCTATGTTGGTTCTGACATTTCCATGTAGCCCGTTATAGAAGGTGTTCATTTGTAACCACTTGGGCAATCCATGATGTGGGCACTTTCTGAGTAATTCCTTGCATCTCTTCTATGCCTCATATAGTGACTCCCCATTCTGCTGCTCAAACATTGTGATGTCATTCCTCATTTTCACAGTCTTCGCCGGTGGGAAATATTTGGCAAGAAATTTTTGAGCCAAATCCTCCCACGTAGTGATCGAACCCGACGGTAAAGAATATAACCAACTCTTCGCCTTGTCCCGTAAAGTGAATGGGAATAAGCGAAGTCTCATTGCCTCATCCGACACCCCATTGTACTTGAAGGTGTCTCACATTTCCAGAAAGCTGATCAAATGCTCATTCGGATCGTCGTTTGCCATTCCCCCAAACTGACATGAGTTCTGCATCATCTGAATGGTCCCAGGCTTTATTTCAAAAGTGTTCGCAGCTATTGCAGGCCTAGTAATGCTCGACTGCAGATCAGTCACCCTAGGTGTGGCAAAATCCCTCAACGCTTTCTGGTCTTCGGCAGCCATCGTTTCTTCCTTATCAGAATATTCGAATTCGTTCCTCGTTTCCACAATCCACTTACTCAACTTTTGAAATCGTCTGTCAATGTCATCCTTAAAAGGAAGCATGTCTGGATGTTTTGATCGTGTTTGCATAAACCAATGTCGAAAACCTGAAATAAAGAAAATAAAAATAAAAATGTTTAAGTAAAACTAGACTAATTAAACTGATATTGTAAAAATCAAATATTAAAATCTCGGCTAAATTGTCCCCGGCAACGGCGCCAAAAACTTGTTGGTGAAAATCAATACGCTTAAAAAACACGCAAGTGCACGTGGTCAACAAGTAATATAGTAGTTAATAAAGTATCGTTTCCACGAGGACAAAATATTAAGAATCTTAACTTCACAATTATCAATTTTGTATTAACCCTAATTTTATTAAACTAATCAATTCAATGGTTTTAAATTATATATAAAAAAACTAAATTAATAAAGAAATAAACTATCACAAAACAGTCACCAATAACGAAATCCGGAATTTTTAAACAATTAATGGAGAATTAGACTTATGATTTCACCTTGAGCTTCCCTCTGGTTTTCCAACCTTTATTCCAACTCAATTCAATATTCCAGTTTATTAATCAAGAACACGAACGTAGTAAGAGCCACCTCTCGATGCACTAATACCATATTAACATCAATCCACAATTAAGATAGAAATCTGTTAAACACCTAAATTAACCAACTCATTATATCTCTATGTGAACTGCAAAAATGGTTATTTGTAAGGTTGAGCTCAACAGCCCAGCAAATCTAATTGTTTTCATGCAACACGTAGCATATAAATAACATGCTTATCATACATCTCATAAACATTAGACTAATATAACAAATATGTTGCAGTTCATATAACAAGTGTAAAGATTGAGTTCCTTACACAATCAGCATTCATTACTCAATCAATGTAGTCATAAGTTGACTTTCACGTTTCATACTCTCAACATATACATAACACATCATGTTATTTACAATAAAGATGTAAAATAGTTCATTATCAAGTCCACACGCCCGATTTGTCTCTCTTGTGTGTGCTTAGTATGCATATACAACTGATCTAATATATTATTTATTAATGTTAAGCATCATTATACTTCATAATATTCATGTTCTATAACTTAGAACAACATCTTTATCGTCAGAAGCACTACACTTGCATACGTGCATACCCGACGCCCTCCGATTGTCCCTGAAATCACAATAGTCCTAAGGATAGCCATTTTGACCCCTTCTAACGACCTAAAATTTAATAACTTAAAGAATAAATGTTGTAGGTCTATTCGTCCTCATTCCGGATCATCTTGAATCGCCTCAATCGGAGTCCGTATGAAAAGGTTATGGTCGTTTTACCAAATCAGGTCAAAATAGTCACACATGACACACTACGGGCGCGGTCGCACCCATTTCCTTCACAACCCCAGCACGCCCGTGCCATCTAGCAGCGCCCAACTTTTTCAATGTTACAGATTTTTCAATGTTTTTACTTTAAACTTTCATAACTTCTTCATTTTAAGTTGGAATTAGTTAATTTTCGACTCTATGAACTCGTGAAACATTGAACTACTCATCTTTAGAATAATTCTAACACATCAAGAACATTAACAATTTATTTTAAGGGTTCCAATTCAGTGTTCATGCTCATTATTCATGTTTTACACATATTTAGCGAATTCATTCACTACGAATTTGTTTTACATCGTTCAACTTGAGTTTTTTTTGTTTTTTCGAGTACTATCATAATACATCATCAATTTAAGGTTTTCATCATGATTTCATAACTAAACTTTGACTCCAACTAAGTTATAACATACATATTTCATTAAGAACACAAGTTCTTCATCCTTAGATAGTTTCATTAATTCAATTACCTAAAAATTACTTATAGATGATATATAACATAATATATATACCCATAAACATATACAAACTATACTTCAACAAATTCAACCACCCAAAACCTAATTACAAAGGCTTTAGAAAACAAAAACAAAAAACTAGAAACTTAGGAATTTACCTTTAACTCTTCTAAGCTCTAGTTAGATAATTGGAAATCCTTGTTTAATCCTCTTTTTTCTCTTGATTCTCAGAGTGTCTCTTCCCTCTTCTCAATTTCTCTCTAAGCTCCATCTTTCTCTCTGTGTTTTCTTTACTCATATGAAGGAGGAATAAACTGATGAAACATACGTGATCTTAACTTATATCGGTTATAAACCTAAAAGCCCCAACTGTTATAAAAGACAAAAGGTCTAGGCCATGTTTGGCTTGACCTCAAACAAACTCATTTGACTTATCTTAATTTAATTTCATTTTCATATTATACAATATATATTTTTTCTTTAATTCCTCCAATATATCACACTTCATTTTTTTTCTTTTTTATTGCTAAATTATTCAGCCAACACTCTTCCCATCTATTTACACATATGACTTATGGAATTACATTCATAAGTAAAACACTTTTACTCAACTAAACATTTCCATTAAAATAATTAATATTTATTTCACTAATTATTTTAATAAATTATACAATTATTATGTATAATTATACAATTTTCTTTCCTTTTATAAATTGTCCCAAGACAATTTATTTAATCTATTCTTTTAATAAAAATTTAGATAATTATTTAATTCATTAATCCTAACCCCAATATTTATTTATATTATATTGGTTCTTCTCATTCTCATACTCCATTTACATTCAATTGGCTAAATATAATATATTAAGCCATTACATAAACGCATTACTCTTACATGTAATATATTACCTTCCCATTTTATTAAACCAATTATATTTACATTAACTCATTATTTAAATTAAGTGAATTACTAAACTTCATTTACGATATTAAACTCATAATAATTTCATTACCAATAAAAGTATACAAATTAAATTATATTATTCCATAATATAATTTTCATCTTAATTAACTAATATTATTTAGTCGCTTCATTTACTTAGATAAAACGCATAATAATTTCATTACCAAAAGGTATACAAATTAAATTATATTATTCCATAATATAATTTTCATCTTAATTAACTAATATTATTTAGTTAATTTCTTTTGCCACCATATTCCTTTTTCATAACTAATTTTCTTCACTTTCTTTAATAGTTTATTCAACTATTAAAACTCATATAAATTTAATTTACTCACACCAAAACACATAATTCAAAATATATATATCTCATAATAAGAATTTTAATTATTAAATTCTTATTTTAATAACTTATGAAAATTCGGGTTGTCACTGTAACGGGTCGAATTTATTGAGTCGTGATTCTGGGGACAGAATTCTTTTTAAGGGGGAAAAGATGTGACGAACGAGATTTTTATAAATTAATTTTAATATTTATTGAATTAAATAAATATTTTTCGATGATTTAATTATTGGATTAAATAATTATTTGATGCAATTGTGGTAGATTAATTTAATTATGTGTTACATTTATTAAATTACTGTAGAGAATAATTATTATTCGAAGTATGTATTTATGTGAGCTTATTCAATTAAATGAAATATTTAATTAAGCATGATGTTATTTAATTAATTTCATTATTAATTAGAGAGTTAATAATTTGACATTATTAATTAATGAGAAAATTAAATATATGACTATGTGAATTTATGAGAAGTTATTATATTTTATTTATATTAAATAAGATATATGAATTATTGTGCAAGTGGGTGTGACATGAATTAAAGTATATGATAAAGTTTTATTAAATTAAATAACTTTTGAAATCTTTTCTTGCTAGCCAAACATGGCCTTAGTAGAAGTTATGGGCAGTTACCCATGACTGGGTTAACTGACCATAATGCGCCAGTTCTTATTCGACGTTTTCCTTACTTCTTTCATTCGTATGCTAAGTCTAGAAAACAAGCCAGAGAGAATAGAGTTCACAGAGAGAAAATTGTGATTTTGTGAAGAAAATTGTGAGTGTGTAATCAAACAAATATTGGTGAAAGGATCATCATTAATCATCTCTTCTAATTATACTCTACAGGGTAATCTCCTCTTCCCAAATTCTATATTTCACGTATTAAGTTTTTATAAGAAAATGGCTTTCAAAGTTTCTGTAAAGCCTCTATGATTGAGAAAGGAGTTATATTTATGAGTATTTATGGGTTAAGATGTATCAAATCGTATTTTCATATATATATATATATATATATATATATTGCATGATTCCATATTATCAGTTTCATAATATTACATCGTATATGATTTCTACAAAATTATAGAGTATGGGTTTTGGCCTTATGGCCTTATACGTGATATTTTATGTATTGATCATATATTATCCCTAAATTTTACACTCGTATATTATTATACATGTTGATACGAAGAGACCAAACTTTAATCGAACGAATTCGGTGTTATAACGAATCCGTAGTATCAATTTTCATGTTTTATTTTCAAAACCTTCAAGAACATCAAAGTCAGTGAAATTATAGATTTTTAACTCTGTGATTAAGTGTTTTAATAGGTTAAAACCATTCCATAAACATTGGGTTATGTTTATGCATGAATTACATCTTATGGGTATGTCTAATTTCGAGTAGAAAATAAGAAATTGGAAGAAATTGGCATGTTCTGCGAATTTTCGTGAACTACCATTTCAGATTATGGTACGCCGTGCAATGCCAGTACGGCCACTGCTTATTTCCTCATGCACTTCCACTCTTGTCTCTAAGTCTCGAAATAGGTATATACCACCAGTATGCAGTCAAGACTAAGAAGTACAAAAGTGGCGCCATAATACCACTTCTCAAAGAATGTCCAGAAATGAAATATTTTTAATATTCAAGTCTAGCAACGTGATAGCAACTTGATTTAACAAACATAAAACTATGTTATAAGTATAATGAGATGTTAAAATAAATACTTAACATGTAAATAACGTAATTACATGTGGATTGAATTATTGTTTTCATAAGTAGCTTATTATTCACGAAGTGTTATTATGTGACAATAAGTGTGATATTTGACTAAGTATGGTCATAACCAAAGTTTAGATAAAAGAATGGGTTTATGATGATTAGTTAAATTATAATTGACTGGTATTGTGAATGTGAATGGTATGTAGGATTAAATTCAAAGAACGTGCTTAGTTAAAGTGTAATCTACGCACGAGGCAAGTTTCCTAACCCTACTTGTCATTATTGTTCAAGTTTATTATTTACCCCGAGTAAATTATCATTACTACTATTCAAGTTCAAATGTTGTATTAAAGATTTATTATCTTTTCAAAGCATGATTCAGTTATACAATAATTGTTCCATTGTATACTTCTTGAGATTATTATTCAATTTGAATATCATTATTATTGAACCTTATTAGACTAGTGAACCTTTATTGATTCAACTAGTCCTTAGTTGATGAACGTTCTAAATTTTAGAACCCTTATTGAATTATCCAAACCAAACTTCCTTTGGTGTGGAATCGAATGTCAAACTGAGATGAACAACCCTACAAAGGGATTTACTTATGCGTTAGCGTTAAGATATTGTGCACAGTATGGTACTAAGGGTTGATCCCCCTAAGTATGAGTTGAAAGGTCCATAGTCTTACGACTATTAAAGGTTTCAAGTATAACCCTTGATAACCTAGGACATAGTTCAAGGTCTTATGACCCTCAGAATTCTTTTGATTCTTGTTATTCATTCTTGATTGAAAAGTTGAGCTTTTATTCAGATGTCTTTGATTTACTCGTATGTTATTATACTATTTTTTCATTATTATACTTGTGGGCAATAGTGCTCACTCTTGCTTAATAATAACATTGCAGTTAAGAACGAAAGAACTGATGAACCTTCCACTAGTAAGGGCAAGGGCAAAGTTAGCAAGTGATGAAGACTTGTTATTTCATTAGATGATGTATTTATGTTTAAGACTTGAGTTAATGATGTTGTTAAGACTTATTTGTTTAAGATTCCGCACAGATGTTTAAGGTTAGTTTAACCTGGGATTTTATTATTATTATTCAGATGTTGTAACCCTTAAGGGGAAGATTTTTATTCTATCTATTGCATGGCTTGTATTTATTATGGGTAGATAGATAGATGATATTTGTACAGTGAACACCAAAATCCATGGAATTGAAGTTCTCGGATTTGGGGGTGTCACAAGTTGGTATCAGAGCTGTAGATTATGAACCTTAGGTGGGGGAACAACCTTAGGTAGTAGCCTTATAGAAAGAAGATAGTGATGGAAAACTCTTATCGGGTTATAAGAAATGAATTTTTGTAATTCATTGAAGATAATAAAAGACCTTATGTGTTTATGTGTTTAAGTATGCATTAGATGATATGACTTAGTAACTAAAACTTAAAATTTTGTTGTCAGGATGTCGAATATTGGAGAAGCTAGTCAAGTTGGGGAGGAAGAACCCCGGGTACCTATAGTACCTACTGAGAAGGAACCCCGTGTACCTGTTGTACCGACAGAGGAGGAGCCCCGAGACATTTATGTCGTTAGGAAGCATCTAGTATAGAGGGAGTCATCTCCATTGATCATCGTTGTTGGTCAGGAGCATGAGCCCGAGACTGATCCTGAGGAGGAATTTGTTTAGGAAGAGGAAGAGGAAGAAGAGGAGTTACCACGGTACACCGTTGATGGTGAGATGTATGACACGTTATACGACCGTAGTATTGGAGTTACGAGACGAGGTCCGAGATTTGATCGAAGCGAGCGGTTATTCAAAGATATTACTGTAGAAGCGTAAGGAGAGGGAGATTTCGACTCTTCACTCTCGATCGGCAAATGTAGAATGGGATTTGGTCCATGAGAAGGGTCGAATCAAGATAAGACCGAGGAGATAGAGAAACTAAAAGAAGGAACTCAAGGAAACCTCTCGAAAGGTCAAAATAGCGGAGGAAGGTCGGGTAAGAGAATCGCGCGAAATGATCGTCACAGAGAGGATGATAGTCGTGCAAAGAAAGCAAAGATTGGGGAAACGTACTCTACACTTAACAAGGCAATGAATGAGACCCAAGATCGAGTTTTGAGGTACCCCATCCAGTTCGAAGGACTACCATTGTACATGATGGATCGCAGGACGATGCATCACATCTTAGGAAGAGGAGCGTAGCAAGGATAATCAGTACCTTGACCGACAATGATATGATTTATTTAATTATGTGAAGAACTTAATTAGATTTTAGATGTAAATTCTGACATGTTTATGAACGAAAGAATATTTGAATGTTTTAAATCCTGTGGACTCTTTATTCCAGGATAGTTGATGTAAATAGTAGTTATGCTATCGTTTAATGTTAAAACTTTGATTTGAATGCAAATATATCAAGTTGTTGAAATGATGTGTTAAATGAGTATGTTAAATTGTTAAGTAATATCTTAACTATTTAGAGAAATAAATAAAGTTCTAATAAGCGCTTATTTAATGTAAAAAATGCCGCCAAGGAGAAGACAACAACGCCAACCAAATTTCGTGAAGAGTCAACCAATAATAACAATAATGCTAACGCTAATCCCGCAGCAAAGCAGTTGGTTAACCCACTTGGCGGAGCCATGAATAATCAACTGCAAGCTCCACCAAACATAACGTTTAAAGACTTCAAGGCGGTGGGACCGCCATAATTCAAAGGTTCCATGAACCCAATCGAGGCTCAAACTTGGGTGATGGAAATGGAGAAGGTTTTCGACGTTGCTAGGGTTAGAGAAGACCTAAAGACCGCTTTTGCAATGTTTATGCTGAAGTCTAAGGCTAACTACTGGTGGCAAGCAAACAAAGTGCGAGGAGGTGAAGGTGTAATTACTTGGGAAAGATTTAAAGAAATGTTTTTCGAAATGTATTTCCCAACTAGTTCGCAGAATCAGATGGAAGTTCAATTTTTGGAACTGAAGCAGGGAAACATGAGCGTACCTGACTACGCGGCTAAATTCAACGAGTTAGCGAGGTTTGCCCTGTACCAAGTACACACGGACGAAAGAAAAGCCAGAAGATTCGAACAAGGACTAAAGCCTTGGGTGTACAGTAAGGTTTCAATGTTTCAGATAAACACATTTGCCGAAGTATTGGAAAAGGCCATCCTCGCTGAAGGAGGAAGCGATGCGGTGACCAAGTACAACCAAGACCAAAAGAAGAAGAAGAATGAAGGTGTTATTAATAACAAGGCCAGTGGAAGTGGCACAGGAGGTGGAAATTTCAATTAGAAGAAAAGGTGGAACGACAGCTCATCATCGGGAAATCAGCAAGGTAATCAGAAGAAAAGAATCGAAGCATGCCCGACCTCGGAGAAAGCCCATCTGGGAGTTTGTATGAAAGGAAAAAGAGTGTGCTACAATTGTGGTCGGAAGGCCACATAGCACCAAACCGCCCAAACCCAAAGAAGGGTGCTTGTTTTACTTGTGGTTCAAGGACCATCTGCAAGAGATTGTCCCAAGAAGGGATCGGGAGGGTCGTGGATCGAGGAGGAAACCGGGAAACAACAAAGTAATGCCTTAACCATCACCGACACTACCGCAACAAACCGACCGAAGCCCAGACTTTCAATATGACGCATACAAGATGCGCTTCATCCCGTGATGTGGTGTCGTATCATTCCGATCAATAAAATTAATGCTTATGTATTATTTGATTCAAAGCACTTGTTCCTTTATATCCGATGATTTTGCCAAGAATTTAGATTTGCCTAAGGATGAATTGATTACCCCATGAACATATAAATTGAGAATAGAGAAATAATCCTCATTAAGTACGTATATAAGAACTGTAGAGTGGATATTAAGGGTAATATCATGAACGTAGATCTTATCCCTATTCGACTTGGGGGAATTTGACATTATTTTGGGAATGGATGGTTATTCAATTATGGGGCAGTATTTCATCGCCAAAGAAGCGTATAACCTTATGACTCACAAAAGGTTGTGTTTTATGGTAGCAAGTCGCCTAGACAAGCGAGTTTTCTGATGATGATGCAGGCCAGGAAGTTGTTAAGACAAGGCTGTGTAGGATACTTAGCTTACATATTCGACAATCGAAAAGAGAATCCAGAGGTAGAAGAGCTACCAATTGTGAGGGATTTCGTCGACGTATTTCCAGACGATTTACCAGGACTTCCACCAGATAGAGAGGTAGATTTAGTAATCGATTTGGAGCCCAGAACTGCTCCAATATCGAAGGCACCATACCGAATGGCACCAGTAGAGATGAAGGAATTAATGGTACAACTACAAGAATTGTTGGACAAGAAGTACATTCAACCGAAAGCGACGCCGCTGGGGGGCCTTTAAGTTGTTTGTGAAAAAGAAGGATGGATCGATGCGACTTTGCATTGACTACAGAGAACTGAATAAGGTCACGATTAAGAACATATATCCATTACCGAGGATCGATGATCTGTTTGATCAGTTGAAGGGAGCAAGATACTTTTCCAAGATAGACTTGAAAAGCGGTTATCATCAATCAAGGTGAGGCCGGAGGATGTACCAAGACAGCGGCTCGTCGGACGCGATACGGGCCACTACGAATTTTTAGTAATGTCGTTTGGTCTAACGAATGCTCCTGCAGCATTTATGGGACTAATAAATGGTGTCTTCAAGTCGTTTTTGGACAAATTCATGGTGGTATTTATAGACAACATTTTGGTATATTCTAAAACCAAAGAAGAACACGAAGAACATTTGAGGTTAACGTTGGAAGTATTGAGAAGGGAGAAGTTGTACGCTAAATTTTCAAAATGCGAATTTTGGATCGAGCGAGTACAATTTCTTGGTCACGTAATCGATAAAAACAGAATCTCGGTAGATCCATCTAAAGTAGAAGCTGTGATTAACTGGGATCAGCCGAGAACGCCGTCAGAAGTAAGAAGTTTTCTTGGATTAGCAGGATATTATAGAAGGTTCATTCAAGACTTTTCCAAGATCGCAACTTCGTTAACGAATTTAACTTAGAAAGCTGTGAAATTTGTTTGGATGGATAAATGTGAGGAAAGCTTTCAAGAATTGAAGAAGAGGTTGAGTACGGCACCTGTGTTATCTTTTCCGAATGATACAGGAAATTTTGTTATTTTTAGCGATGCGTCGCATAAAGGACTTGGTTGTGTGCTTATGAAAAACGACAGAGTCATTGCGTATGCATCACGACAGTTGAAGGGTTACGAGAAGGGTTACCCGACCCATGATTTGGAGTTAGCTGCAGTTGTTTTTGCTCTAAAAATTTGGAGGCACTATCTATACGGGGAGAAGTGTGAAATATATACGGACCACAAGAGTCTGAAATATATTTTTACACAGAAGGATTTGAATATGCGTCAAAGAAGATGGTTGGAATTAATTAAGGATTACGACTGTGAGATTTTATTCCATCCAGGGAAAACAAATGTGGTTGCCGACGCCTTAAGTAGGAAGGGTCGTGAGAAATTGATGATATTGACTGCTCAAGAGGAGCTAATTACAGAAATGGAGAAACTAGAGTTGGAAGTGAAGTATCCTATGGAGATTGATGAGAATATATTTTAGATGCAATCTGGTACAACTCTACTGGATAAAGTTAAGGAGGCTCAGCTTCAGGACGAAGAATGTAAAAAGGTGACAAAGAAGATATCTGAAGGAACTGAACCGAGATTTAAGATGGATAAGGAAGGAATACTGAGATTTGAGAATAGAATCTGGGTACCGCCAGTACAAGAGATTAAGGAAGAAATTTTGAGCGAGGCTCATAGTTCACGATATTCGATTCACCCTGGTAGTACCAAAATGTACCAAGATCTTCGACAACATTTCTGGTGGCCTAATTTAAAATGTGATGTTTCAGAATGTGTTGCCAAGTGTCTGACCTGTCTGAAAGAGAAGGCAAAACATTAAAGACCGAGTGGATTGCTACAACCGTTAGAGATTCAAGAATGGAAATGGGAACATATTACAATGGATTTCGTGGTTGGCCTTCCGACAACTCAGAAAGGCTATGACGTAGTATGGGTTATCGTTGACCGACTGACGAAATCCGCACACTTCCTTCCGATCAAAATCATATTCAATTTAGATAAATTGGCAAGGTTATACGTAAAAGAGATTGTTTCGAGGCACAGAGTGCCGGTGTCAATTGTTTCAGATAGGGATCCGCGCTTCACATTAAATTTCTGGAAATGTCTTCAGGAATGCATGGGTATGCAATTGCGAATGAGTACAGCTTACCACCCTCAAACAGACGGACAAAGTGAGAGAACGATTCAGACATTAGAAGATATGCTAAAAGCCTGTGTGATGGACTTTAAAGGAAATTGGGATGATCACCTACCGTTAGTAGAGTTCGGCTACAACAACAGTTACCACGCTAGTATTGGCATGCCGCCTTACGAAGCGTTATACGGCAGAAAGTGCAGAACTCCGCTTTACTGGGATGAAGTTGGTGAAAGATAATTGCTAGGGCCAGAATTGGTACAACAGACGCAGAAATAGTCAAAGTGATCCGAGCACGACTGGTAGCGGCTCAAGATCGACAGAAGAAATACGCTGATCCACATCGTAAAAATATTGAGTTTGAATCAGGTAGTTATGTTTTCTTGAAGGTCTCTCCCTAGAAAGGGAAGATTAGGTTCGGAAAGAAAGGAAAATTGAGCCTAAGATTCATTGGACCCTTTGAAGTACTGAGAAGAATCGGAGAAGTTGCGTACGAGGTAGCCTTACCTCCAGCACTCGAGAATGTCCACAATGTCTTCCATGTTTTGTGTTACGACCCTACAAAGCTGATTGCAAGCATGTAATTGAATACGAACCCCTACATTTTGAGAAAAACTTGTCTTACGAAGAAATTCCTGCCAAAATTATCGACCGAAAAGAACTAGTTCCTAGAAATAAAGTTATACCTTCTATTAAGGTAATTTCGAGGAACCATAACGCTGAAGAAGCTACGTGGGAACTCGAAGAGAATATGATGAAGAATTACCCTCATTTATTTACTTAATTATGTATAAGCGATTCTGGGGACAGAATCTTTGTAAGGGGGGGAAATGTAACGGGTCGAATTTATTGAGTCGTGATTCTGGGGACAGAATCCTTTTAAAGGGGGAAAGATGTGACGAACAAGATTTTTGTAAATTAATTTTAATATTTATTGAATTAAATAAATATTTTTCGATGATTTAATTATTGGATTAAATAATTATTTGATGCAATTAAGGTAGATTAATTTAATTATGTGTTACATTTATTAAATTAATGTAGAGAATAATTATTATTCGAAGTATGTATTTATGTGAGCTTATTCAATTAAATAAAATATTTAATTAAGCATGATGTTATTTAATTAATTTCATTATTAATTAGAGAGTTAATAATTTGACATTATTAATTAATGAGAAAATTAAATATATGACTATGTGAATTTATGAGAAGTTATTATATTTTATTTATATTAAATAAGATATATGAATTATTGTGCAAGTGGGTGTGACATGAATTAAAGTATATGATAAAGTTTTATTAAATTAAATGACTTTTGAAATCTTTTCTTGCTAGCCAAACATGGCCTTAGTAGAAGTTATGGGCAGTTACCCATGACTTGGTTAAATGACCATAATGCGCCAGTTCTTATTCGACGTCTTCCTTACTTCTTTCATTCGTATGCTAAGTCTAGAAAACAAGCCAGAGAGAATAGAGTTCATAGCGAGAAAATTGTGATTTTGTGAAGAAAATTATGAGTGTGTAATCAAACAAATATTGGTGAAAGGATCATCATTGATCATCTCTTCTAATTATACTCTACAGGGTAATCTCCTCTTCACAAATTCTATATTTCACGTATTAAGTTTTTATAAGAAAATGGCTTTCAAAGTTTCGTAAAAGCCTCATGATTGAGTAAGGAGTTATATTTATGAGTATTTATGGGTTAAGATGTATCAAATCGTATATATATATATATATATATATATATATATATATATATATATCGCATGATTCTATATCATCAGTTTCATAAAATTACATCGTATATGATTTCTACAAAATTACAGAGTATGGGTTTTGGCCTTATGGCCTTATACGTGATATTTTATGTATTGATCGTATATTACCCCTAAATTTTACACTTGTATATTATTATACATGTTGATACGAAGAGACCAAACTTTAAACGAACGGATTCGGTGTTATAACGAATCCGTAGTATCAATTTTCATGTTTTATTTTCAAAACCTTCAAGAACATCAAAGTCAGTGAAATTATAGATTTTTAACTCTGTGATTATGTGTTTTAATGGTTTAAAACCATTCTATAAACGTTGGGTTATGTTTATGCATGAATTACATCTTATGGGTATGTCTAATTTCAAGTAGAAAATAAGAAATTGGAAGAAATTGGCATGTTCTACGATTTTTTGCGAACTACCATTTCAGTATGCAGTACGTTCTTGCCATATTTCGGCTACTGTCTATTTCCGCCACATGCAAATCGCTAAGTCTCAAAGTCATAGTACATAATCATGTCTTTTAATATTAAGAGTCCGACATAGCAAGTATATAGTACTGCCAAGCAAATACGAAGACTAAAATACAAAAGTGGCGCCATGATTACCCTCTCTGAAATGTCCGTAAATGAAATATTTTTAATATTCAAGTCTAGCAACGTGATAGTAACTTGATTTAACAAACATAAAACTATGTTATAAGTATAATGAGATGTTAAAATAAATACTTAACATGTAAATAACATAATTACATGTGGAATGAATTATTGATATCATAAGTAGCTTATTATTCATGAAGTGTTATTATGTGACAATAAGTGTGATATTTGACTAAGTATGGTCATAACCAAAGTTTAGATAAAATAATGGGTTTATGATGATTAGTTAAATTATAATTGACTGGCATTGTGAATGTGAATGGTATGTAGGATTAAATTCAAAGAACGTGCTTAGTTAAAGTGTAATCTACGCACGAGGCAAGTTTCCTAACCCTACTTGTCATTATTGTTCAAGTTTATTATTTACCTCGAGTAAATTATCATTACTACTATTCAAGTTCAAATGTTGTATTAAAGATTTATTATCTTTTCAAAGCATGATTTAGTTATACAATAATTGTTCTATTGTATACTTCTTGAGATTATTATTTGATTTAAATATCATTATTATTGAACCTTATTAGACTAGTGAACCTTTATTGATTCAACTAGTCCTTAGTTGATGAACGTTCTAAATTTCAGAACCCTTATTGAATTATCCAAACCAAACTTCCTTTGGTGCGGACTCGAATGTCAAACTGAGATGAACAACCCTGCAAAGGATTTATTTATGCGTTAGCGTTAAGATATTGTGCACAGTATGGTACTAAGGGATGATCCCCCTAAGTACGAGTAGAAAGGTCCATAGTCTTATGACTGTTAAATGTTTCAAGTATAACCCTTGATAACCTAGGACATAGTTCAAGGTCTTATGACCCTCAGAATTCTTTTGATTCTTGTTATTCATTCTTGATTCAAAAGTTGAGTTTTTATTCAAATGTCTTTGATTTACTCGCATGTAATTATACTGTTATTTCATTATTATACTTGTGGGCAATAGTGCTCACTCTTGCTTAATAATAACATTACAGTTAAGAACGAAAGAACCGATGAACCTTCCACTAGTAAAGGCAAGAGCAAAGTTAGCAAATGAGGAAGACTTGTTATTTTATTTGATGATGTATTTATGTTAGACTTGAGTTAATGATGTTGTTTAAGACTTATTTGTTCATGATTCCGCACAGATGTTTAAGGTTAGTTTAACCTGAGATTTTATTATTATTATTCAGATGTTGTAACCCTTAAGGGGAAGATTTTTATTCTATCTATTGCATGACTTGTATTTATTATGGGTAGATAGATAGATGATATTTGTACAGTGAACACCAAATTTCGTGGAATTAAAGGACCCGGATTTGGGGGTGTCACAGTCACAGCATGGGTTCAAGCTCTGACTTTACATGAATTTTAGTTGAGTGTCTAGATTTCAATAGAAATCAATCCACATATAGTTAAACAACACCAAATTCAAACCAATTTTATAATCAAATTACAGTGACTTATTCACTGTTATTTATCTATTACCCAGTTCATATGATATATAAAAATATACATTTTTACCTTAAGTTTGATGAATCACAAATAACTTTTCTTTAATTCTTCTGCTGGGATACTTGTATTACTTCAAACTTTCAAACTTTAGTTTGTTGTCCTAGCTTTGAGTGAATTTTTACAGACTAATAGACTTGGTATTTGCAGCTGAACTAAAGAATTAAAGAATGAAGAAGGAGAGACTAGCTTGGGTTTTATAGAAGGATTTTACTTGCTTCATACGAGTTAGGACTGCTAAGTTATACAGTCTATTAAATTGTTAGGCTGCCAGCTTTTCCCCCTTATTCTAGCTCTTGATTAATATGTAAATGACATAGCTTTTAGTACTCATGATATGGGTCTAGTGACTCACCCTTCTTTTAATTTATTACATTTCATGCTCTCATATATATATATATATATATATATATATATATATATATATATATATATATATCGGGTTTTTAAATACCCTCTATACAATTAGCATTACATATAATGCAATTTAAATATACATAATGCACTTCAAAATCTAGATAAAATATCCATAAATCATTTCCATCAAAATCGAAACTATTTATTAAATAAAAATATTTTATTTAATAAATTGATTTATTTATATTAAAATAATTTATTTCCTATAAATTACCTTATTAACCACTAGAATTTCCATAGAAATGGAAACTATATAGATAATAAAATATTAAATGTAATATATTAAAAATAATTTAATATTACAAATTATTTTAATACTCTTTATTTATTTCCTTTTATCTTAATAAATTATGTTTTTAACAATTTATTTAGCTGTGATAGAAATATATCACAATATATTTGTCATCTTGCAAGCATACAGATGCAGAGTTACATATATTCACATATGCAATTTGCTTCATTATTTCATATAATAAAATTATTATTATTTATTTAATTAATTTCTAAAAAAATTCAGGTTGTCACACTTGTTGGGCATATAAATGCTCATTCTTAATTTGAATGAAATGTTTTCCGCAAAAATTGAGCGTGTTGAAGGTCTGGTAAGGACAAGGGCAAAGGAAAGATGAAATAGTAAAAGAATATTACAAACTCTTATAACAGTTAAGAGGATTGTAATATTATTATGTTATATATCATGTGCTAAAGATTTAAAGGTCATAGAACCTATGAATGTAATAATATGTCTGTAATAGCTAGTAATTACTTTCATATTAGCATGGTAATGTATATGAATGATGTATATGTTTAGTAATGTTCCAATAGAATAATAAAAATGGAATAACAGAAGAATTTCACCATGTATGTGGTACTTCGCATAGACAGGTTATTCCAATATAATGATAAAGAATGGAATAACAGAAGTTCTCTTCACGAATAAGAAAGAAAGAATACCCCTTACGAGTACAACAAATAATATACCTTACCTTTGAAGAAACTGGATATAGGAAAAGAGATGTAGCAGACTTCTCTTCTTCTTTCTCACTATAATTTTCTCTCTCTAGAGTTTCAGTGAATTCGTAAGAAATAATGAAGGAATGAGCTTCTATTTATTGAAGAATGGACTGCATAGTAACTAATTCATGAACGGTCCAGATTGATTTACTTTTAAACGGACGGTCCAGATTGATTTAATAAAATATTCTAATAAAACAAAATCTTTTAAATAAAATATAATATATATTATATATTATATAGTATATATATAAAAACTCACGGGTCATTACCCTCGTGATACATCCTGCCAATTTTCGTGTCTGCTAAATTTCAAATTATCACATGTATATATATATATAATAATAATAATAATAATAATTGTACCCCCTTCCTACCAAATTGTCAAACATTATATATATATATATATATATATATATATATATAAACTAAAAGTACTTCCTTCCTAATTATTTCCCCCCCCCCCATTTCCGTAACCAAAATGTCTTCCAACCAAGACTGCCAAACACATGGATCCTACTCGTGGGCCCCCACATTTTATTATATATATAACCTCCTACCGATTATTTTGAAAAATGGATAAATTGGGGTCCATAAAATAAGCAAAACTTCATAAAAATTACCTTAATAATTTTAACAACATTTATGACCTTTATTATAATTCACAATATTAATCGACTAGGTCGTTTCCAGGAAAGAGGGGGCTTTCCAATAAGGATGTCTCCCTATTGACGTGCAATTAGGTGACCAAACCTCTCCTTGGCAGAACTTCTAGACATCGTTAATATTGCAAATAATAATATTAATAACGTTGTCGTCTCAATTATTGATTTAATAATATATAAAATGTTGACAATAATTAAATCAAATAACGTGAGATACTATGCAAAAATTATCATAATAATAATTGAACAAAACGAGTGACTTCTCACGTAAGCATCAATAATCAATACCGGTATTGCTACTATGCAACCACGATATTATCAGCACTTTTAACACCGTGTTTCAATAGTTAACGGTAAAACTTCCGCCGTTATTTTCATAAAGTATTTTTGTCGTTTTCTCAATCCGAATAATAATTCCGTTAATAAGGTCCACCAATGATTGTGCCATTGTGCGAATATTCCTATTAAAATGAATATTCCCCGACCTATCGAATATTATATAACAACTTGCGTACTTTGCAAAATTTATAAATACTTCCCACAATTATAACATTATATCAAATTCATTCCATAATATTCAAAAATGATATTTATAGAAAAAAAATCATCTTTATTAAAAAGTTGGGGTCTTACAACCTCCCCTTCTTATGAAATTTCGCCCTCGAAATTAGGGTACGTACCTGGTATGTCGAAGATGTAAGGATACCTTGATTTCATTTCAGATTCTAACTCCCAGGTCATTTCCTCAACATCATGGTTTCTCCACAAAACTTTGACTTGAGGTATAACCTTGGAGCGTAGAATATGTTCCTTCTTATCCAAGATTTGAACAGGAACCTCTTCATACGTCAAATCTTCCGCTATTTCATCCAGTTCTAACTCAATAATGTGGTTCGGGTCATCCACATATTTACGTAACATGGATATGTGAAAAACGTTATGAACACGAGACATACTTGGCGGTAAAGCGAGTCTATACGCCACAGTTCCTACTCGATCGAGGATTAAAAATGGGCCAATAAATTGAGGATTGAGCTTTCCTCTCTTCCCAAATCTCGTAACTCCTTTCCATGGAGCAACACGTAACAACACATGATCTCCAATATCAAATTCCACGTCCTTTCGACGAAGATCATCATAACTCTTTTGTCGATCTTGTGAGGTTTTTATACGTTGCTGGATCGTTTGAATCTTTTCCGTAGTCATACGTACCAACTCCGGTCCTAACAACGTTGCTTCACTAACTTCATCCTAGCATACTGGAGAATGACACTTTCTTCTATACAAGGCCTCAAATGGAGCCATGCCAATACTTGCTTGATAATTGTTGTTGTAGGAAAACTCCACCAATGGTAAGAACTTGTCCCAACTTCCCTTGAAGTCAAGGACACAAAGTCTTAATAAATCTTCCATAGTTTGAATAGTCCTCTCTAATTGTCCGTTCGTCTGAGGATGATATGCCGAATTGAATCATAAATCCGTGCCCATAGTTTTTTGTAAACTAACCCAAAATCGTGAAGTGAATCTTGGGTCTCAATCAGAAATTATGGATACTGGCATACCATGCAATCTTACAACCTCGTTTATATACATACGAGCAATACGTTCAAGTGTATAAGTTTCTCGTATAGGTAAGAAATGAGCATACTTGGTCAATCTATCAACAATGATCCAAATTGCATCTATGCCTTGAGAAACCTTGGGAAGACCAGTAACGAAATCCATGGTAATGTGCTCCAGCTTCCATTCTGGAATTTCAAGTGGTTGCAATGGACCTTTTGGTACTTGATGCTCCGCCTTAACTCGTTGACAAGTTAGACACCTTGAGATAAACAGCACTATCTCTCTCTTCATATTGCTCCACAAAAATGTATGACGAAGATCATGATACATTTTGGTACTCCCAGGATGGATTGCAAACAATGTGTTGTGCGCCTCCATCGTGATTTTATACTTTAAATCAGGGTTATTAGGAACACAAAAGTCCGGAGTTGACTTCAAGTATTCCTTCTTCATCGATTCTTGCTTCCTAAGATAGCACCTTCTTGCACTTTCTTCCTCATATGCATCGACTCCCAGTGCAGTAGCTTGAGCAGCTTTAACTTTATCAATTAAAGTTGGTTCTACTCGTATATTCGCCATCATCACCTGGGTCTCTGGAATCTTTAACTCTATCTGCATCCTTTGCAAGTCACACAAAATGGGCCTTTGCGTTGACAATATCGCACTCGTACTTGCATATGATCTTCTACTTAATGCGTCAGCTACCACGTTCGCTTTTCCAGGATGGTATGATCATAATCTTTCAGCAGTTTAAGCCAACGTCGTTGTCGCATGTTGAGTTCCTTTTGAGTGAAGAAATATTTGAGGCTTTTATGATCCGTAAAGATCTCCACTTTCTCCCCATACAAAGTAATGCCTCCAAATTTTAAGTGCAAAGACAACAGCTGCAAACTCTAGATCATGAGTAGGATAATTCCTTTCATATTCTTTGAGTTGTCATGAGGCATAGGCTATGACTTTCCCATGTTGCATGAGAACACATCCCAACCCTTTGCCCGAAGCATCACTGTAGATGACAAATCCCTCCGAGCTCGATGGTATTGTCAGAATAGGTGCTGAAATGAGTCTCCTCTTGAGTTCTTGAAAACTCTTCTCAAATTCTTTGCTCCAACCAAACTTTGTATCATTCTGAGTTAGCTGAGTTAATGGAGTAGCGATTCAAGAAAATCCTTCCACAAATCTTCGATAATAACCAGCTAAACCTAGAAAGCTACGTACTCCGGCCACTGATTTAGGTTGCTCCCAGCTTTAAATAGCTTCAATCTTTGCTGGGTCAACAGATATTCCATGACTTGATACTATGTGCCCAAGGAATGCTACTTCCTCACGCCAGAACTCACATTTCTTCAACTTGGCATAAAGCTTATATTCACGAAGCTTTTGGAGTATCAACCTCAATTGTTGCTCATAATTTTCACGGCTTTTGGAATAAATAAGGATGTCATCAATTAAAGACGACCACAAAGTGATGCAAATATTCCTTGAATACTCGGTTCATCATATCCATGAAAGCAGCAAGAGCATTAGTCAATCCAAAAGACATGACTAGGAATTCATAATGCCCGTCTCGAAGTTTTGAAGCCGTCTTTGGAATGTCATCCTGTTCTAATCTTTAACCGGTGATATCCAAACGAAGATCAATCTTTGAAAAGAATTTGGCCCCTTGCAACTGGTCAAACAGGTCATCAATACGTGGCAATGGGTACCTATTTTTGATGGTGACATGATTCAACTCCCGATAATCAAATATAAAGTCGCATACTCCCATCTTTCTTCTTCACGAATAGAACAGGAGTACCCCAAGGAGAAGTACTAGGACGTATAAAGCCAATGTCTAACAATTCCTGCAGTTGGGTCTTTAACTCCTGAAGTTCAAAAGGAGCCATTCGATATGGGGCTTTGGAAATGGGTTTTGTACCGGGTTCAAGGTCGATACAAAATTCAATTTCACGCTCTGGGGGTAGGCCAGGAAGTTCTTCAGGGAATACGTTAAGAAATTTATTAACAATAGAGATATCATTCAAAACTGACGTATTTTTGTTTAGATCCGTGACATGAGCTAAGAAAGCTTGACATCCATTTTTCATTAAACGAATAACTTTATGGCTTGAGATGACAGTGATTGATTTTAATGGTTTGGTTGCTTGAACTCGCATAATAGGTTGGTTAGGAATATGAAAGCTAACAACCTTACGAAAACAATCAATTTTTGCATGATGAGTAGTTAACCAATCAATCCCTAGAATTACATCAAATGCAAGTATTTTCAATGAAATAAGATTGACAGGTAATGTGAGGGTACCGATTTGAACCAAACAAGACTTATAAATAGTGGATATAATGAAGGTTTCTCCCAACGGAGTTTCAACAGATAAGTCAAAGTCTAATTTCTCCGGAGTCAAATTTAAACGTTGAGCGCAAGTAGGAGAAATAAAAGAATGGGTGGAACAGGTATCAAATAAGGTATATACTTTGTTAGAGTTTAGGATAAGCTTACCCGTAATGACCTCATTTGGGTTCCTTGCTTTCTGGGAGGTCACTACAAACGCTCTCCCTTGTACTACCGGCTTTGACTTTTCTAGAAAGGCCTTTGGTGCCTCCATCCTAGCTGAACTTGTCTTCGGCGAACGACAAAATCGGGCTAGGTGACCTTCTCTTCCAAAATTATAACATGCTTTGGATGGCATCGCGCAGTTTGGACTGATGTGTCCTTCCCTCCGCATTTGAAGCATATGATAGGTTGTCGTTCTCCTTCCTTAACAACGGGTGTTGGTGCTGACGTCTTTCCATCATTATTGAATCTCATCTTCTTGAAATGTCCATTCTTATTGTTTTGACCCTGATTACCACCGAAATGGTTACCTTTTCTGGCCTGTTGATTCCCTCCACGCTTGTTGTCACCGCTTCGATGACTACTCTCACTGGTATTATCATTTTACCGACTGCTTTCTCTTGGTTGCGTTGACTCGTTATCGCGCTCCAATAACTGAACCCTATTTACAACATCTGAATACAAACACAGTTTATGAGAAATTAGATATTGACGTATCTCAAGTTTCAAACCTCTTAGAAACATCCGCGTCATTCTCTCCTTATTGTCAACCAAGTGAGACGTAAACCGGATATCTCGGCAAACTTAGCTTCATATTGCGATACGGTCATATTGTTCTGCTCTAACTTGATGAACTCTACCTCTTTCATGTGACGAATACTTTCTGGAAAGTACTTGTCGTTGAATAGTTCTTGGAACTTCTCCCAAGACATCTTCAGTGCGGCAGGTTGAGTACGCTTTACCGATTCCCACCAATAATCTGACTCTCCTCGCAACATAAAGGTGGCAAAGGGAACCTTTTGCTCCTCGGAGCATTCCAAGACATCAAATATCTTTGTGATCTGCTTTATCCACGTCTCCGCCTTAAGTGGTTTTGGTTCTCCAATAAACTCTGGTGGTCCCAGCTCCTTGAACTGTTTAGCGGTGACCGTCCGAGAGTTGTCAGTGTTTCCACCTGCATTTTGGATAGGAGTCTCTCTTTCCTGATGTTGTACGAATTGCAGAAAGCTCCTAAACATTCTGTCATTCACCATTTGGTCGGTGTTGTTGTTCACCTGAGGATTATTGACTTCCTGATGCACATTATCATGGGTGTTGATTTGTGGTGACTCAACGGTTTCCTGTGCTCCATTGATATTCTCAACATTCTCGGATGTCATTTTCAAATACTGCCACAAAACAAGGGTTAATTGACATTAAAAATATTATCACTATACTCTGACTGACCAATTAAATACCAAATAAACTTAGGTAGGTCATACTAGCGAAGGAATTCCCTGTCTCTCCCCTCCTAATTCTAGTCTCACATCTTAGCCAGAGATCATATCCCTAAGCTTTGATACCAACTATGACGCCCCCAAAATAGGTATACATCACCCATCTTGAGTCGCCAAATATATGGTACATAATACAAATAAAACTTAATTATACAACATGAGCTGTAAGTTTTAATATAAATATTGTCTTCTATACAATATACAAACTCAATGGGGTCCTCATTACATTTATTATCACACTATTTCATAGAATAGTGAGGACTACTAATGCTATCATCTGGACCGTCACTCCATTCCCCGACAAGTCCCTACTACGTTCTCATTTCCTGAAGAGAACAATGAAAGCAAAAGGGGTGAGCTCAACTAGCCCAGTAAGAAATATTATGACTAAGATAATGCAGAATAAATTATCATTAGCCTTCAACAGTGTTAAACTAATAAAATATAACAAACATCAAGTTTAACTGCAGCGGAACAAGCAATCCATTAGAAGAGTCAATTAGAGAATAAAATCTACTATCTTCTATGATTTAAAAGGTTTTTCATTACTTTTATCGCTGAGACTCAGCTTAATAAATAACCCACATCACCCCTGCACTACGACCAATGATATTTGTGACGCCCCCAAAATAGGTATACATCACCCATTCTGAGTTGTCAATACATGGTACAGAAACAACTACAACTTTATTATTACAACAGTTAAACTGTGAGTTTGAATACAAATATTATCTTCTAGACAATATCTATACTCAAATAAATCCTCATCACATTTATTGATACATTATTTTACAAAATGGTGAGGACTACTAAACAACTCTCTCTAGAACCTTCATTCCATACCCCAGGCTCATACTTCGCTATATTCTCGCCTCACGAGAAGAAAAATGGAACAAAAAGGAAAAGGGTGAGCTCAACTACCCCAAAGAAGAATATTATTATGACTAAGATAATATATAAGAAATTATCATTAGTCTTCAACAGGAAAAAATCTAATAGAATACAATAGACAACAAGTTTTTAAATCAAGATTCAGCTGAAATAATAATTCATTAGAAGAGTTAAGTAGAGAATGCAAACTACTATCTTCTATGTATGAATTTAAAAGTTCATCACCTATCTTTTATCCTGTAATATCAATCAATATATATCTAGAATCAAATATTCATCTTTGCACTACTGAGCCAAAGATATTCATCGATTAATCATGTAAATCTAAACACTTGTTCATCTTTGCACTACGGGCCAAAGATATTCATCAGAAATCATTCATCTTTGCACTACAGGCCAAAGATATTCAATAATATCATCATTTAAGACGGAGGATGATGAAAATATTTTTAAAGAAACGAATCCAAAGTGAAACAAAATGACAAGGATTAAGGATTAAGGATTCATACTTTGTTTTATCCACGTCCAAAAATACCTCAAAAATAATCATAGTGGTGTAAAATTCAAGAATGATCAAAACATGGATACAATCAAAGCTAGTATCCAGAATAGATATTTTGGACGAAAAGAAAATTTTTCATTTTTCGATGAATATAAAGGTCAGATTCGTGAATAATCAGATACGTGAATAGTCTTATATATATCGTGAATAGTAACTCCGACACCAAAAGTTCCAAATTTGATAAAAAAAAACTTCAGATCAATATTTCAACATAATGATATTGAAGAAATAATATCATTACGAAAAAAAAATAATATCCCTTACCTCGAAAGATCAAGTATTTCTAATTTGAAACACAAAATATAGGCTATGACTTGAACTTGCAATCAGTATAGCAATACTCAAAGTATACTCAAAATACTCACAAGAATATGCTCGATAATATAGAGAGAAAACTTGATTTACGGTGTGATTTTCAATTCTAACCTAAGCACCCTATTTATACGAAATTGCTTAGAACACTAAAGCGAGAAAATTTAATAAAATATTAATAAATTTATATAAATCATACGCAAACTTGGAAATTCGATTTCAAAGATATTTTTTCAACACATGTGCCTACCAACCAACCACAAAAAACGTTTTTGTTATTTTAAACAATTAAAACTTCCAAAAATCAATTATTTGAACTCAAAACTTTAATAATTCACAATAAATAGCCCTTTTGTCGGAAAATTCAAAACTCGCGAATTTTATAGGAAATTCAATTCTCTACAACTTTGCAAAAAGAAAGTTTTTCCAAATTCCAAACAAAATTGACCGAAATCCACAAACCAAGCGATTTTACAAAATTTATAATCAAATTTCAGTCAATAAATGGGGTCCACCGACATGTTTAACATGTTTTAAACATTTATTGCAACAAAAATACTCTTCCTCCTCGTGTACTCATATATCCCACATTCGTTGTAAAAATATCACCATTATTATATTATTAAAATATAATAATATATTTAAATGAATTATTTTATCAGAAAAAGATAAAATTTCAATTTTCAACAATTGTCACATTAAAATTTTCTCCATCTATATCCACATAAAATCAATATTTTTCTCATCATATGAATCAATAATTAATTATTCACAAATAATATTACGAAATCACAATATTGACAACCGGCGGTTCTGTGGAAGAGGGGCTTTCAATAAGAATTTTTCCTCATCTTGGCCGCAATTAGGTGACCAAACCTCTCCTTTGATGAACTTTCTAAACATTGCCAATAATGTTATCTAATAATATTATTCGGATAATATGAATTATTGCTTCGATAATGAAAAATACTATGTAATGACAATTATTGAAACAACAAAGAATATAAAATATCAATGCAACAATTATTAAATCAATAAAATAATCTTTGAGCGAAGAATTACAGAACCATTATTGAGTAGTGCCTTCTTACGTAAAAATCAATAATTGGTGCAATACTGCAGTGCTACTTCTTGTGTTTTAAACCAATTTAGTATTTTAACAAGATAATACTGTGAACAACTACTATTGTTATTTTTAAACAACTTATTTTGTCGTTTTCTTCATCCAATCGCTTTCCGTTGTGGGGCCCATACATTGCGCTTGTGGTCGTCATTTAATATTCCACGACCAAACGAATATTCCCCGACAACAATGAATATTTTATAACCACTTTCTTATTTTGAAATATTTGCGTATTTTACCCCTAACTATCCACATTAATCAAATCAACCCTTACTATTTCAAAATAATAAATAGAGAAAATTAAATTTCATTAATAATAAGTTGGGGTCTTACAACCTCTTCTCCTTATGAAATTTCGTCCTCGAAATTGACGTGACGCACTGGTGTTTCAAAAGGTGAGGATACCTCGCTTTCATTTCCGCTTCCAATTCCTGGTCATTTCCTCTATAGCATGATTCCTCCACGTAACTTTAACTTGTGGTATGACCTTTGTCGCGTAGGACATGCTCTTTCCTATCCAAGATCTTGACAGGTACCTCCTCATACGTTAAGTCTTTGGCTATCTCGTCCGGTTCTAACTCTATAACGTGGTTCGGGTCTTTCACATATTTATGAAGTACAGATATGTGAAACACATTATGAACACGAGACATACTCGGAGGTAACGCGAGTCTATAGGCTACATTTCCTACTCGGTAAAGAATTTGAAATGGACCAATAAATCGTGGATTGAGTTTTCCTCTCTTCCCAAATCTTGTAACTCCCTTCCATGGAGCAACTCGCAATAATACATGATCCCCTATACTAAATTCCACGTCCTTTCGATGAAGATCCGCATAACTCTTTTGTCGATCTTGTGCCGTTTGTATACGTTGTCGAATCATTTGGATCTTTACGGTAGTCATACGTACTAACTTGGGTCCCAACAATGTTGCTTCACTCACCTCATCCCAACATATTGGAGAACGACATTTTCGACCATATAATGCTTCGAATGGAGCCACACCTATACTTGCCTGATAACTGTTGTTGTAGGAGAATTCCACCAATGGTAAATACTTATCCCAACCGCCTTGAAGTCTAGGACACAGAGTCTTAATAGATCTTTAAGAGTTTGAATAGTCCTCTCTCCCGATTGTCCGCTTCGTTTGGGGATGGTATGCTTAGAACTAAATCGCAAATCCGCGCCCATAGATTTTTGCAAGCTAACCCAAAATCTTGAAGTGAATCTTGGGTCACGATCTTAAACTATGGATACTGGCATGCCATGCAACCTCACAATCTCATTCACGTATATACTAGCAAGACGTTCAAGGGAATAAGTCTCCCGTATCGGCAAGAAATGAGCAGACTTGGTTAATCTATCAACAATAACCCAAATAGCATTGATGCCTTGAGAAACCGTAGGAAGACCCGTAACGAAATCCATGTTAATGTGTTCCCACTTCCATTTCAGAATCTCAAGTGGTTGCAACGGACCCTTAGGTACTAGATGCTCCGCCTTTACACGTTGGCAAGTTAAACACATCGAGATAAACTTTGCAATCTCTCTCTTCATATTGTTCCACCAAAATATATGTCGAAGATCACGATACATTTTGGTACTTCCAGGTTGGATTGCAAATGGTGTATTGTGTGCCTCCATCATAATCTTGTACTTCAAATCAGAGTCGTTAGGGACACAAAGTCTAGAGTGGACTCGAAGTATTCCTTCTTCATCAATTCTCGCTTCCGGAATAGCTCCTTCTTGTACTTTCTTCTTCATACGCATCAGCTCTGGGTCGGTGGCTTGAGCAACCTTAACTTTTTCTATTAAAGTTGGCTTTATGCGTATACTTGACATCATCACACTCATTCCCGCATATGATCTTCTACTCAATGCGTCAGCTACCACGTTCGCTTTTCCAGGATGGTATTGAATAGTGTGGTCGTAGTCTTTCAATAGCTCGAGCCAACGTCATCACCGCGTGTTGAGTTTTTTGAGTGAAGAAATATTTAAGGCTTTTATGGTCCGAATATATCTCCACTTTCTCCCCATATAGATAGTGCCTCCATATCTTTAGCGCAAAAACGATCACCGCTAACTCTAGATCATGAGTAGGATAATTCCTCTCATACTCTTTAAGTTATCGTGAGGCATAGGCTATGACTTTCCCACGTTGCATGAGAACACATCCTAACCCTTTGCACTCAAGCATCATTTGTGAGATAACAAATCCATCCAAACCGGATGGTATTGTTAGAATAGGTGCCAAATAAGTCTCCTCTTAAGCTCTTGGAAACTCTTCTCGCATTCTTCGCTCCAAACGAATTTTGTATCCTTTCGAGTTAAAGTTAATGGAGTAGCGATTTGAGAAAACCCTTCCACGAATCTCCGATAATAACCATTAAGCCCAAAAAGCTATGTACTTCATCACCGACTTTTGCTCCCAACTTTGTATTGCTTCAATCTTCACGGATCAACAGATACTCCATGTTTCGACACCACGTTCCCAAGGAATGCTACTTCCTCGCCGAACTCGCATTTCTTCAATTTGGCATATAGTTTGTTTTCACGAAGCCTTTGGAGTACCAAATTTTCAAATGGTGCTCATGATCTTCACGACTTTTGGAATATATGAGGATGTCATCAATAAAAACAACAACGAATCGATCCAAATATTCCTTGAATACTCGGTTCATCATATCCATGAAAGCCGCGGAGCATTACTTAGTCCGAAAGACATGACTAAGAATTCATAATGCCCATACCGAGTTTCAAGGCGCCTTTGGAATATCCTCGCTTCTAATCTTCACCGATGATATCCAGCGAAGATCGATCTTTGAAAAAATTGTGCCCCTTACAATCGGTCAAATGGATCATCAATACGAGGTGAGGATACCTATTCTTGATGGTGACATGGTTCAATTCCCGATAGTCAATACAAAGTCGCATACTCCCGCTCTTTCTTCTTTACGAATAAAACAGAGAACCCCAAGGAGATGTACTTGGGGCCGAATGAAATCGATGTCCAACAATTCTCAGTAGTTGGACCTTTAACTCCTGAAGTTCAATAAGAGCCATTCGATATGGGGTTTTAGAAATGGGCTTTGTACCGTGTTCAAGATCAATAAAGAATTCAACTTCACGTTACGGGGGTAGGCCGGAAGTTCTTGAAATACGCCGAAAGTCAATAACAACAGGAATATTATTCAAATTTGACGTGTCTTTATTCAAATCCATAACATGGGCTAAGAAAGCTTGACATCCGTTTTCAATAAACGAATAGCTTTATGATTAGATATGATGATGATTGATTTTAATGGTTTAGTTGCTTGAATTAAATAAACAAAGTTGTTTAGGAATATGAAAGCTAACAACCTTACGAAAACAATCAATTTTGGCATGATGTGTAGTTAACCAATCAATCCTTAAAATCACATCAAAAGCAAGTATCTTTAAAGAGATAAGGTCAACAGGTAAGGTGATGGTGCCAACTTGAATCAAACAAGATTTATAAACAGTGGATGTGATGAAAGTTTATCCTAACGGAGTTTTCACAGATAGGTCAAAGTCTAATTTCTCCGGAGTCAAGTTTAAACGTTGAGCACAAGCAGGAGAGATAAATGAATGAGTAGCACCGGTATCAAGTAAGGTATAAACTTCGCAAGAATTTATAAATAGCTTACCCGTGATCACCTCGTTTGGGTTCCTCGCATTTTGACCAGTCACAACAAACGCTCTTCCCGGAACCGTTGACTTTGACTTTTCCGGATATCTTTTTGAGTCACCGTCCCCATTGAATTAGGTTTCGCTATATAAGACAATCTCGAAGTGATATGTCCTTCCTTTCCATAATTATAGCATACCTTGAATCACAGGGACAATTTGACCGATATGTCCCTCTTTCCTGCATTTATAGCATAATGACCGGTGGTCGTTCTCCTCCCTTAGAACCCGATTCTTTTAAGACTTTCGTCGTCTTCACATGGTCGTTGTTAAATCTCCTCTTTTAAAATCTCTTCCTCGACTTGCTTCTTCTATTTTCAAGGCCATGATTACCACCGAGTGGTTACCATTTTTGTCCGTCTTTTCTTTCTCCATTGGTTATCATTGTTTTGTTGACTACCATCTCCTAGATGATCCTCGGTTGTGGTCCCTCGGTTGGCCTGTACTCGTTATCTCGCTTCTAATAATTGAGCCTGCTTTTTAACATCCGAATAGAGAAAATTTATGAGAAATGAGATCTTGGCGTATCTCCGGTTTCAAACCTCTAAGAAACATCCGCGTCATACGTTCCTCATTCTCCACCAAATGAGGTGCAAACCGGATAACTCTGCAAACTTTGACTCGTCTTCGAGACACCGTCCATGTTGTTCTGCTCTAGTCTAATAAACTCCACTTCCTTCATATGACGCGAACACTTTCGGAAAGTATTTGTAATTAAATAGTTTCTGAAACATCTCCCAAGACATGCTTGAGAAAAGTACCGATGGAGTACGCTTCACGAGACTCCCACCAAAGAGTCCGCTTCGCCATGGAACATAAAGGTGGCGAATGGAACCTTCTGTTCTCTGTGCATCCCAAGACATCGAATATCTTGGTAATTTGCTTGACCCATGTTTCCGCCGTGATCGGATCCGGCTTTCCCTTAAATTCTCGTGGTCCCAACTCTTTGAATCGCTTGTTGTGACAACCCGTGAATTGCTATCATTTCCTCCTCAGTATTTTGAACACGAGTCTCCTCGTGCGATTTTGCATGAACTGCAAAAAGCTTCTAAACATCCCCTCGCTCATCATTTGTTCAAGGTGTTGTTCATGGGAGGAACATTGCCAGCCTGTTGCACGTTCTCCTCGTTGGTGAGTATAGGCATCTCCACGGTCTCATTCCCATTGTTAATATTCTCAGTCGACATTCTCAAATACTGTCATAAAACAAGGGTTAATTAAGGAAATCAATATATCACATAATATCCCTATATACCGACCAACTAACAAATAAGCTTAGGTAGGACACACTAGCGAAGGATTTACTCGTCTCTCCCCTCCTAGTTCTATTCCCCGATCTCCGCCAGAGATCATATCCCTAAGCTCGATCTGAACTGTGATGCCCCCAAAATAGGTATACATCACCCATTACGAGTTGTCAATACATGGTACAAAAACAACTACAACTTTATTATTACAACAAGAAACTGGCGTGAGTTTGAATACAAATATTATCTTCTAGACAATATCTATACTCAAATAAATCCTCATCACATTTATTGATACATTATTTTACAAAAATGGTGAGGACTACTAAACAACTCTCTCTAGAACCTTCATTCCATACCCCAGGCTAAATACTTCGCTATATTCTCGCCTCTCGAGAAGAAAAATGGAACAAAAAGGAAAAGGGTGAGCTCAACTAGCCCAATAAAGAATATTATGACTAAGATAATATACAAGAAATTATCATTAGTCTTCAACAGGGAAAAATCTAATAGAATACAATAAACAACAAGTTTTTAAATCAATATTCGCAGCGGAAATAATAATTCATTAGAAGAGTTAAGTAAAGAATGCAAACTACTATCTTCTATGTATGAATTTAAAAGTTCATCGCCTATCTTTTATCCCTGTAATATCAATCAACATATATCTGGAATCAAATATTCATCTTTGCACTACTGAGCCAAAGATATTCATCGATTAATCATGTTTCATCTAAACACACATTCATCTTTTTGCACTTTCGGGCCAAAGATATTCATCGAAATCATTCATCTTTGCACTACAGGCCAAAGATATTCAATAATATCATCATTTAAGATTGAGGATGATGAAAAATATTTTTAAAGAAACGAATCCAGTGAAACAAAATGACAAAGATTAAGGATTAAGGATTAAGGATTCGTACTTTGTTTTATCCACGTCCAAAAATACCTCAAAAATAATCATAGTGGTGTAAAATTCAAGAATGATCAAAACATGGATACAATCAAAGCAAGTATCCAGAATAGATATTTTGGACGAAAAGAAAATTTTTCATTTTTCGATGAAAAATGCCGTATTCATGAATAGTACCGTATACGTGAATAGTGCCAGTATCGTGAATAGTAACTCACAACCTACGAAAAGTTCCAAATTTGATAAAAAAAAACTTGGATCAATATTTCAACATAATGATATTGAAGGAATAATATCATTCTGAAAAAATAATACCCCTTACCTCAAAAGATCGATACTTCTAAATGAAACAATAATATAGGCTATGACTTGAACTTGCATAGTATAGCAATACTCAAAGTATACTCAAAATACTCACAAGAATACGCTCGATAATATAGAGAGAAAACTTGAGTTTACGGTGTGATTTTCAATTCTAACCTAAGCACCTATTTATAGGAAATTGCTTAGAACACCAAAGCGTAAAATTTAATAAAATATTAATAAAATTATATAAATCATACATGAAACTTGGAAATTCTGATTTCAGCATATTTTTCAACACATGTGCCTACCAACCAACCACAAAAACGTTTTTGTTATTTTAAACAATTAAAACTTCCAAAATCAATTATTTGAAACTCCTAACTTCAATAATTCACAATAAATAGCCTTTTATCGGAAAATTGAAACTCGCGACTTTTTATAGGAAGTTCAAATCTCTACAACTTTCTTTGAAGAAAGTTTTTCCAAATTCCAAACAAAAATTGACCAAAAATCTACAAATCGGGCGATTTTATAAAGGCTATAATTAAATTTCAAATAATAAATGGGGTCCAATTTACATGTTTAACATGTTTTAAACATTTATTGTAATAAAATACTCTTCCTCCTCGTATACTCATATATCCCACATTCGTTGTAAAAAAATATCACCATTATTATATTATTAAAATATAATAATATATTTAAATGAATTATTTTATCGTAAAAGATAAAATTTCAATTTTCAACAATTGTCACATTAAAAATTTTCTCATCTATATCCACATAAAATCAATATTTTCTCATCATATGAATCAATAATTAATTATTCACAAATAATATTACGTAATCACAATATTGACAACCAGCGGTTCCTTGTGGAAGAGGGGGCTTCCAATAAGAATTTCTCCTTACTAACATAGCAATTAGGTGACCAAACCTCTCCTTAGATGTAACTTTCTAGACATTGCCAATAATGTTATCTAATAATATTATTCAGATAATATGAATTATTGCTTCGATAATGAAAATATCGTGTGTAATGACAATTATCAAACAACAACAATATAAAATATCAACGCAAAGAACTATTAAATCAATAAAATATCGAGCAAGAATTATCGTAACCATTATTGAGTAGTGCCTTCTTACGTAAGAATCAATAATTGGTGCAATACTGGTAATACTCTATATGTTTTAACCAAAGTATTTTAACATTATTAATTGATAATAACTACTGTTGTTATTTTTAAACAACTTATATTTGTCGTTTTCTTCATCCAATCGCTTTCCGTTATGGGGCCCACACATGGCTACGCCGTCGTACGAATATTCCCCGACAGTACGAATATTCCACGACCAAACGAATATTCCCCGACAACAATGAATATTTTATAACCACTTGCTTATTTTGAAATATTTGCATATTTTACCCCTAACTATCCACATTAATCAAATCAACCCTTACTATTTCAAAATAATAAATAGAGAAAATTAAATTTCATTAATAATAAGTTGGGGTCTTACAATATTCATTAGAATCATGACCATAAATTATCCATGCACTACGGGCCAAGGATATTCATGTATTCATCAATGGTCATGATCATGACAACAACTGTCCATCAATGCGCTACGGGCCAATGAGGACTTTTACCACATCTTTTGTAACATTACGGTTATGATTATACCGATTAATCCCTGGTCATAATCATACCAAGTCCATCTATGCACTACAGGCTACAGATGACTTTGAACATAATATAAACATGAGGATGATGACAATGATATAATAATTCAATAAAACAAGTTCAAGAATTAATTTATCCAGGAACTATTAACGTCCAAATTGTCAACATGATACTTCTTTGTGGAGTAAAATTCAAGAATGCTTAGAAGAATATTTCCATGAAAAGATACTGGATGAAGCACAAATATCAAGGATATTCCACTAATTTCATGAAGTCAAAACTTTAATCAACTGAGTATAATAAAGAATGGAATAACAAAAGAAATCACCAGGCATGCGATAGACCGCACATACAGGATATTCTAACAAAATAATAAATAACGGAACCAGGTCATGCGTAAACGCACATACAGGATGTTCCAACATAATAATAAATAATGGAACCTGGTCATGCGTAACGCACAGACATGATGTTCCAACAAAATAACAAAAATGGAATAACAGAAGAATTTTACCATGTATGCGGTACTTCGCATAGATAGGTTATTCCAACTTAATGATAAAGAATGGAATAACAGAAGTTCTCTTCACGAATAAGAAAGAAAGAATACCCCTTACGAGTACATCAAATTATATCCCTTACCTTAGAAGAAACTGGATATAGGAAAAGAGAGGTAGCAGACTTCTCTTCTTCTTTCTCTCTATAATTTTCTCTCTAGAGTTTCAGTGAATTTGTAAGAAATAATGAAGGAATGAGCTTCTATTTATAGAAGAATGGACTGCATAGTAACTAATTCATGAACGGTCCAGATTGATTTACTTTTAAACGGACGGTCCAGATTGATTTAATAAAATATTCTAATAAAACAAAATCTTTTAAATAAAATAAAATATATATTATATATTATATATATAAAAACTCACGGGTCATTACCCCCGTGATACAACCTGCCAATTTCTGTGTCTGCTAACTTTCAAATTATCACATGTATATAATAATAATAATAATAATAATAATAATAATAATAATAATAATTGTACCCCCTTCCTACCAAATTGTCAAACATTATATATTTATATATATATATATAAACTAAAAGTACTTCCCTCCTAATTATCCCCCCCCCCTATTTCCCGTAACCAAAATGTCTTCCAACCAAGACTTTGCCAAACACATGGGTCCTACTCGTGGGCCCCCACCTTTTATATATATATAACCTCCTACCGATTATTTTGAAAAATGGGTAAATGGGGGTCCATAAAATAAGCAAAACTTAATAACAATTACTTTAATAATTTTAACAACATTTATCACCTTTATTATAATTCACAATATTAATCGACCAGATCGTTCCCAGGAAAGATGGGGCTTTTCAATAAGGATTTCTCTTTATTGGCGCGCAATTAGGTGATCAAATCTCTCCTTGGCAGAACTTCTAGACATCGTTAATATTGCAAATAATAATATTAATAACTTTGTCGTCTCAATTATTTATTTAATAATATATAAAATATTGACAATAATTTAATCAAATAACGTGAGATACTATGCAACAATTACTGTAACAATAATTGAACAAAATTGAGTGACTTCTCACGTAAGCATCAATAATCAATACCGTAAAGCTACTTTATCAACCACGCGCAGACATCGTACTTTTAACACCAAACTATTTCAACGATGGCGGTAAAACTTCCACCGTTATTTTTCATAAAGTATTTTTTCATTTTCTCAATCCGAAAATAATTCTTACATTGTGGGGTCCACCAATGATTGTCTTGGTTATGCGAATATTCCTGTTAAAACGAATATTCCCCGACCAATCGAATATTATATAACAACTTGCGTACTTTGTAAAATTTATAAATACTACCCACAATTATAACATTATATCAAATTCATTCTATAATATTCAAAAATAATATTTATAGAAAAAAATCATCTTTACTAAAAAGTTGGGGTCTTACATCACATCCGATGTATAATTGACTATTTGGCATTATTTGACTTGATTGTGTAACAATATATATTTCTATTTTGTTTTGAACTCGGTATGAAATAACACTCATCGGGTGTTTAACAATGACTTATAAGTTAGTCGAACCATATAAGTCATTTGTTACTATTGAGGTGTTTGGTAATAACTTATTTTTAACTTATAAGTCAAAATAAATAAGCAAAAATTTGGTACTTATTTAAAAATGACTTATAAGTCATTTATAATAAGTTGGTTTGACCAAATGTAATGTCCATTTTCCTCTTCTATTTTGTTATTAAATTAATGTATCTTTTTATGAATGTCATTTTTAGTAATCTTTACAGTTTATTTTAACTTATAAGTCATTATCAGCCGAACACCTTCATAATTTGTTTTAACTTAATTTTTGACTTATAAGTCAAATTGGCGTCGAACAATTTTACTAATAAGTCACAACTTAAAATAACTTATAAGTCAACTTAAATTTTAAATGTAAGTCATTTTAAAATAAGTCGTTGCTGAGCGGGCCCTTGGCCATTTGATTCAGCCTTTTATTTCGTTGTGTTTGTCTTATTCATATCCGTTCGGTTCAATTAATTGAGTTAGTTATTTAAATTCATTATTTATGTACTCTATATTCATATTGGGCATTTAACTGATGATGTGTTTTTCCTTCTGGTAGGTAATCAAGGACAAGTGTGACTAGAGTTCCCTTTTGTCCAAGTGATTTAGATATTTTATTTAGGTTTTGATACTTTGATTTGTGTTATGGAGTAATTTACTCATCAGAGTTGTATAAATATCTTAGATTGTAATTTTAGTCAAATAGATATTTATTATGGTTTAACTTGTGACATTTATCAATTATTAAAGATATTCATTTTATGGTATAGATTTCTCAATTTATTTTATAAATTTTATTTTATTTTGTGCCTAACCTATTTTACTATTTCGAAAAGGGAGTGTTACACTTTTATTGCAAAACAAAAGTTATTATTCTCAATTCTAACACAACGACCACCATAATGGGAGTCAACACCACCAACACAAATTATACATTTCTTTGACATTTGGTCTTTATAATTACTACTTATTTAGAATTATAGATATAAGGAGTTTTAATTATAATTTTTTATGTATTTACTTCGAATTTTTGCATTCCACAGAGATCCCAACCCATTTCTCCCATCAAGCAAGCATCAGACTCAACATGCTTTGTATCTTTCTTATCCGGGATAGGCCCCGAAAAAGAAAGAGCTGTGAAATTAGAAAGACTAGTACAAAGAAGTGATGACTTTCTCTTCTCTCTTTGGATCGGTTGACGAATTTTAATTATAAATTTAGGTTTTCAGATGTATCCTCAATATTAGTTAAGCAATTAATAGCATAATGTTAAAAATGATTGTAATAAAGTAAGGACAAATTATAAATATTAAATCACTTTATAATTTTAAAATATAAATCTCTCTTTTTAAGAACGAATTAAATAGAAAAACAGCCTGCATAAATTATCGACTATCATATCCTTGGATACTCAGCCTTCAAGAGTTCAACACAAAATACAGAATTATTCTCGAGGGTATTCTTTAAATTAAATCTAAAAAAGATTAAATAAATGATTGAAAAGTTTATACCAAGTTAATCAACCCTTGAACGTTAACATTGATTTTATTACAAAGAGTGCAATTGATGTTCAGAACTTAGTTGGGAGGTTTTGAAGTTGAACAATACGAACGTAGAAACATTATCAACCCAACTCATTGCTGACAGATCAACTTATAGTCCCTTCTGTCTCGACGTTAGTGTAGACACTCGAAATTTTCTGCATACCTGTTACTAACATTGCAGGAGGCAGAATCGTCTTTCAGAGATAACCCTGGAAGACAGCTCAGTTCAATCCTAGAGAAAACCCTGGGGTATTCAGTTATTATCATCTCGGAGATAACCTCGAGACATCCAGCTCAGTCCCGAAAATAACACCGGGAGTTTCAGTTTCAACCTCGGAGATAACCCCGAGGAATACAGTTCAAATACCAAAAATCACACCGTATAAGACCGTTTCATCTCGGAGATAACCCTGATATAATCAGTTTTAGTCCTGGAAACAACATCGGTAAAGATAGTATCAACCTCAGAGACAACCCCGAGGCATGCAGTTGCAGTTCCGGAGATAACCCCAGAAATGCTTGTTTCAAACCAATGCGATCAGTTTCAACACTCGGCAATAACCCCGATGCACTCATTCCCAACCCCGAGATAACCCTGGGAAGTTAGGCACACATCATAGACAACCCTGAGGACGGTCAACACCTACAGCAGCCCAATCTCAGAGATAACCCTGAGCAACGACTGCTTAAATAACTCAAACCGGAGATAACCCTGGTGAGGGGCAGGATCGTCATTTTTTCATCTCAATCCCACGTTGCGCCATCTTAACAACATTCAAACATACATTTTATACAGACATGTCCTACAAGAACCAAGGAGTTCCAATCCCGAATGACTATTGCACAAAATAGCACACTAGATATAATTTGAAGCTTGAAGACCAAGGGTATGGTCCCATGTTCCTGACTTCGTACAACCTCTAATCCCATGTCATTCTGTACCTCTAGACAACAGCATACCATAAAAGGTCTTATAAACCTCGATCGGATGCCCGGATTGAAGTTCTAAAAGTTTGAGCGGACAACACGTTGCACGCGTGCACGTACTTCGAGGCGATGGGACCCGTGAAACCCGGGGCACCCCGGGCAGCCGCAGGTGCATCTGCGTCTACCGCAGGTACACCTGCGGTTTCCCCCTCTATAAATAGAGGGCTTGGGGTAGCCATTTTGTATAAAGAAAAGGCGAGGAAGCCCTGTTCAATTTGTTCTGTACACACCCTAAATAGAGTGCTTTCTTATTTTAAACACATGTGAGCTTCTATATTGTTATATTTTTACCAGCGGGAGCTGAGTGTTCATCCATTTAAAGCTATTGAAGTCTTCTTTGGCAGTCCACTGTAAGCCTTCTTACACTTTCTAAAGCCTTTCTCCACTACTGTGCACACACAGTTCTTCACGTTGAGAGTCGTGTAGCGTGTGTATGCCCGAACTTCGATCTGTGGCTTTTATTTCTTTTTATATATATATTATATATATTTATATATATGGACTAACATTATCGAGTTATGCCTCGATTGAGCCTGGACTCACGTCCGGAGCGTTTATTTGCTTATATATATACATATATATAAACTGTTGTCGAACTTTGTTCGATGAGCCTGGATTTACATCCGGAGCATTTACTGCTTATATATATATATTGTTGCTATCAAACTCTGTTTGATTGATCTTGGATTTCACATCCGGTGCGTTTATCGTTTACATATATATATATATATATATATATATCCTCGACCACGAATTAACGAAACGAGTCTGGATCGATATATGTCCAGTGCGTTTATCGCTTATATATATATATATATATATATATATATATATATACATTTCAGTCTGCCCTGGAGTTTACTTCGTGGCCTTTTACCACTTTATTTACATTTCTGTAAGGTCTGGAGTTTATTTCGTGGCCTTTTACAGCTTTATTTATATTTTGTTCCGCCTGGACTTTACTTCGAGGCGGTTGATCATTTTATTGCTTTGTTTATATTTTTCAATCCCCCATGGAGGTGCTTCATGGCGGTTGATTGGTTTTTACTGCTTTATTTACATTTCCTATCCCTCATGGAGGTGCTTCGTGGCGGTTGCTTGGTTTTTACTACTTTATTTACATTTCCAATTCCCCATGGAGGTGCTTTATGGTGGTTGATTGGTTTTACTACTTTATTTACATTTGCAATCCCCCATGGAGGTGCTTCGTGGTGGTTGATTGCTTTCACACACACACACACACACACACACATATATATATATATAACATAACTGTTTACAGCTTTCCTACAAATTGCTACATCTTGTGAGTCTAGGAATCATGTGATCACAAATTCAGTCTACTAAATCTAGATTCGATTCCCGTGATGGACATTTTCAGTTGTACATGGCTTATAAATTATTTACGGTGTTCAAATTTCTTTAGATGGCTCTCATGCCCACAAGGAGTTTGGCACTGCTATGTATATTATTTTCTCGAAGATGCTTCACATCTCGAAAATAAAAGTAATCAAGTCGAACACCTAATAAAATGGAAGTATCAAAGGCCTCAATTACTATTGAGCAAAGGGGTTTGAAAACCTCTTTTTACAAAACATCACTGCTATATCTTGTTAAAACTGATTTTTATACAGAAATTCAAACCCTTTGTATATAGGTGCGAACGAGGCATAACACTACTTCCAGATAATTGCACATTGATCCACACACACACACACACACACATTCATATAAAAGTTTAATTGAAAAATGGGGGTCACCGTGGCAACACGGATGTCGGGGGGAGCCTAACACCTTCCCTCCCCATAACCAAGTCCCCGGACCCTAACGAATCTCGGTTTCACATACCCGTTAAGTAGTGTCACATCACTGGGTCAATGTGCAAATATTTTCTCAGTTGTGTTGGTACAACCATTTAAAAAACCAACCGGCGACTCTTACAGTCCAATCGTCGACATATATTTAAGACCCCAACTTTTTAATAAAGATGATTTTATTTCTATAAATATCATTTTTGAATATTATGGAATGAATTTGATATAATGTTATAATTGTGGGTAGTGTTTATAAATTTTACAAAGTACGCAAGTTGTTATATAATATTCGATTGGTCGGGGAATATTTGTACAACGGCACAATCATTGGTGGACCCCACAACAAAATTATTGTCGGATTAAAAAAACAACAAAAATACTTTATGAATATAACGGCGGAAGTTTTACCATTAACTGTTGAAACACCAGGTGTTAAAAGTACAGTAATACGTGTGGTTTCATAGTAGCACACGGTATTGATTATTGATGCTTACGTGAGAAGTCACTCAGTTTAGTTCAATTATTGTTACAGTAATTGTTGCATAATATCTCACGTTATTTGATTTAATTATTATCAATATTTTATATATTATTAAATCAATAATTGAGACGACAAAGTTATTAATATTATTATTTGCAATATTAACGATGTCTAGAAGTTTTGCCAAGGAGAGGTTTGGTCACCTAATTGCGCGCCAATAGGGAGAAATTCTTATTGGAAAGCTGTAAGACCCCGAAATTTTTAAATAAAAAGGAATTTCCTTTATTTATTATTTTGAAATAGTAAGGGTTGATTTGATTAATGTGGATAGTTAAGGGTTAAATACGCAAATATTTCAAAATAAGCAAGTGGTTATAAAATATTCATTATCGTCGGGGAATATTCGTTTGGTCGTGGAATATTAAATCTTTGTCGTGGAATATTAAATGCGTACAAGCAGACCATGTGTGGGCCCCATAACGGAAAGCGATTGGATGAAGAAAACGACAAATATAAGTTGTTTTTAAATAACGGCGTAGTTGTTACCGTTAATACTATTGGAATACCCGGTGGTTAAAACATAGTAATACGCGTTGTTGCACAGTAGCACACGGTATTGCACCAATTATTAAAGGTACTACTCAATAATGGTTACGATAATTCTTCGCTCAAAGATTTTTATTTTATTGAGTTAATAATTGCTGCGTTGATATTTTATATTGCTGTTGTTTCAATAATTGTCATTACACAGTATTTTTCATTATCGAAGCAATAATTCATATTATCTGAATAATATTATTAGATAACATTATTGGCAATGTCTAGAAAGTTCTGTCTAAGGAGAGGTTTGGTCACCTAATTGCGGCGCCATGAAGGAGAAATTCTTATTGGAAAGCCCCTCTTTCTGAGGAACCTGGTTGTCAATATTGTGATTCTGTAATATTATTTGTGAATAATTAATTATTGATTTATATGATGAGGAAAATATTGATTTTATGTGGATATAGATGGAAAAAGTTTAATGTGACAATTGTTGAAAATTGAAATTTTATCTTTTTACGATAAAATAATTCATTTAAATATATTATTATATTTTAATAATATAATAATGGTATATTTTTACAACGAATGTGGGATATATGAGTATCTGAGGAGGAAGAGTATTTTTGTTGCAATAAATATTTAAAACATGTTAATCATGTGTCGGTGGACCCCATTTATTGACTGAAATTTGATTATAGCCTGTAAAATCACCCGTTTGTGGATTTCGGTCAATTTCTATTTGGAATTTGGAAAAACTTTCTTCTGCAAAGTTGTAGAGAATTGAAATTCCTATAAAAACTCGCGAGATTCGAATTTTCTGATGAAATGGCTATTTATTATGAATTATTGAAGTTACAAGCTCAAAATAATTAATTTTTGAAGTTTTAAATATTTTTAATAAGAAAAACGTTTTTTTTAGTTAGGCAAGGTGAGTCACTCTTGGTGGCTGATGGTTTGAATCAGATTTTGGGTGCGTAGGAATTTAATAATTATATATTAATATTTTATTAAATTTTCTGCTTTGGTGTTCTAAGCAATTTCCTATAAATAGGGTGCTTAGGTTAGAATTGAAAATCACACCAAAATCAAGTTTTCTCTCTCTATTATCGAATTATTCTTGTGAGTATTTTGAGTATACTTTGAGTATTGCTAGATTAGGTGCAAGTTCCTTCAAAGACTATACCCTTATTCTAGCTAGAAGTCTTGATCTTTCGAGGTAAGGGATGTTATTTTCTTTTCAAATGATATTATTTCTTCAATATCATTATCTTTGAAATGTTGATCTGAAGTTTTATCAAATTTGGAACTTTTTCATGTCGGGGTTACTATTCATGAGTTACTATTCACGAGTTACTATTCATGAGTTACTATTCACGAAGTTACTATTCACGAGTACTATTCAATGAAGCGTGAAGATGTTTTTGTGGAATTTCTATCTTTTGGTGTCGAGTTACTATTCACGTGTCGGCACTATTCACGATATCTGGTACTATTCAATAGAAAATAAAATTTCTTCTTTTGTCCAAAACATATATTACGGATACTAACTCGATTGTATCCATGTTTTGATCATTCTTGAATTTTACACCACTATGATTATTTTTGAGGTATTTTTGGACGTGGATAAAACCAAGTACTGAATCCTTAATCCTTAATCCTTGTCATTTTGTTTCACTTTGGATTCGTTTCTTTAAAAAAAAATGTTTTTCATCATCCTCGGTCTTAAATGATGATATTATGGAATATCTTTGGCACATAGTGCAAAAAGATGAATGATTTCTTAAGAATATCTTTGGCACAGTAGTGCAAAGATGAATGATTTCTGAAGAATATCTTTGGCCAGTAGTGCAAAGATGAACAGTGTTTAAATGAACATGACCAATGATGAATATCTTTGGCCTCAGAGTGCAAAGATGAATATTTGATTCGGATGTATATTGATTGATGTTACGGGGATAAAAGATAGATGATGAACTTTTAAATTCATACATAGAAGATAGTAGTTTGCATTCTCTACTTAACTCTTCTAATGAATTATTATTTCAATGCGAATATTGATTTAAAATTTGTTGTCTATTGTATTCTATTAGATTTTTCCATGTTGAAGACTAACGATAATTTGTTGTATATTATCTTAGTCATAATATTCTTTACTGAGCTAGTTGAGCTCACCCTTTTCCTTTTTGTTCCATTTTTCTCGGGAGGCGAGAATATAGTGAGTGCAGTCGGGGTATGGAATGAAGGTTTTAGAAAGGATTGTTTAGTAGTCCTCACCATTTTTGTAAAATAATGTATCAATAAATGTGATGAGGATTTATTTGAGTATAGATATTGTCTAGAAGATAATATTTGTATTCAAACTCACAGCTTTTCTTGTTGTAATAATAAAGTTGTAGTTGTTTACGTACCATGTATTGACAACTTCGAATAGGTGATGTATACCTATTTTGGGGGCGTCACAAAAGCCCCCTCTTTCCTGGGAACGACCTGGTCGACTAATATTGTGAATTATAATAAAGGTGATAAATGTTGTTAAAATTATTAAGGTAATTTTTATGAAGTTTTGCTTATTTTATGGACCCCATTTACCCATTTTTCAAAATAATCTGTGTAGGAGGTTATATATATAATAAAAGGTGGGGGCGCATTTAGTAGGACCCATGTGTTTGGCAAAGTCTTGGTTGGAAGACATTTTGTTTACGGAAATGGGGGAATAATTAGGAGGAAGTACTTTTAGTTATATATATATATATATATATATATATATATATATATATAGTTTGACAATTTGGTAGGAAGGGGGTACAATTATTATTATTATTATATATATATATAAATGTGATAATTTGAAATTTAGCAGACACGAAAATTGGCAGGTCGTATCACGGGGGTAATGACCCATGAGTTTTTATATATATACTATATAATATATAACATATATTATATTTTATTTAAAAGATTTTGTTTTATTAGAATATTTTATTAAATTAATCTGGACCGTCCGTTTAAAAGTAAATCAATCTGACCGTTCATGAATTAAATTCTTATCGCGATCCATTCTTCTATAAATAGAAGCTCATTCCTTCATTATTTCTTACGAATTCACTGAAACTCTAGAGGGAGAAAATTATAGAGAGAAAGAAGAAGAGAAGTCTGCTACCTCTCTTTTCCTATATCTAGTTTCTTCTAAGGTAAGGGATATTATTTGTTGTACTCGTAAGGGGTATTCTTTCTTTCTTATTCGTGAAGAGAACTTCTGTTATTCTATTCTTTATCATTATGTTGGAGTAACCTATCTATGCAAAGTACCGCATACATGGTGAAATTTTTCTGTTATTCCATTTTTATTATTCTTTTGGAACATCCTGTCTGTGCGTTACACATGACCTGGTTCCATTATTTATTATTCTGTTGGAATATTCTGTCTGTGCATTTACGCATGACCTGGTTCCGTTATTTATTATTACATTAGAATAACCCGTCATGTCATCTTGGTCTATCTCATGCCTGGTGATTTCTTTTGTTATTCCATTCTTTATTATACTCAATTGGTTAAATTTTTAACTTCTATACTCCATGAAATTAGTGGAATATCCTTGATATTTGCGCTTCATCCAGTATCTTTTCATGGAAATTTTCTTCTGAGCATTCTTGAATTTTACTCCACAAAGAAGTATCATGTTGACAATTTGGACGTTAATAGTTCCTGGATAAATTAATTCTTGAACTTGTTTTATTGAATTGTTATATCATTGTCATCATCCTCATGTTTATATTATGTTGAAAGTCATCTGTAGCCTGTAGTGCATAGATGGACTTGGTATGATTATGACCAGGGATGAATCGGTATAATCATAACCGTAATGTTACAAATGATGTGGTAAAAGTCCTCATTGGCCCGTAGTGCATTGATGGACAGTTGTTGGCATGATCATGACCATTGATGAGTACACGAATATCATTGGCCCGTAGTGTATGGATAATTTGTGGTCGTGAGACTAATGAATATCCTTGGCCGTAGTGCAGGGATGATGTGGATTATTTATTAAAATCGAGTCTCAAATGATAAAAGTAATGAAAAACCTTTTAAATCATAGAAGATAGTAGATTTTATTCTCTACTTGACTCTTCTAATGGATTGCATGTTCACACTGCAGCTTAAACTTGATGTTTGTTATATTTTATCGCTTTAACCGCATTGAAGGCTAATGATAATTTATTATGCATTATCTTAGTCATAATATTTCTTACTGGGTTAGTTGAGCTCACCCCTTTTGCTTTCATTGTTCTCTTCAGGAAATGAGAACGTAGCTGGGACTAGTCGAGGAATGGAGTGATGGTCCAGATGATAGCATTAGTAGTCCTCACTATTCTATGAAATAGTGTGATAATAAATGTAATGAGGACCCCATTGAGTTTGTATATTGTCTAGAAGACAATATTTGTAGTAAAACTCACAGCTCATGTTGTATAATTAAGTTTTATTTGTATTATGTACCATGTATTTGGCGACTCAAGATGGGTGATGTATACCTATTTTGGGGGCGTCACATATACATGTCGAACCTTTTCACAACTTGTTTTTTCAAACAAATCTCAGCTAACATGAGAACACCAAAAGACAAGAAACAGAAAAGGGACAAATAAAAATCCCGACGTCGACAGGTGGTGACTCTGCCAGGGACGCCAGTAAGAGGACTTAAGCCACTATTACAAGCTTTTCAAAACTGTTATATTCTTGTGTATGGATATTGCATTTACATTTGATGGATTTGTATGAATGCATTTACTTACTGTACTTAATGATTTACACTATATCTGCTTGTGATATTAGTGCTTCGCACATGTCATCATTTTCATAAACGGTGAGACACGTTGTTTGTAAATGTATTTTATGTGGTTCCTCCATCAGGAGGCTATCCTGTCGGTGTTTGATTACTAGTCTCATAGGAAGACTAATTCCAACGAGGCTCAGGAAAGGCACCACCCAAATTCGCTCCAGTTGAAGACCGGATTAACTTATCGTCGAGTAAATTGCGATGATTTGGGAATAGGTCAGCCTCTGATAAACAAAAATGTGGAGGGAAGTTTCTTCATGTTTTCCCATTTTAAAATTACTCATAAATCCAATTGCTTGTAATTTCATTCCATATTGATCTCCATGTAATGGGAAATATGAAGAAATATGTGTACATGAATATTTTACAAATATTAACATGCTATCCTGTATTACAAACAGCTAACATCCATTTTGCAGGATAAATATTCCTAAAACGGATACATCATATAGCATGTCAACATTTATACATTCCCTAAAACTAAATCACGTCAGTTTTTCGCAGGGAAACAATCGGACCTATTACCCGGTCAAAGTCCAAAAAGGCCACGAGCCTACAACCAATTATGTCTTCATCTAACCAGACTAATCTTAATCCTGTCTCCCGCGAAGAATTCAACAGATTAAGTAAACAAATCACACATTTTGTTGTTCTGCTTAAAGAACTACACCAATCTACTCGGGGTACAAGGATACCCATATATACTGAATCCTCTGCACATGGAGGAACACAAGGTGTGGACAAAGAAGCTCCCGTACCTGATGCTCAGTTGGATATAACCAACAAAATTCATGATACCACCGTCCCAAAAAATATCTAGACACCGGTGATATCAAAAAGAAAGTCCTTCAAATGGAAGACACTATCTGTTCTATCAAACGGATTGGAGCACATGGGAGTGTTTTATATGCCGACCTTTGTATATTCCCTGGGGTGCATTATCCAGAGAAGTTTAAGACTCCTCACTTTGAAAAATATGACGGGTTAGGAGACCCTTACACACATTTGAAAGTATTCATTGGAGAACTCGAATCTTATGCCGAGGATGAGAAGCTCAGGATGTAGCTGTTCCAGAAGAGTCTGATTGGAGAAGCCCGATCGTGGCATACCAGACTAGACAACTCCAAGATACATAGCTGGGAAGAGCTAGTTCATGCCTTCCTTACTCAGTACAGCTTTCAGTCACAGATGGCCCCTGACCGGTACTAAATTACTAAAGTCAGGAAACAAACCAATGAATCTTTCAGAAAGTATGCTCAAAGGTAGAGGCGCCTTGCTGCTCAAGTTTTTCCCTCTATGAATGAGTCTGAGATGGTGATGACCTTCATAGACATACAAGAAGCTCCTTTCTATGAGAGAATCTTAGCTGGTATTGGCAAACCATTCTCTGAAATGATTAAACATGGGGAGATGGCTGAGATGGGATTGAAGTCAGGAAAGATTCAAGACCTAGCCGCCCTCAAAGCTGTTGATGAGTACATACTATCCAGAAATTATGGAAACAACCCCCAGAGGGTCCATAAAAAGAAAGAGGAGGATGTTTCCTTGATACTACAAGGTCAGAAAGGCGATCAGAATACGCCTATCCAAAGTAGAAATTACTCCCCATTCCAAGCATAGTCTTCAAACCCTCCATTACCTAAAGGTGGAGAAGTCAGACGCACTCGAGTGTTCACACCCCTAGGGGCCTCACTCGAGAACATTCTAAATCTTCTGACCACTTAGAAGAAAATTACGCATCTTCTTCCACCAGCAAACCCGAATTATAAGGGTTTCAATGCCGCTCGAAAGTGTGCTTATCATGCCGGGGCTCGGGACATGATACTCAGGATTGTTGGGCCTTGAAACACAAGATCCAAGATTTAATAGATAGCGGTGAGATCCTGGTCACCAAGCTCGATCAACCACATGTGCAAGACAATCCTCTTCCTCAACACAAAGAAGAAGAGGTCAACATGATTAATTGGAGCAGTGGATAGAGTTCCAATTTTAGTGGTGGATCTTCCCAGACCAGCAAGGATAATGCTGACAAGTGGGACTATGTAAAGTTCCAGTTTATGATAGAACAAAAAATGAATGCTCTGCGTGAGCAGCTCAACCAATTGGCAGAACTGGTGGTCCATCAGCACCAAGTCACAAGCCAGTTATTTGGTCATGAGCATGCCAGTCTTCTTCCTTTTGTTACAAACACTCCAACACGTACTCCAGAAAATGAAATACTGGAGGATAAAATTATAAAAAGAGAAAATGCCAAAGCCCGTCGAGATTTTGCCAACAAAAGGGAATTTACATACCTAGGCCAACCGATGAAAGAAATACTACAGATGCTGATAAATAAAGGAAGAATCATAGCTCTGCTACCTCCAATCAGCACGCGTTCAAGACGATTTGATTTCAATGGGGTGTGCCTGTATCACTCCTAATCTCACAGTCAAAGCACAGAAGAAAGCTGGGCACTCCGCCACCTTATTCAGAATTTAATTGACAGCGGTGTCCTACAAATGGCAAACAATGATGCTGTAGTACTAGAGAGTGGGGACGCATTTCCTACAAAGTGGAAGGAAGTCGTAGCAGTCATATCTTCTAAGATAGATGCAGCTACTCCCTCGCATATAATCCAACCAATTCAACTCAAGGGTGTTGACAATCCTTTAAAAGTGGCTGCACCAGAGCTAATTATCTTGCCATGCAGACCGCAATATCCTGTTGTCAGCCTACAAAAGGTTTTATGGAATTATGGAGAGGTTGAAGGATCCACATCTCATATAACTACTGCAGTGTCGAAGGATAATCCACTATATCTTCCCCCACGGGTGATGAAGCCTACCATCAAGATAAAGGGGAAGATTCCTATGGAAAAAGTGGAAGAATTTCTCCGTACTATAGGCCATAATGAAGCCAAGGTGGTTTTAAGCTTAAGAGAAGCTCCATATAAAATTTCTATACCAGACTTGGTTTTCTCTTCTGAAGATCACAGGAAGGTATTGCTCAGGCTTTTGGAAGAAGCCCAATTGCCTAAATCAATAGATGTGGAGAAATTCCAGCACCTGGTGGATCACATTTTTAACAACAATGTGATATCTTTCACTGACAACAATATACCTCCCGAAGGAACCGGTCATTGCAAGTCGTTGCACATAGCGGTTTTATCTTCCGAATATATGGTGGGAGGAGTCTTGATAGACGGAGGATCATCTCTAAATATCTGTCCTTATGCCACTTTGCTGAAGATGAATATTAATCTCAACAGACACCGAAGAAGCCATACAATCATTAAAGCTTTCGATGGATCCCGACGAAACGCGGTTGGAGAGATTGAACTGACAGTGGAGATTGGTCCACATACATTCTGCGTGTCTTTTCACGTTCTCAAAATAGACACAGGATACAACCTGCATTTTGGAAGACCGTGGATTCATATGGCCGAAGCCGTCCCCTCCACTCTTCACCAGCAACTTAAATGCATTATTAATAATAGCCTAGTCATTGTTGATGCTGAGCCGGAATTTCCTAAACAAGGTGACATACCACTCATCAGCTTCAATTCAGAAGTTGAGCCGGTCCATTTTCATGCCCTGGAGGTGAACAACACTCATTACCATCCTGTTGGGGCACCACCTATCATACCCAAGATTTCTGCCGAAGTAATGTCGGCCACTCAAGAAATGATGACATTGGGTTATCAACCTGGACAAGGGTTGGGCAAAGATCATTAGGGCATCAAGAGCCCCATTTAAGTTCCCAGTCAAAAAGGGACAGCCGGACTAGGCTATACTGCTGGTTCCAGTCGCAAGAATCCTTATAAGCATAAACATATTCCTTCAATTTCAGCCACACGGTGATTATCTCCACCTACGCCTCACGAGCACATGCGGTCTCCAAATAAAGGTGCCCTTACCATGTAATGGCTATGTTATTTCCTAAACCGATACCGGTAAAGGGGAAAGAAGTCCTAGTTCCAGATCCAGAAGTGGAAACAAAGGAACAAAGACATAAACAAGACATCGTCAGGATGATGTCAAACATACGCGTCATTGTCCAAGATGAGCACACAAATAGAAACACCTCAGACAGTTGTGAGACCCTAGATTTTATGAATAAATATTTAATTTTCTCAAAATATTTTTTTTTGAATATTATGGTGTGAATTTGATATAATATTATAGTTGTGGACAGTATTTATAAATTTTGCAAAGTAAGCAAGTGATTATATAATATTCGATTGGTCAGGGAATATTCGTTTTAACAGAGAATATTGTACGATGGTACAATCATTGGTGAACCCCACAACGGAAGTATTGTCATAGTTAGAAAACGACAAAATTATCTTTCTATAAAAATAATGGCGGAGGTGTTACCGTTAAAACCGCTTGAACTACACGGTAGTAAAAAAGAAATGAATGTCTGGCGTGGTTGCATAGTAGCACACGGTATTGATTATTGATGCTTACGTGATAAGTCACTCAGTTATACTCAATTATTGCTACAGTAATTGCTGCATCATATCTCTCATATTATAGATTCAATTATTGTTACAGTATCATCTGCATAATATGTTATATTATTAAATCAATAATTGAGATGACAAAGTTATTCATATTATTATTTGTAATATTGACAATGTCTAGAAGTTCTGTCAAGGAGAGGTTTGGTCACCTAATTGCACGCCAATAAGTAGAAATCCTTATCGGAAAGCCCCCTCTTTCTTGGGAACGACCTAGTTGTTAAATATTGTGAATTATAATATTAATGATGAATAAATTCGTATTGATTAAAGATGAATTTTATAGTTCCATTATGTTGGAAATTATTTGTGTTAGTGAATATCGACACTTGTTTCGATAATAATTGATGTCTGGTGGTTATATTGTTCAATCGGGTATTCGGGGCACTTTTCGTATCGAAGTACTATTCACGAGTTACTATTTATGAATTACTATTCACGAGTTACTATTCACCCGTAAGATATATTTCTTTTCGGTCCAAATCATTTTTAGGTACAATATTATTCCATGAGGAGATGTGCTAATTTTTCAGACCATTGGTTGAAGATATAATAGTAAATCAATATGGACCGCTGGTGGAAAGTTATAATAGTAAATCAATATGGATCGCTGGTTTAAAGTTTTAATAGTAAATCAGTATGGATCGTTGCTTTAAGTTTTAATAGTAAACCAATATGGACCGTCCGTTTAAAAGTAAATCAATCTGGACCATTCATGAATTAGTTACTATTCAGTCCATTCTCCTATAAATAGAAGCTCATTCCTTCATTATTTCTTACGAATTCACTGAAACTCTAGAGAGAGAAACTATAGAAAGAAAGAAGAAAAATATTCTGCTACTTCACTACTCCAGTATTCAGTTTTTCTAAGGTATGGGATATTATTTGTTGTACTCGTAAGGGGTATTCTTTCTTTCTTATTCGTGAAGAGAACTTATGTTATTCCATTCTTTATTATTTTGTTAGAATTACCTTTATACGCGGGCTACCCTATACTTGGTGAAATTCTTCTATTATTCCATTCTTTATTATTATGTTGGAATAACATGTATATGCAAAGTATCGCATACATGGTGAAATTCTTCTGTTATTCCATTCTTATTATTACATTGGAATAACCTTTGTTTATCACGAAGTACATCATATGAGGTGAAATTCTTCTAATATTACATTCTTTATTATTACAGTTGAATATCACATCTCTGCGTTTACGCTGGGACACAGGTTCCATTATTTATTATTCGCCGAATATCCTCATGCATGCATTTATGCGGACTGGTTCCATTATTTATTATTCTATCCGAATATCATGTATGTATGCGTTTCTGGCCGGACTTCGGTTCCATTATTCATTATTACATTTGGGAATAACATATGCATGCGATCTATCGCATCGCATGGTGAATCCTTCATTATTCCATTCTTTATTATTACATTGGAATAGCACATGTCTATGTGGATTACCACATGCATGGTGAATGATCCTTCGTATTCATTCCTTGTTAAATTGTGAAAATGATCTGTCGACGTGGATTACCGCATGGCGGGCGAAAATCCATTTGCAGTTTCATATATTCTATTATACTCAGTTGGTTAAAGCTTTGGCTTCTATACTCCATGAAATTAGTGGAATATCCTTGATATTTGCGCTTCATCCAGTATCTTTTCATGGAAATATTCTTTTGAGCATTCTTGAATTTTACTTCACAAAGCAGTATCATGTTGACAATTTGGACGTTATTAAGTTCAGGATAAATTAACTTATAAATCTTTAAAATTTATTCTTGAATTTGTTTTATTGAATTGTCATCATCCTCATGCTTATATTATGTTGAAAGTCATCTTTGGCTTACGTGCATAGATGGACTTGGTATGATTATGACCAGGGATTATTCGGTATAATCATGACCGTAATGTAACGAATGACGTGGTAAAAGTCCTCATTGGCCTGTAGTTCAATTGTGGACAGTTGTTGGTATGATTATGACCAGGGATTATTCGGTATAGTCATGACCATTAATGATTACATGAATATCCTTGGCCGTGGAGCAGGGATGATTTGATTTTATTTATTAAGCTGAGTCTCAACGATAAAAGTGATGAAAAACCTTTTAAATCATAGAAGATAGTAGATTTTATTCTCTACTTGACTTTTCTAATGGATTGCTTGTTCCGCTGCAGTTAAAATTTGATGTTTATTATATTTTATCAGTTTAACACCGTTAAAGGCTAATGATAATTTATTCTGCATTCTCTTAGTCATAATATTTCTTACTAGGCTAGTTGAGCTCACCCTTTCTTTCACTATTCTCTTCAGGAAATGAGAGCATAGCTGGGACTAGTCGGGGAACAGAGTGATGGTCCTAGATGGTGCATTAGTAGTCCTCACTATTCTAAGAAATAGTGTGATAATAATTGTAATGAGGACTCTTTTTGATTTTTTATACTCTCTAGTAGACAATATTTGTATTCAAACTCACAGTTTATGTTTTGTCGTATTGTACACGACGGTTGTATTATTAAGTTGTATTTGAATTTAGTACCTTGTATCTGGCGACTCAAGATGGGTGATGTATACCTATTTTGTAGGCGTCACAACAGTGATTGTCCAGACGTAATTGTCATCATTAGGGAGAAGGAAGACGATGATAGCCCCTTCATCATTGCAGTCCATCAGGACTTTACCCTTGATAATTGAAGCAACACTCCTTTCATTGGTCGACAAGGGTAAAACGGGCAGAAATTCCTTCTGCCCTGTAGATAATAATAACTGCTTACTTTTTTATACAGTATTAGCAGTTGTTTTGTTAGTACATTGATAAGTGGATTTTATATACACTTATCCGGTATCTTTTACTTGAATTAGTTGCTTATATTCATGTGTCTTAGTTATTTTTCATGCATTTTGTGTTCATTTTCAAGGTATTATGTTTGGGAGCGGTGTGAGCGATTATTGGTAATGAAAAGTTAAGAAAATGCAAAGAAAAGGCAATCCAGACATCATTTGGGCTTTCATGTTTACTTCATGTGTTGGTTTGGAACTTAGCTTACAGTGTAGAGCGTCTTCATAACTTTTCGGAACATCTTGAATCGCTCTAATCGGAGTTCGGATGCAAGAGTTATAATCGTTGTTCCAACGGACGTCAAACTTCGCTGTTTTGGTTCGCCATTTTCAGAGCAGTGTCTTCCAGCCCAATTTCAACCTTCATCCGGCCAGAAATTCTCAATCATCAAAGAATTAAAGTTGTAGAGCTCGTAGATATCTTCGATTTGATAGGTGGCAGGACCCGTAACTCTTCCCGGATCAAAAGTTATGGTCATTTTACAAGAGCAGACTGCAACAAAAAATCACCCGTGCTGCCAAGGTACTGAATTCCCTCATGATCATGAGACTTACGATAGAGCAAAAATACGCGATTTTCAGCTTTCACGGCAAAAGCGCCTAACTCAAAGCCAATTCTGCGCGGGCCGCATGACTTGAGTGTTGACCAAAGATGACTTTTCACTTAGAGCTTATATATTAGACATATTCTCATGATGTAAACATTATTCCACCCCTTGGGGGCTAAAGCTATCATTATTTCTTTTCTTCTCTTCCTTTATAGATTAGATTAGAACCCTAGAATAACTAAGATTTGGGGATTGAAGCAATTGAAGATCCTTGAAGGTTCAGAAGTGAAACAAAATAAGAAACTCATATTTGCTATTCTTGATCCCTAACTCTCTTTACTTCTATTGTATCTTTCAATATATATTCAATTGTGGATCATGGATTCTAATTTAACTATGAGTTAAACTCTATTTTGGGATTGCAATGGAATCTATTGCCTAGTTTATTTTGACATACTTCATTGTTAGTCTTATTAATTGTTATGAGATTGTCTATTAAGGTTCACGCTTATTTGCTTAGTTGATTGACCATCAATTACTGGGATAACCCATATGAACTTGAAAGATGAAGTATGGGTTTAGATTTGATCTTGATAGCTTGTGTTTGTATGTTCTACATGGTGATGGAATATATGATTCGTGCTTAGGATAGACATATACCGAAGCACCACTCGTAGTCAATTGAAGACTTAGGTTCAAACCCTAATTATTTATAAATCACATAGACATATAGTGGTTTAGGTAATGTGGGTGTTTATGTGTATTCTATCAATTGTGGATTATATGTGATATGAGTATGGTACATCGAGAGATGGCTATATTTCACTTTCGTGTTCTCGACTAACAATCCGTTATAATTAATTTGGTTTAACTGAAAGTGTGTTGATTTAAATGATGCAATAGGGAAAATTGTAATCTCATGTCTTTATTATCTAGTCTCATTCTAGGGGTAGTTAGGTTTACTTAATTTCGTAGTTTAAATACAAAATATAATATCATTCGTTTAAATAAGACTAAGATGGTTATGGGTTAATGCTTGGTGAACTTTGTTAGTTAATTCTCCTTGGGAACGATACTTTACTCATTCTTTATTACTTGTTGACCACGTATACTTGCGTGTTGTGCGTAACTAGAATTTACCCAACAAGTTTTTGGCGCTGTTGCCAGGGAATTATTTTAATAATTTTTGCCAACATTAATTTCAATCAAATTGGTCTTAATTTAAACATTTTATTATTATTATTATTTTATTTTAATTAGCTTCTTATATTTCTCTCTTTTTTGGTATCATGGGGGACTTTTCTTATCAATGGCCTTATGCGAACATGCCTCTACCAAAGGACATAAGAACTGAGGGACTCAATGTATTTTCAGTTACATGTTAATATTGTGTGCTGGCAAGCATCCAAGTTATCAGTGCAACATCAGTGTTGGACAAGTACAGTTTGGGGGTGATTACTCCAACAACCATGCTAATCCCAATTATCATCAAGGTTGGGGGTATCACCCAGATTCTGAATGGAATTGTAACTATCAAGACCAAGACTGCGTTTTTAACGAAAACGATAAACGTTCGTGAACGTTCATGAATGTTCAACGCTCGTTTCTTCGTTCTAAGTCAGAATCCAGCCATTTTCGAGTCCGCAACTCTATAATGCCAAATAAGACTTGTCTCCATTTCAAACTAATGTTTCCAAGCTAAATATCAAAATTCGACTTCCATTCCGAGAATTTCACGAATTCGACGATTGTCGTCTAATCGTGAAAATTTCGGCGAAACTTCGTTACTTGAGATTTTTAAACCCTTTCAATTGGATTCAATCCATTATACTAACATCTTGACATACATGCTTCATTAATGTATAAACATGATAAGTTATTACTTGTACTTAATAAGTTCAAAACTCATAAACTACTTATAATTCTATTTCTTATGATTTATCATGGTTTTAATCCTTTACCCATCATTCTTGCATCTTCTTATCATACTAGTGCCATTAATGTAAACATGTTACAAGTTCTTATAATTTCTTATTAAGTTCCTACTAACTCCATCACCATTATCATATGACAAGTTCTTACAAGATCTTCATAAGTTCATAACTTATATAAGTAGAAATGACTTGTTCATTACTTATTACGGCTTATTAAGACTTAAGCCCTTTGGTTTATCATTCGTTGGCATACTAGTTCTACCAATACCCCCTTCTCTAACTATGGAAGAGAAAGAGAAACATGGTTCAAGAACACTTACTCTTCGATGATATCTTGCTTAATCTTTGATCTCCTTCATGCTTCTTGAAATATGAAAGACTAACTTTTTAACTTATTCTCTCTAACCAATAAGTTATAAGTTATTGGTGGAAAAGCTAACAAAGAAAGTATAACTTATATGTTCTTATTCTCTCTACCAAATAAGCTCTCAACTTAAGTTGGATGAAAAACTAACAACCAACAACTGAAAACAAAGCTTACTATTTATAGAAAATCCTAGATGAGGGCATAATGGTCATTAAGCCACTTCCACCTCCTTAATCCACCTCCTTACTATTCATTACTTAGCTATTAAGTTAACTTGCTCTCTAAATGAATTACTTGGTCATTACACTTACTTAATCATTAAGTATACTTGATTATCACATTAATCACTTTGTATGCTCACCACACTTACTTAGCCTCTAAGTTTGCTTGATCATCACTTTGGATCATCCATGGGTTGCTCCATGGTTCTTGCCCATTGAATACTTACTTGGGCTTACGTTAATTAAATTAACTTCTACTTAATCATTTGGGCTTCCACATTATTTTACTTTGGGCTTGTAATTAAACAATCATTGGGCTTGTCTATATAAACTCACATTGGACTTAACCATCCCATACTTGGGCTCACATAATACCTAACAAATCCTACCAATTCCTTTCTTTTGGCTTAAAGCCTTATAACATATATTATACGTATTAATCTCGTATTTTAACTCGTATACTATTCATCATATACGATATACTATCATTCATACACATTCGTATAATACTTCGTTTCATACTCGTATTCATTCATTCGCATAACACATACACATTGTATGATCAACGCTTAATTCATTAATTGCATTACATTTCCTTCTCATAAATCATTTTCCTTAAACGTTAGGTTTTAAGTCCACAGGCGAAATATTACGTTTTCCATAACTGAAATATTATTGGATATTCCATCTCACTTTAATATTCTATCATTACGTATTTCTCGGAAGTTCAAAAATAATTCCCGAGCAGAAATGCGTGAATAGTGTTTTTCAGAAACTTTCTCGGAAAGCTTTTATTTTTATCTTGGAAATTCAAACACTTAAATTCTATCACGTAGCCAAATACTACGACGTTCTAACATTTCTAGGTCATAGAACGACCTTCGATTAGTTTGCTCCATAAATAATCAATTAAATTTATTTAATAAAAATAAAAATTTAATTGTAAAAAAAATTGATTTTCTCGGGCGTTACATTCTTCCCTCCTTATAAGGATTCTGTCCCCAGAATCTCGCTAATAATACCTACACCACAGAGGAAAATTTTTCTTTTATTTTAATCTCGAGTTCCCACAATTCTTCTTCGACATTGGGGTTCTTTCATTTTACCTTCAATAAAGGTATTATCTTAATTCACATGACTTATCACTTCCTATCAATAATCTGAGTTGGAAGTTAAACACTTATTAACACATTACGCAATCTCTATATCATCTCAGTTATCCTTTTAACTCGTATTTATATGGAACTCAAATTCCTCCCTCAAAATAAGACTATACTTAGTCTTCTACTTATCCTGCATCATCTTCTTCATTCGCTTGCCTCCCTCGTTACTTAGTTGTACTTACTTAACTCGTTCCATTATCGTGGATTGAGTCTATGTCTTGAATAACATTTTTACCCCTTCATTCCATAATCTAACTTCTAACTCCGTTCTTGCCATCTCCGTTGTTAACTCATTCTGAGTTGTCAACATCGATAGTTTCCCCTATCCTTCCTACTTAATGTGTCGGCTTCTACAACACTTACCTTCCCTGAATGATATAAGATATCACAGTCCTCTCTCTACTGCATTTTCAACTTCTTCTGTGTGGAAATATATTTCAGACTCTTAGAGTCCGTGTATATCTCACATTTCTCCCCGTATAAATACTATCGTAAGATTTTTGATTCAAAACTACAACTGCCAATTCTAGATCTTAAGTAGGATAGACCTCCTCATAATCCTTTAACTAGCGTGATGCATACACAATGACATTGCCATGCTATAATAGCACACAATCATGTCATCAATGCGAAACATCGAGATACACTACAAAATTCCTCGTATCATCTGATAATGATAATACAGGTGCTTCACTTAATCTTCCTCTAACTGTGATGCTAATGATACCTTTAACCATAGCATCTCACGAAGGTACCTACCAATTTGCCACCGACTTATTCGGTGCCCCTATACGGAAATCTAGCGTTAGTACATTAGTCAACCCAAATGACATACCTAGAAACTTGTCAAACTATAACGAGTTCTGATCGTTATCTTAGGTACCTCCTCCTTCTTCCTTACCTTCCGCCGAATATACCCCATACACAAATCTATTTTAGAAAAAATTCTTTGCCATATTCAATTGATCCAATAGATCATCGATCCTGGGCCATGGGTATTTATCCTTAACCGCTAACTTACTCTTATTACGTTAGTCGATACGCAACCGTAACAACTCATCCTCTCCCTTAACATCCTACTAACTTACGTCCAGGTTAGACGACAAGGCGTCTCGATGTTTTATTATCGTAAATTACTACCTTGGGTTTTCTGAAAAACTAAAAATTCATACTTTTCTTATAACTATTTATTATAGCTATATGGTTAATCAACCCATTCATATCGAGAATTTCTCTAAATTCTCTCAACTTTATTATCCATGAAATCATTTCCACGAATACAATTAACAAAAGTTATTTCCTCCTCCTCTACCTTAATATTTTAAAGGTATTTATACTCCCTTTTAGACAGACTTCTAGATGAGTCTTTCCACCTATTTTATACGCTCTGATCCTACGCTTAGGATCCCCTTACCCCACTCCAGTATCCCCAGAGTTAAAATTCTTCTTTTTGACATACTGCCACTTGCATTCTCTGTCTTGGTTCCTCCCTCTCCCTTGCTCTCTTTCTTTCTCTCTGTGTGGTATTGAGTCAACGCCTCACTACCATCCTCTGTTATAATTACCTTCTCATGAATGGTCTCATAAGAAACCCTTTGGAACACCGTAATCTTACTATAGAGCTAGTGTTTCAGGCCCTGCTCAAACCTATGAGCCTTCATCTCCTCAGTGTCCACTTGATGTGAAACAAACCTTGCCAATTGTATTTGGCCTCATCTTGGGGAACCGTCATGTCCCCTTGCTTAAGTTCTAAAACCTTAATCTCCATCCTCCCTCGCACACTTGTAGGGAAATAATTCTCGAAGAAAACCTTCTTGAATTGTTCCCATGCTACCACATCTATTCTAGCCCCACCCTGGTGAGCCTCCCACCAAAGGTTGGCTTCCCCTTTCGTTATGTAAGTTGCAAAAGAAATCCTTTGCACCTCAACTATGTTTGTAATAACAAATGCCTTCTCTATTTATTTTACCCAGGTCTAGGACTCTATTGGGTCTGTCGTTCCTTTGAACTTCGGCGGACCTACGCTTTTAAAATTCTTTAAAGGTAGTCGTTCTAGCTACCCTACGTTCCGCGGGTACTCTACCCTTGGCTTGGTTAAATGCAGCCGTTAATAAATTAACGAACTCTTGCATAGGGTTGTTCAGACCCCCTTCATTATCATTACATGATTTTGCTTCCTAATTACGTTATCTTCTCCTAGGCGGCATTATTTAGATTAAAAAAATAAAATTTCATTATTATCTATTTACTCACTTCGTTATTAATCGCCACATACCAACTTGCATCATAACAAATCATTTCCATTAAAACTTCATTATATTCATATGCTTCTTCATAGTTTGAGACTATTTATAATTTGTTTTCCATAGCCAACAATTATTACATTTCTATCCCGTAATTTAACTTCACAAAAGTTGGGATTTACAAAAACTACCCTTTAAAAGAGGGTTTTACATCACTACACATATATTTATAACTCTAGACGTCTAATAATGCATAGCAGCATCCTCGTGCTTCTCATTCACAATCATTGCTACAGTATCCCGACTAATCATATGACGAGTTTGTCCTGACTCACTGGAATAACAAGCAACCTTCAGCTTGAAATCCTTATGTGCACTCTCATGGATGTAAGACATTCGTGCTATCTTTCGGTCCTTCTCCCCCAGTTCTCTATGAAGCTCATCGGCCTCTGCCTTATAATTCCTAGCCTGCTCTGCCATAAGCACCTGCTTATCGTGCTCTAACTCAAAATCTTCTTCTGCAGACATCTTAGCTTCATGGAGATAACTAATCTCTTCACTCTGATTCTGCACAACTGTACCTAGTTGCACATTCCTGTCAAGCGCTGCCAGATACAATGCTTCCATTGCATCTGGAGGTTATGACTCCAGTGTAGGTACCACCGTAGTAATCGATGTTACCTCTCTTTCTTCCTCCCCATCATTCATCATACTTAGATATGACGCTATATCCATCTCTCCCTCGGAGTAGTCTTCCTCAGAAAAGTACTCCTCTGCCTCCGACTGCTCTAGAATAACTAATGGTACCTTCGCCACCGGCATAGGTACAGGCTCTACTTGGTTCAGAAGCTCTTCGCTCACCGCGTGTATATCTCTATACATCAAACTATAGATAGACATCCTACAATAACACATAACATGTTTATTAGTACATAACACACAATAGTATAAGCACCAATCACATTTAATTTAGTTAAGGTTACTTTCCATCTTTTAAATCTTTTGGTACCGAGCTTCTTCAATACCTTATTAACTCATTTGACTTAAGTAAAGCTCAAGTTTACTTCCTTTGGACTTCTCTTCCTTAACGAGGTTATTAGCCTAAGGTTCTTCCCCCCTTAAGTTTTATAACCTAATGCTTTGATAGCAACCTGTGACGCCCCCAAATCCGGGTCCCTTCCAACCCAACAGATGGTGCTCCACGGTGCTACAGTTCACATAAACATTCAATTAAAATGCCTCAAAAGAACAAATATGTCTTATATATATTCCAAAACAATACTACCATTCCCCAGGTTCTTTATAACCGTTACATTTGTTCTTGTCATAATATCAAATATTATTATTACAAACCTATACTATTACATAGGTAATCTACACGTTCGCTTTAGCCTTCACTTTAACCTCGATTTAATCCTTGGTCCATTTGGTCTAAAGTCGCATTCATATGGTTCAAGCAAGAGTGAGCATAACAAGCTCAACAAGTACAACAATTTCATTTTAAAAGAATGCTTGAAACATAGGAATCGTATATCTTCAATAACTGGATGATAGTTATGAAGTACTATCAATAACTTAAAATAGCGTTTCTTTTCCTTCAAAACATTTTACAATAACATTATTCATCAATTCTGGTTCAAGACGTGAACGTCTTATAGTTTCTTTGAAAAGGACAACCCGAAGACGAAGTCCGTAAGTCCCAAGCGTATCTTCTGAGCACTTCTAGGTGATCAGCATATAGTACTCTATGTTGATCAACACTACATCCATTAAACGTGTGTACGTTTAAGTTTTGGCAACCTCACGTGCCCATCAAATACTCGATGAAAATATATTTGTTTATTCATATTTAGGCTTACCTTGAATCCGTACCAATTAGTTGGCGTAGGATAGCGTTAGCAATTCTGTATTGAAAGACTTGTAAACAATTCAATCGACTTATCAAGATTAGTCTAGCCAAGTTTAAACTGGCTTCGACCCTTTCCTTAAAATCATACATGCATCTCATAATGTTAATCATTTGAAAACCTGGCTAACACGAAGGTTAGACAAGCGTTTAAGAAAAACTTGCCTTCAGCGTCAGCTACAGTATAATTATGTTTCCTTTGGGTTCTTACGGTCTCTACAACACATAATCACATAACATACCACATTAGGTCATGAATGAACATACATAGATATTAAAGAATCTCACCCTACTTCTCAATCTAATCACGTATTAGATTTGTCATTATTGGTTCCGGCTTTCTGTCATTCTTTACATCATTCTTACCAACTTCTGTCTCTTCAATAACTTAATTGAAGTTATTTATACAACTCGTGTCGAGTTTAAACATCCTTTTTTATGGCTTACGAACGTCCTTACGTTATTATCTGAACTCGATCGTCATTGGTTAAGTATGCTTAGTGCATACCGTTTTCTTTCATCTTCAATTGATTTACTTTAACTCTAAGTGATCATACTAGAGTTTTAATTATGACTTAATAATGTTTTATTAAGTCCCTTAGTTCATTGTTAAACAATTTCCCTTCATTCTCTACTTGTAACCATTCTTCACTGTTTAAGTTTTAAGGATGAAATACAATACCGAACTATTACACTTGATGTAGGCCACATGGCCATCACACTTATTGTTCAACAATCCGGACTCGGTGACATTGCGTGTGAGTCTCTAGAAGTTATATGTCGCTACTGCCATGACTCTCCAGGGGCTGATGGCCACTTTGGCACTGCGGCGTGACTTACTTTTCCTTGATTGGCGCCGCGGCGCCAGTACTCAGCACCAGAAAATTTTTACAGACTTTTCTTTTAGTGAGATTCCCGGCTTCGTAACTTCTTCGTTATAAGTCCGAATTGGCTCGTTCAAGAGCCTACGGTTCAAAAATTACATACTCTACGTGTACATGCAAGAATTTTATCTATTCTTCTTCGTTTGCTAAAAATTCACCTATTAGTCCATTTTTAACGAAAACGATAAACGTTCATGAACGTTCAACGCTCGTTTCTTCGTTCTAAGTCAGAATCCAGCCATTTTTGAGTCCGCAACTCTATAATGCCAAATAAGACTTGTCTCCATTGCAAACTAATGTTTCCAAGCTAAATATCAAAATTCAACTTCCATTCCGAGAATTTCACGAATTCGACGATTGTCGTCTAATCGTGAGAATTCCGGCGAAACTTCGTTACTTGAGATTTTTAAACCATTTCAATTGGATTCAATCCATTATACTAACATCTTGACATACATGCTTCATTAACTTATAAACATGATAAGTTATTACTTGTTCTTAATAAATTCAAAACTCATAAACTACTTATAATTCTATTTCTTATGATTTATCATGGTTTTAATCTTTTACCCATCATTCTTGCATCTTCTTATCATACTAATGCCATTAATGTAAACATGTTACAAGTTCTTACAATTTCTTATTAAGTTCCTACTAACTCCATCACCATTATCATATGACAAGTTCTTACAAGATCTTCACAAGTTCATAACTTATATAAGTAAAAATGACTTGTTCATGACTTATTACGGCTTATTAAGACTTAAGCCCTTTGGTTTATCATTCCTTAGCATACTAGTTCTACCAATACCCCCTTCTCTAACTATGGAAGAGAAAGAGAAACATGGTTCAAGAACACTTACTCTTTGATGATATCTTGCTTAATATTTGATCTCCTTCTTGCTTCTTGAAATATGAAAGACTAACTTTCTAACTTATTCTCTCTAACCAATAAGTTATAAGTTATTGGTGGAAAAGCTAACAAAGAAAGTATAACTTATATGTGCTTATTCTCTCTACCAAATATGCTCTCAACTTAAGTTGGATGAAAAACTAACAACCAACAAATGAAAACAAAGCTTACTATTTATAGAAAATCCTAGATGAGGGCATAATGGTCATTAAGCCACTTCCACCTCCTTAATCCACCTCCTTACTATTCATTACTTAGCTCTTAAGTTAACTTGCTCTCTAAATTAATTACTTGGTCATTACACTTACTTAATCATTAAGTATACTTGATTATCACATTAATCACTTTGTGTGCTCACCACACTTACTTAGCCTCTAAGTTTGCTTGATCATCACCTTGGATCATCCATGGGTTGCTCCATAGTTCTTGCCCATTGGATACTTACTTGGGCTTAGGTTAATTAAATTAACTTCTACTTAATCATTTGGGCTTGCACATTATTTTACTTTGGGCTTGTAATTAAACAATCATTGGGCTTGTCTATATAAACTCACATTGGACTTAACCATCCCATACATGGGCTCACATAATACCTAACAAATCCTACTAATTCCTTTCTCTTGGCTTAAAGCCTTATAACATATATTATACGTATTAATCTCGTATTTTAACTCGTATACTATTCATCATATACGATATACTATCATTCATACACATTCGTATAATACTTCATTTCATACTCGTATTCATTCATTCGCATAACACCTACACATTGTATGATCAACGCTTAATTAATTAATTGCATTACATTTCCTTCTCATAAATAATTTTCCTTAAACGTTAGGTTTTAAGTCCACATGCAAAATATTACGTTTTCTATAACTGAAATATTATTGGATATTCCATCTCACCTTGATATTCTATCATTACGTATTTCTCGGAAGTTCAAAAATAATTCACGAGCAGAAATGCGTGAATATTATTTTTCGGAAACTTTCTCGGAAAGCTTTTATTTTCTGCTTGGAAATTCAAACACTTAAATTCTATCACATAGCCAAAATACTACGACGTTCTGATATTTCTAGGTCATAGAACGACCTTCGATTAGCTTGCTCCATAAATAATCAATTAAATTCATTTAATAAAAATAAAAATCTAATTCTCAAAAAAATCCAATTTTCTCGGGCGTTACAGGTATGCTTCTTATTGGGACGAGATGGAGCATAAAACGCACTCGTTTTAATGGAAATGGAAAGCGAGATGGAGCGTAAAACACACTTGTTTAAATGGAAATGAAAAGTGAGATGGAACGTAAAATGCACTCGCTATTTACACATATAAAAAAAATAATTATCAATAAACACCGCGAGAAAGTGCGAAAATAACCCTCGTGAGTAAAAACAAAGCAGAATAAACCCATTGTTGAACCTTAGTTTGTATTGATGTGTTGGAGTAGTTGATGTCTCATTAGTATATGCAGTTCTTGATTTAAACTTCAATTTTCTGCCTTACGCAATAAAGCATGTGGTATTTTCACCTTTGTCAAGCTTATCTTCGAACACATCACACTCACAAATCATCTTTATAGCAGGTTAGGATTATCTGATTGTATGTCATTATGCCTTTAACTTAGTTTGATGTTTTGTTCTTGAATCTTGATATTTCTCTGAGGCATGTCTCACTGGAATTCATAACATGGCTGGAAATCTGGGGATTCATTGTCATAGTAGCGTAGCTTGCATAGCATGTAGATTGCATTAGCATTGTTGTTGCTTGAGGACAAGCAACGGTTTAAGTTTGGAGGTATTTGATAAGTGGATTTTATATACACTTATCCGGTATCTTTTACTTGAATTAGTTTCTTATATTCATGTGTCTTAGTTACTTTTCTTGCATTTTATGTTCATTTTGTAGGTATTATGTTTGGGAGCGGTGTGAGCGATTATTGGTAATGAAAAGTAAAGAAAAGGCAATCCGGACATCATTTGGGCTTTCATGTTTACTTCATGTGTTGGTTTGGAACTTAGCTTACAGTATAGAGCGTCTTCATAGCTTTCCGGAACATCTTGAATCGCTCTAATCGGAGTTCGGATGCAAGAGTTATGATCGTTGTACCAACGGACGTCAAACTTCGCTATTTTGGTTCGCCATTTTCAGAGCAGTCGCTTCTAGCCCAATTTCAAACTTCATCCGGCCAGAATTTCTCAATCATTAAAGAATGAAAGTTGTAGAGCTGGTCGATATCTTTAATTTGATAGGTGACAGGACCCGTAACTCTTCCCGGATCAAAAGTTATGGCCATTTTACCAGAGTAGACTGCAGCAGAAAATCACCCGCGCGCGGGCGCGTGAATTCCCTCGCGACCGCTAGACTTACAGTAACAAAAATACGCGATTTTCAGCCAACTCAGGCCAATTCCTGCGTGGCCGCGCGACTTCGGGTGTTGACCAAAGATGACTTTTCACTAAACAAAGCAGTTGAAACGTAATTGAGAGGGGGATTCAATTAGGGCTTATATATTAGACATATTCTCATGATGTAAACATTATTCCATCCCTTGGGGTCTAAAGCTATCATTATTTCTTTTCTTCTCTTTCTTTTTAGATTAGATTAGAACCCTAGAATAACTAATATTTAGGGATTGAAGCAATTGAAGATCCTTGAAGGTTGAGAAGTGAAACAAGAGAAGAAACTCAGATTTGCTATTCTTGATCCCTAACTCTCTTTACTTCTATTGTATCTTTCAATGTATATTCAATTGTGGATCATAGATTCTAATTCAACTATGAGTTAAACTCTATTTTGGGATTGCAATGGAATCTATTGCCTAGTTTATTTTGACATACTTCATTGTTAGTCTTATTAATTGTTATGAGATTGTCTATTAAGATTCACACTTATTTACTTAGTTGATTGACCATCAATTACTGGGATAACCCATATGAACTTGAAAGATGAAGTATGGGTTTAGATTTGATATTGATAGCTTGTGTTTGTATGTTCTACATGGTGATGGAATATATGATTCATGCTTAGGATAGACATATATCGAAGCACCACTCGTAGTCAATTGAGGACTTCGGTTCAAACCCTAATTATTTATAAATCATATAGACATATAGTGGTTTAGGTAATGTGGGTGTTTATGTGTATTCTATCAATTGTGGATTATATGTGATATGAGTATGGTACATCGAGAGATGGCTATATTTCACTTTCGTGTTCTTGACTAACAATCCGTTATAATTAATTTGGTTTAACTGAAAGTGTGTTGATTTAAATGATGCAATAGGGAAAATTGTAATCTCATGTCTTTATTATCTAGTCTCATTCTAGGGGTAGTTAGGTTTACTTAATTTCGTAGTTTAAATACAAAATATAATATCATTCGTTTAAATAAGACTAAGATGGTTATGGGTTAATGCTTGGTGAACTTTGTTAGTTAATTTTCCGTGGGAACGATGCTTTACTCACTCTTTATTACTTGTTGACCACGTATACTTGCGTGTTGTGCATAACTAAAATTTACCCAACATACATGCTAACACTTTATATGATTGAACAGTTTCATATATTAAGTGAAAGGATATTTTGTTTTAGGACTCTTAATTTAGATGTGTCTATACTTGGTGATAAGGTGCCTTTTCTCCACAAGGATTGTAACTTTGATAAAAAATTGGACTCAGACTTGATGGAAATACAAGAGGACATTGAGATACCTCAAGAGATCAAAGAATGGGTCGAAGACAAACCTAAACCCAACCTTGATCAAACCACCTCCTTCAATCTCGGAACCATAGAAAGCCCTAAACTAATCTAGATTGGTACAGACCTCACTCCAAACCAAAGGAATGACATGGTTACACTATTAACCCAATTCCAGGATGTGTTTGTGGTCTCATGAACAACAATGGTGATCAATGGAGATGACTCCCTCTGTACCAATTGTTCCCTAACGACATGAATGTCTCTGGGCTCCTCCTCTGTAGGTACTGTAGGTACTCGGGGTTCCTCCTCCCCTGCTCGACTAGTTCTTTCAACGTCAGACATCCTGATAACAAAATTTCGAGTTTTAGTTACTAAGTCGTACTAGTGAGCACATAATTTAACACACAAGCGCATAAAGTCTTTTATTATATTTAATGAATTACAAAAATTCATTTCCTAGAATTCGATAAGAGTTTTCCATCACTATGTTCTTTCTATAAGGCTACTACCTAAGGTTGTTTCCCCACCTAAGGTTCATAACCTACAACTTTCATACCAACTTGTGACACCCCCAAATCTGGGTACTTAAATTCCACGGGATTTGGTGTTCAGCTGTACAAATATCATCTATCTATCTACCCATAATAAATGCAAACCATGCAATGGATAGAAATAAAATCTTCCCTTAAGGGTTACAACATCCGAATAATAATTTAATCCCAGGTTAAACTAACCTTAAACATCTGTGCGAAAATATAAATAATAAGTCTTAAGTAACATCAATTCTAATTACATCACATAAATAATCAATCTTCATTACTTGCTAAGCTTGCCCTTGCCTTTACTAGTGGAAGGTTTGTCTACCCTTTCGTTCTTAACTGCAATGTTATTATTACACAAGAGTGAGCACGATTGCCCACAAGTATAACAATATAACAATGAATAATAACATGCGAGAGAAATCATAACTTCTGAAATAAAAGCTAAACTTTTGAATCAAGAATGAATAACATGAATCAAAAGATTTTTGAGGGTCATAAGACCTTGAACTATGTCCTAGGTTAACAAGGGTTATACTTGAAACCTTTAACAGTCATAAGACTATGGACCTTTCTACTCGTACTTAGGGGGATCAACCCTTAGTACCATACTGTGCACAATATCTTAACGCTAACGCATAAGTAAATCCATTTGCAGGGTTGTTCATCTCAGTTTGACATTCGATTCCGCACCAAATGAAGCTTGGTTTGGATAATTCAATAAGCTTTCTAAAATTTAGAACGTTCATCAACTATGGACTAGTCGAATCAATAAGGTTCACTAGTCTAACAAGGCTCAACAATAATGATATTCAAATTGAATAATAATCTCAAGAAGTATACAATAGAACAAATATTGTATAACAATTTCATATTTTGAAAGGATAATAAATCTTTAACATAACAATTCCAACTTGAATAATAGTAATGAGGATTTACTCAAGGTAAATAATAAACTTGAACAATGATAACAAGTAGGGGTATGAAACTTACCTCGTGCGTAGATTACACTTTAATTAAACTCGTTCTTTGATTTAAATCCTACATATCATTTACATTCACAACTCTAGTTAATTATAATATAGTTAACCATCATAAATTCATTCTTTTATCTAAACTTTGGTTATGACTATACTTAGTCAAATATCACACTTATTGTCATATAATAACACTTCATGAATAATAAGCTTCTTATGTATTTCATAATTCAATCCACATGAAATTATTTTATTTACATGTTAAGTATCTATTTTAATATCTCGTTATACTTTTAACATATTTTTATATTCATTACATTAAGTTACTAACACATTGCTAGGCTTAACATTTTAAAAAATAATTCATTCCTGAACTTTCTGGAGAGTGGCGTTCTTGGCACCATCGATACACTTGTACTCAAAGATTATTGTGTATGATGGCGCTCTGACTCGAGACATGGCGATGCGTTGCTGGGAAATAGGCGAGGCGTGAAGCTACTTGCTAGCGTGGCGTCTAAGTTGCGAGAAATGGCGTCATTCGCGAAAAATCGCAAAATATGCCAATTTCTATCAGTTTCTTAATTTCTACACAAATTTAGACATACCCACATGATATAATTCATACATAATCATTACCCATCATTTACATAATGATTTTAACCCATTAAAATACATAATTACTGAATTAAAACATGTAAATTTTCACTGTTCTTTGTGTTCTTGAAGATTTTGAACAAAACATAAAATTTAACACTACAAATTCGTTATAACACCGAATCCATTCGTTTAAGGCTTGGTCTCTTCGTATCAACATGCATAATCAAATGAGAGTGGGGATTTTATAAAAACCTTTATGTTTGACATATTAAAATCACGTATAAGGCCATATGGCCATAACCCATACTCTGTAAGTTTTGATCTACATATATGACGTAATTTCATGAAATTGATGATATGGTTTACAAAATATATATAATTAAATACGATGTGATGTGCCATAACACATACACAACCCATAATAATTACTCATATCCCAATTACAGAGGTTTAAACCAAAAACTTTGAAAGCCATATTCATGAAACTTAAACAACGTAAACATAGAAATTGGGTTTGAAGAGATTACCCAAAGCGTAGTGTAGATTTTAATAAGAGGTGAATTCCTTCTTAAGAATTATCAATTTCTCTTTGACTTCTCAACTCTCTAATTCTCTCCCTCTCTGTTTTTCCAGACTTAGAAATAATAATGAATGAAGAAGAATACGTAATAAAGTAACTGAGTCTTTATAAGAGTTGAGGTCAGTTACTCCATACGTGGTTTACTGCCCTCTACTCCTCTTAAGGCCTCATTTGGCTAGCCTTAAAGGCTTATAACCATTTAATTTAATAAAGCTTTATCATATAGTTTAATTAATGTCTCATTCCTTTATAAAATAAATCAATATCTTATTTAATTTACTTTAAATAATATATAATAATTTCTCATAAATTCACATAGTCACATAAATAAATTTCTCATTAATAAATAATGTCAAATTATTAACTCTCTAATTAATAATTAAATTAATTAAAATACCAATAGGCTTATTAAATATTTCTTTTAATACAATAAGCTCACAGAATCACATACTTCGATAATAAAAATTCTCTACATTAATTTAATAAATGTAAAACATATAATTAAATTAATCTACCACAATTGCATTAATTAATTATTTAATCTAATAATTAAATCATCAAAAATATTTATTTACTTCAATAAATATTAAAATTAAATTACAAAAATCTCGTTCGTCACATCTTTCCCCCCTTAAAAGGATTCTGTCCCCAGAATCACGACTCAATAAATTCAACCTATCACATTCTCCTCCCCTTACAAAGATTCTATCCCCAGAATTGCTTACACATAATTAAGTAAGTAAATGAGGGTAATTCTTCATCATATTCTCTTTGAGTTCCCACGTAGCTTCTTCAACGTTGTGGTTCCTCGAAATTACCTTAACAGAAGGTATTACTTTATTTCTAAGAACTTGTTCTTTTCTGTCGATAATTTGAACAGGAATTTCCTCGTAAGATAAGTCTTTTTCAAAATGTAGGGGTTCGTATTCAATTACATGCTTGTGATCAGCTCTGTAGGGTCGTAACACAGAAACATGGAAGACGTTGTGGACATTCTCGAGTGCTGGAGGTAGGGTTACCTCGTACGCAACTTCTCCGATTCTTCTCAGTACTTCAAATGGTCCAATGAATCTTGGGCTCAATTTCTCTTTCTTTTCGAACCTGATCTTTCCCTTCCAAGGAGAGACCTTCAAGAAAATATAACTACCTGATTCAAATTTGATATTTTTACGATGTGGATCAGCGTATTTCTTCTGTTAATCTTGAGCTGCTACCAGTCGTGCTCGGATAACTTTGACTATTTCTGTTGTCTTCTATACCAATTCTGGCCCTAGAAATTTCCTTTCACCAACTTCATCCCAGTAAAGCGGAGTTCTGCACTTTCTGCCGTATAACGCTTCATAAGGCGGCATGCCAATACTAGCGTGGTAACTGTTGTTGTAGTCGAACTCTACTAACGGTAGGTGATCATCCCAATTTCCTTTAAAGTCCATCACATAAGCTCTTAACATATCTTCTAATGTCTGAATCGTTCTTTCTCTCTGTTCGTCTGTTTAAGGATGGTATGCTGTACTCATTCGCAATTGCGTACCCATGCATTCCTGAAGACGTTTCTAGAAATTCGATGTGAAGCGGATCTCTATTAGACACAATTAACACCGGGACTCTGTGCCTCGAAACAATCTCTTTTATGTATAACCTCGCCAACTGATCTAAGTTAAATCTGATTTTTATCGAAAGGAAGTGTGCGGATTTCGTCAGTCGGTCAATGATAACCCATACTGCGTCGTAGCCTTTATGAGTCATCGGAAGGCCAACCACGAAGTCCATTGTAATATGTTCCCATTTCCATTCTGGGATCTCTAACAGTTGTAGCAATCCACTTGGTCTCTGATGTTCGTATTTTACTTTTTGACAGGTCAAACACTTGGCAACACATTCTGCAACATCATGTTCCAAATTCGGCCACCAGAAATGTTGTCGAAGATCTTGGTACATCTTGGTACTACCAGGGTGAATCAAATATCGTGAACTATGAGCCTCACTCAAAATGTCTTCCTTAATTTCTTGTGCTGGCGGTACCCAAATTCTACTCTCAAATCTCAGTATTCCTTCCTTATCCATCTTAAATCTCGATTCAGTTCCTTCAGATATCTTCTTTGTCACCTTTTTATATTCTTCGTCCTGAAGCTGAGCCTCCTTTACTTTGTCTAGTAGAGTTGTACCAGATTGCATCTAAAATAGCTTCTCATCAATCTCCATAGGATACTTCACTTCTAACTCTAGTTTCTCCATTTCTGAAATTAGCTCCTCCTGAGCAGTCAACATCATCAATCTTTCACGACCCTTTCTACTTAAGGCGTCGGCAACCCGGATGGTTTAAAATCTGACAGTCATAATCCTTAATTAATTCCAACCATATTCTTTGACGCATATTCAAATCCTTCTGTGTAAAAATATATTTCAGACTGTTGTGGTCCGTATATATTTCACACTTCTCCCCGTAGAGATAGTGCCTCTAAATTTTCAAAGCAAAAACAACTGCAGCTAACTCCAAGTCGTGGGTCAGATATCCCTTCTCATAATCCTTTAATTGTCGTGATGCATACGCAATGACTTTGCCATTTTGCATCATCACACAACCAAGTCCTTTATGCGACGCATCACTATAAATAATAAAATTTCATGTATCATCCGGAAGAGATAACACAGGTGCTGTACTCAACCTCTTCTTCAATTCTTGAAAACTTTCCTCACATTTATCCGTCCAAACAAATTTCACTGCTTTTCGAGTTAAATTCGTTAGCGGAGTTGCGATCTTGGAAAAATCTTGAATGAATCTTCTATAATACCCTGCCAATCCAAGAAAACTTCGTATTCGATGGCATCCTCGTCTGATCCCAGTTGATCACGGCTTCGACTTTGGATGGATATACCGAAATTTCATTTTTATTGATCACATGCCCAAGAAAATTGTACTCGTTCAATCCAAAATTCGCATTTCGAAAACTTGGCATACAACTTTTCCCTTCTCAATACTTCCAATGTTAATCTCAAATGCTCATCATGTTCTTCCTTGGTTTTCGAATAGAACAAAATGTCATCTATAAATACCACTACTAAATTATCCAAAAACGGCTTGAACACACCATTCATTAGTCCCATAAATGCTGCAAGAGCATTCGTAAGACCAAATGACATTACTAAAAATTCATAGTGACCATATCGTGTTCTGAACGCTATCTTCGGTACATCCTCTGGCCTTACCTTCAGTTGATGATAACCGCTTCTCAAGTCTATCTTGGAAAAGTATTTTGCACCCTTCAATTGATCAAACAGGTCGTCGATCCTCGGTAATGGATATCTGTTCTTTATCATGACCTTATTCAGTTCTCTGTAGTCAATGCAGATACGCATCGATCCGTTCTTCTTTTTCACAAATAACACCGGCGCTCCCCACGGTGATACGCTCAGTTGAATGTACTTCTTGTCCAACAATTCTTATAGTTGTACCATTAGTTCTTTCATCTCTACTAGTGCCATTCGGTATGGTGCCTTCGATATTGGAGCAGTTCTGGGCGCCAAATCGATCACGAAATCTACCTCTCTATCTGGTGGAAGTCATGGCAAATCGTCTGGACATACGTCGACGAAGTCCCTCACAATCGGTATTTCTTCTAACTTCAGATTCTCTTTTCGACTGTCGACTATGTAAGCTAAGTATCCTACACAGCCTTGTCTTAACAACTTCCTGGCCAGCATCATCGTCAGACAACTCACTTGTCTAGGCGACTTTTTACCATAAAACACAACCTTTGATGGGGTCATAAGGTTAATACGCTTCTTTTGGCAATCAATTACAGCCCCGTAATTGAATAACCAGTCCATTCCCAATATAACGTCAAATTCCCCAAGTCGAATAGGGTTAAGATCTACGTTCATGATATTACCCTTAATATCCACTCTACAGTTCTTATATACGTACTTAACAGGGATTATTTCTCTATTCGCAATTTCTATGTTCATGGGGTAATCCAATTCATCTCTAGGCAAATCTAAATTCTTAGCAAAGTCATCGGATATAAAGGAACAAGTAGCACCCGAATCAAATAAAATATAAGCATTAATTTATTGATCGAAATGATACCTGACACCACATCACGGGACTGAACTGCATCCTGTACCGTCATATTGAAAGTCCTGGCGGTCGATCGGTTTGTTACGGTTGGTCCGGTGATAGTTAAGGCATTTCCACTGTTGTTTCCCCGGTTTCCTCCTGATCCTGATCCTCCCGATCCCTTCCTAGGACAGTCTCTTGCCAGATGGTCCTTCGAACCACAAGTGAAACAAGCACCCTTCTTTGGGTTTGGACAGTTTGGTGCTATGTGGCCTTCCTGACCACAATTGTAGCACACTCGCTTCCCTTTCATGCAAACTCCCAAATGAGCTCTTGATTATATTTGGTCACCACATCGCTTCCACCTTCAGCGAGGATGGCCTTTTCCAATACTCCGATAAATGTGTTTATCTGAAACATTGATACTTACTATATACCCAAGGCTTTAGTCCTTGTTCGAATCTTCTGGCTTTTCTCTCGTCCGTGTGTACTTGATACGGGGCGAACCTCGCTAACTCGTTGAATCTAGCCGCATAATCAGGTACGCTCATATTTCCCTGCTTCAATTCCAGAAATTGAACCTCCATCTGGTTCTGTGAGCTGGTTGGGAAGTATATCTCAAAAAACATTTCTTTAAATCTCTCCCAAGTAATTACACCTTCACCTCCACGAACTTTGTTTGCTTCCCACCAATAGCTAGCTTCAGACTTCAGTATAAATGTTGCAAAAGCGGTCTTCTGGTCTTCTCTAACCCTAACAACGTCGAAAACCTTCTCCATTTCCATAACCCACGTTTGACCCTCGACCGGGTTCATGGAACCTTTAAATTCTGGCGGTCCCACCACCTTGAAATCTTTAAACGTAGTATTTGGTGGAGCTTGAGGTTGATTATTCATTGCTCCAGCTAGCAAGTTAACCAATTGCTGAACAGAATTAGCATTGGCGTTATTATTATTATTGGTAGACTCTTCCTGAGCTGGTTAACGTTGTTGTCTTCTTTGTGGCGGCATATTTCTGTTAAAAAGATATATGCTTATTAAATCTCTATTAATTTCTCTAAATAGTTAATACCTAACTTAACGATTTAATATAATCATTTAACACATCATCTCAAACAACTTAATATATTTAATTCAAACTAAAAGTTTTACATCAAACGATAGCATAACGGCTATTTACATCCACCATCCTGAGATAAAGAATCCACAGGATATAAACATTAAAATATTCCTTCGTTCATAAACATATCGGAATTTACACATAAAAACTAATTAAGTCTTTCACATAATTAAATAAATCCTATCAATGCTGGTTAAGGTGCTGAATAGCCTTGCTACGCTCCTCTTCCATGATGCGAGACATCGTCCTGCGATCCAGCATGTACGATGGAAGTCCTTTGAACTGGATGGGGTACCTCAAGACTCGATCCTGGGCCTCATCCATTGCATGATTAAGTGTAGAGTATGTCTCTCCAAGCTTTGCCTTCTTTGCACGACCATCCTCTTCCGCAAGATCAGCACGACGTGACTCTCTTACCCAACCCTCCTCTGCTATGGCAAGCCTCTCTGAACTCTCTTTCAGATCCTTCTTCAACTTTTCTATCTCTGCGGTCTTATCTTCGGTTTGACCCTTCTCGTGGACCAAATCCCATTCTACATTCCCCAGTCATGAGTGAAGAGTCGAAATCTCCCTCTCCTTCTACTCTAGTGTAATCTGCTGAATAATAGCCCGCTCAGTCAGATCCTGCACCTCATCTCGTAACTCCACGTTATAGTCGTATAATGTGTCGTACATCTCAGCATCAATGGAGTGTTGTGTAAACTCCTCTTCCTCGTCAAATTCCTCCTCAGGATCCTCCTCAGGATCAGTCTCAGGTTCATGCTCCTGACCAACAACGATTATCAATGGAGATGACTCCCTCTGTACCAACTGTTCCCTAATGACATGAATGTCTCTAGGCTCCTCCTCTGTAGGTACTGTAGGTACTCGGGGTTCCTCCTGCCCTACGACTAGTTCCTCCAACGTCAGACATCCTGACAACAAAATTTTGAGTTTTAGTTACTAAGTCGTATTAGTGAGCACATAATTTAACACATAAGCACATAAAGTCTTTTATTATCTTTAATGAATTACAAAAATTCATTTGCTAGAACTCGATAAGAGTTTTCCATCATTATGTTCTTTCTATAAGGCTACTACCTAAGGTTGTTTCCCCACCTAAGGTTCATAACCTACAGCTTTGATACCAACTTGTGACACCCCAAATCCGGGTACTTCAATTCCACGAGATTTAGTGTTCACTGTACAAATATCATCTATCTATCTACCCATAATAAATGCAAACCATGCAATAGATAGAAATAAAATCTTCCCCTTAAGGGTTACAACATTCGAATAATAATACAATCCCAGGTTAAACTAACCTTAAACATCTGTGCAGAAATATAAACAATCTTAAGTAACATCAATTCTAATTACATCACATAAATAATCAGTCTTCATTACTTGCTAAGCTTGCCATTGCCTTTACTAGTAGAAGGTTAAATGCATACTTCGTCGTTTTAATCGCAATGTTATTATTACGCAAGAGTGAGCACGATTGCCCACAAGTATAACAATATATAACAATGAATAATAACATGCGAGAGAAATAATAACTTCTGAAATAAAAGCTCAACTTTTGAATCAAGAATGAATAACAAGAATCAAAAGATTTTTGAGGGTCATAAGACCTTGAACTATGTCCTAGGTTAACAAGGGTTATACTTGAAACCTTTAACAGTCATAAGACTATGGAGCTTTCTACTCGTACTTAGGGGGATCAGCCCTTAGTACCATACTGTGTATAATATCTTAACGCTAACGCATAAGTAAATCGCTTTGCAGGGTTGTTCATCACAGTTTGACATTCGAGTCTGCACCAAAGGAAGTTTGGTTTGGATAATTCAATAAGGGTTCTAAAATTTAGAACGTGCATCAACTATGGACTAGTCAAATCAATAAGGTTCACTAGTCTAACAAGGTTCAACAATAATGATATTCAAATTGAATAATAATCTCAAGAAGTATACAGTAGAACAAATATTATATAATAATTTCATATTTTGAAAGGATAATAAATTTTTAATATAACAATTCGAACTTGAATAATAGTAATGAGGATTTACTCAAGGTAAATAATAAACTTAAACAATGATAACAAGTAGGGGTAGGAAACTTGCCTCGTGCGTAGATTACACTTTACTTAAACTCGTTCTTTGATTTAAATCCTACATATCATTTACATTCACAACTCTAGTTAATTATAATATAGTTAACCATCATAAATTCATTCTTTCCTGAACTTTCTGGAGAGTGGTACGCTGTGACGAGACACGGCTTTCATGCATGCAGTGGCAAAATAAGGCCATGAAATAGCCATATGGCCTTATAGGTGATTTTAATATGTCAAACATAAAGGTTTTTATAAAATTCCCACTCTCATTTGATTATGCATTTTTATATGATGAGACCAAGCCTTAAACGAACGGATTCGGTGTTGTAACGAATCCGTAGTGTTAAATTTTATATTTTGTTCAAAATCTTCATGAACACAAAGAAGAGTGAAAATTTGCATGTTTTAATTCTGTAATTATGTATTTTAATGGGTTAAAATCATTATGTAAATGATGGGTAATGATTATGTATGAATTATATCACGTGGGTATGTCTAAATTCGTGTAGAAATTAAGAAACTGATAGAAATTGGCTCTTTCTGCGATTTTTCGCGAACTGCCATTTCTGCAACTGGTACGCCGCGCCGCAGCGCCGGCTAACCCATACTCTGTAAGTTTTGATCAATATATATGACGCAATTTCATGAAATTGATTATATGGTTTACAAAATATATATAATTAAATACGATGTGATGTGCCATAACACATACACAACCCATAATAATTACTCATATTCCAATTACAGAGGTTTAAACCAAAAACATTGAAAGCCATATTCATGAAACTTAAACAACGTAAAAATAGAAATTAGGTTTGAAGAGATTACCCAAAGTGTAGTGTAGATTTTAATAAGAGGTGAATTCCTTCTCAAGAATTATCAATTTCTCTCTGACTTCTCAACTCTCTAATTCTCTCCCTCTCTGTTTTGCCAGACTTAGAAATAATAATGAATGAAGAAGAATACGTAATAAAGTAACTGAGTCTTTATGTGCAGAGTTGAGGTCAGTTACTCCATACATGGTTTTACTGCCCTCAACTCCTCTTAAGGCCTCATTTGGCTAGCCTTAAAGGCTTATAACCATTTAATTTAATAAAGCTTTATCATATAGTTTAATTAATGTCACATTCCTTTATAAAATAAATCAATATCTTATTTAATTTACTTTAAATAAAATATAATAATTTCTCATAAATTCACATAGTCACATAATTAAATTTCTCATTAATAAATAATGTCAAATTATTAACTATCTAATTAACAATTAAATTAATTAAAATACCAATAGGCTTATTAAATATTTCTTTTAATACAATAAGCTCACATAATCACATACTTCAATAATAAAAATTCTCTACATTAATTTAATAAATGTAACACATATAATTAAATTAATCTACCACAATTGCATCAATTAATTATTTAATCTAATAATTAAATCATCGAAAATATTTATTTCCTTTAATAAATATTAAAATTAAATTACAAAAATCTCGTTCGTCATATCTTTCCCCCCTTAAAAGGATTCTGTCCCCAGAATCACGACTCAATAAATTCAACCCGTCACAGGAAATTGTGAAACAATTTCAAGCAGGCATCATCATGGTGTCTACATACCCTGAATGGCTATCAAACATAGTCCCGGTGCCTAAACAGGAAGGGAAGGTGCGAGTTTGTATGGATTACCGAGATCTGAATAAAGCTTGCCTTAAAGATAACTTTCCAGTGCCATTTATCCACATTCTCATTGACAATACTGATCAATACGACATGTACTCCTTTCCTGATTGCTTCGCGGGGTACCATCAAATTATGGTTGCTGAAGAGGATCGTGATAAAACTGCATTCATCACTCCTTGGGGAACCTTTTGCTATAGACAGTTGCCATTCGGCCTCATCAATGTCGGAGCTACCTACTAGAGAGCCATGATGGCTCTTTTCAATGATTTAATGCATAAGGAGATAGAGATCTACGTGGATGACATTATTGTTAAGTCCTGAAGGGAGAAAGACCACCTAGACCATCTCAGAAAGTTCTTCAACAGGTTGTATATGTACAAATTGAAGTTGAATCCAGCCAAGTGTGCCTTTGGTGTTAAATTAAGTAAGTTGCTGGTTTTCCAAGTCAGCCACAAGGGGATTGAACTGGATCCCACCAAAATCCAAGCCATCACGGAAATGCCCATTCCTTAGATAGAGAAGGAGATACGGGGATTTTTGGGAAGAATCAACTTCTTTAGCAGGTTTGTTTCCCAACTCATAGTAACTTGTGAGCCTATTTTCAAATTGTTAAGGAAGAACTCCTCCATGAAGTAGAATGATGAGTGCCAGAAGGCCTTCCTTATAATCAAAGAGCAGCTAGTCAAAGCTCCTGTTTTGGTACCACCCAGGGATGATGTTTCCCTGTTCATGTACCTGTCCATATGTGATAATGCCATGGGCTGCATGCTGGGACATAAAGACGATAGAGGCCAAGAGCGAGCTATCTACTACCTTAACAAAAGATTCAGCAATAGTGAACACAAGTACACTCTGATTGAGAAGACTTGTTGTGCTTTAGCATGGGCTTCCATGAGGTTACAACATTACCTCAAAGGTCACACAACCCATCTCATATACCACATTGATCCTCTCAAGTACGTGTTCAGTAAACCTATATTGAACTGTCGACTGTCCAGATGGCAGTTGATCCTACAATAATTTGACATCGTCTACGTGACGCGGAAGTCCATTAAAGGACAAGGAATTGCGGATCAACTTGACATCGCACTTTCAGGGGATTTCAAACCCTTGGAAACATACTTCCCCGATGAAGGGGTAATGATAGTTCAGCAACACCATCAGTACGATGCATGCCAAACATGGAAGATGTATTTTGATGGAGCTGTAAAACTTGGAAGGTTCTGGAGCGGGAGCATTTCTAGCATCTGTTACGGGGGAGCAGCATCCCGTCGCCGTGAAATTACAGTTTGCTAACACCAACAACACAGTTAAGTTTGATGGTTGTATCATGGGGCTAAAACTTGCCCAATCAATGGGCATCAAATGGTTAACTATCTTTGGAGATTTCGAGTTGGTAATCAGACAAACCACATGAATCTATCACACCAAAGGTCTATATTTATTGCCTTACCATCAACAGGTTCTACATATGGCTTCGGAGTTTGAAGAAATATTCTTCCTCCAAATTCCTCGAAATAGGAATGATTTTGCGGATGCGCTAGCAACCTTGGCCTCCTTGATCAACATACATGACAAGGAAGACATGCCAACTCTCACATTTGCCTAACAAAAGGCTCTAGCCTATGGGAATTATATTGGAGAAGTATCAGATGAGCTACCTCCCATCCAACACCCTTGGTATCAACATATCAAGGAGTACTTACAAGATGGATCTACATTCGCTGAGGCGAGCCCGACTGAAAGAAGGCGGATCCATCATCTGGCTATGAAATTCTACCTAAGCGGAGACACACTCTACAAAAGAGATGCAGGATTAGGTCTCCTCAGATGTCTGGACAAGGACCAAGCTCAGAGGCTCATGGATGAAATCCATGGTGGAGTATGTGGCCCACACACGAGCGGCCCTCTACTTGTAAAGAAGATCCTAAGAACAGGGAATTATTGGATCTCTCTTAAGGCTGACTATGAGGATCACGTCAAGAGATGTTATCAATGCCAAATTAATGGGAATGCTATCTACGCCCCTCCAAGGGAGCTCCACAATATGAGTTTGTCTTGGCCCTTCTCAATGTGGGGAATGGATGTGATCGGGCCCATTGAGCCCAAAGCTAGTAATGGGCATCGGTTTATCTTCACCGTGATCGATTACTTCACCAAGTGGGTAGAAGCAGCCTCCTTCCCTAGGGTTGCCAAAGAAGTCATCATTGCTTTCATCAGAAATAATGTCATTTGTCAATATGGACAACCAGAGGTAATTGTATCAGACTTTGCTAAGAACCTCAACAACAAAATGATGGAGGAGTTGTGCATTAAATTCCACATCAAACATCTCAACTCCGGCATCTACCGTCCAAAGATGAATGGTGTTGTTGAAGCGGCTAAAAAAACATCAAGAAAATAATGCAAAAGTTGTCCACCAACCACAAAGGATGGCCTGACTTATTGCCTCTAACTTTGTTAGCCTACAGAACATTAATGTGCACTTCCACTGGGGCAACCCCCTACGCATTAACCTATGGGATGGAAGCAGTGCTCCCCATAGAAGTGGAAATGGAATCCCTCAGAGTGTTGATAGACGCCCAGCTGGATGAAGACCAATGGGTACAAGATAGGTATCACCAATTGTCTCTAATAGACAAAAGGCGTGCCGCTGCTATCTTCCACGGTCAGTTATATCAACAAAGGATCACCAGGTCCTATAATAGAAAAGTCCGGCTATGGCAGTTTAAACAACACGACTTGGTTTTGTAGAAGATCATTGACAACCAAGGTCAATCTAAGGGAAAATTTGGCCCAAACTGGAAGGCCCATTTATTGTCAAGGAGGTATTGACAGGAGGTGCTCTCAGATTACAGGAAATGGATGGCGATGAATTTCCACAGCTTATCAATGTAGACACCATGAAATGGTACTATGTCTGAGGTTACCATCAAGCAAACATCCTAGTTTTGGATCACCATATCCCCAGTCATTTCAGGTTTTCTAACCCTTTACTATATACAACTTCGCTTCACACTCGTCTGCCCCATTAGGAACAGACATACTTTTCTAACCAGCAGCCTGGTTTCAGATCGCCATATCCTTCTTTCAACTTGGTTTTGAACCCTTACTCAACTCTGGTAATCCCATCAGGGATTGAACCTTTAACACTTGCAGTTTTATCCTACTATGGATAAGACTTTTCACACATGTAGTTTGTCCTGTACATGGGATTAAACTTTCTCCCCCGCAGTTTTTCCTGAACACGGGATCAAACTTTTCATTGGCTACAAACCGTCCTGAACATGGGGCGAACTACGCCGACCTAATCTCCTTGATACACGGGAGTATATAGGAAGCCATATTTTATATGTTCCAGTCGCAATAAAACAAAAACAACAAAAACATTTCTATACCCTTCTCAAAAAACAAAAATAACAAAAACTTCTTTATACCCTTTTGCCATATACAACGTTGAACCTCTTACACCAGGTTCAAACTACGCAGACCTGATCTCCTCTTCAATAGGAGTACATAGGCAGCAACTCATGGTTCGGTCTAACCCCTACCAGAACACAAAAACTTGTCAACGGTACTGGGATCATCCTTCAATCCACCATATATCATCGGCTTCAGACCAAAGGGATGGAACTAACTGACCTCCCCATATAAATACGAGAATCGGCGACCATCTAAGCTGCGGTTGATCCTCAAAGAGAAACACCAACTCATAAGAGATGGAACTAACTGGGCTCCCCCGTACAAGGGAATACTAGAGACCATCTATGGTACAGTCAACCTCAGAGATGAAAGCCACACTCCTCTCCACATCTACATATAGAAACCAGTCCCAAGACACCAAAGATGGAAGGGAATACATGCAGATCAACTATTCCTTCTGAAATATTCTGAGACATCTCAATGTCCATCCATCAAGGAGGAATTCAGAATACATCAAGATCACAAGCCCTAAAGAAACATGCAAATATCAAGCAAGAAACAAGGCATAACTAAAAGGTAATTGATCAAAAATATATTTCCCTGCTATATATAATGTTGTTTGATATATACAATATGAACTGTACATGACAAAATGGCTAAGCTAGTGTGTGCAGGTAAGTAAAAGCCCATCTACAAATCAGTGTATATGCGAGCTATCAAGCCCAACATGGAATCTCTCTCAGAAAAAGGAGGTAACGATGTGGTCTCCTGCACAATGGTATCCACGCGAGCTAACAGATCTACAACCATCTGCATGGTGACATTGTGTTCATCAATACATGCACTAAACTCTGCAATAATGCTAGTAGTAAGGGACCTCACTGTGGTACTATCTATAATGACTGCATCCCGGGCAAATATAGCGCCATCCCGCTCAACTATTATGGTATCTCTGGCTGATCTGGCCTCATCCCGCTCCTCAATAGTAGCATCTCTTTGTGTTAATGCCTCGTCTCTCTCTAATAGAGCGGCATCTCTCCCATCAAGAGTTGTCAACATCAGGGCTCTAGCCTGATCCCTCTCAAAGGTCATCAGATGAAGACCTTGCTTAAAGTGATGTGATGAATGCTAGATCACGATAGTGCTAGTACTGGGAGAATCTACAAGAGCTGTTGGCAACCTAGTGAATGGCTCCTCCTCAGTGTGGGAATCAATGTCGTCCATGAGATCTCCACCATCTAAATTAATACCCAACACTGTGGATACTGCCGCAGTCGATAATGTCTCTGTCTCCATCCACGTAGAGTACTCTAACGAACAGCCCGAATGGCTAAAAGAAAAATCAGCTATCTCACGCTGATCCCAACAAGCATACACTCGGGATCGGTCCTCAATTAATAAGTGGCGAGAAGCTAAGCGCTGACCTAATGCCCCCTCAAAAGGATGGAAATCATGGAACTGGTCAAACTGTGACATCACAGCCAGTGGGTGGTAGATAGTCATTGTAAGACCCCAACTTTTATGAATAAAGAATAATTTTCTTAAAATATATTTTTGAATATTATGGTGTGGATTTGATATAATGTTATAGTTGTGGGTAATATTTACAAATTTTGAAAAGTAAGCAAGTGGTTATATAATATTCGATTGGTCGGGGAATATTCGTACGACGGCACAATCATTGGTGGACCCTACAACAGAAGTATTGTCGTAGTTAGAAAACGACAAAATTATCTTTCTATAAAAATAACGGCGGAGGTGTTACCGTTAAAAATGTTGAACTACCCCGGTAGTAAAAGTACAGTAATACGCGTGGGTGCATAGTAGCACACGGTATTGATTATTGATGCTTACGTGAGAAGTCACTCAATTATACTCAATTATTGCTACCGTAATTACTGCATCATATCTCTCATATTATTGATTCAATTATTGTTACAAAGATCATCTCGCATATAATATGATATATTATTAAATCAATAATTGAGATGGCAAAGTTATTCATATTATTATTTGCAATATTGACAATGTCTTGAAGTTCATCACAGCGGAGGGTTGGTCACCTAATCATGCTACCAATAAGGAGAAATCCTTATCGAAAGCCCCTCTTTCCGGTAACGACCGGTCATAAATAAATATTGTAAATTATAATATTAATGATGAATAAGTTCGTGTTGATTAAAGATGAATTTTATAGTTCCATTGTGTTGGAATTATTTGTGTTAGTGGAAATCGACATTTGTTTCGATAATAATTGATGTCTGGAGGTTATATTGTTCAATCGGGTATTCGGGGCACTTTTCGTATCGGAGTACTATTCACGAGTTATAATAGTAAATCACTATGGACCGCTAGTTTAAAGTTTTAATGGTAAACCAATATGGACCGTACGTTTAAAAGTAAATCAATCTGGACCGTTCATGAATTAGTTACTATTCAGTCCATTCTCCTATAAATAGAAGCTCATTAATTCATTATTTCTTACAAATTCACTGAAACTCTAGAGAGAGAAACTATAGAGGAAAAGAAGAAAAGTATTCTGTTACTTCACTACTCCAATATCCAGTTTCTTATAAGGTAGGGGATATTATTTGTTGTACTCGTAAGGGGTATTATTTCTTTCGTATTCATGAAGAGAACTTCTGTTATTCCATTCTTTATTAATCTATTGGAATAACCTGTATGTGCGGTCTATCGCATGCCTGGTGAATTTTGTTGTAATTCCATTCTTATTATTCTGTTGGAATAACCTATTTATGCGAAGTACCGCATACATGGTTAAATTCTTCTAATATTTTGTTCTTTATTATTCTGTTTTAATATCCATGTACATGCGTTCTGCTTTGACCGGTTCCATTATTTATTATTATGTCAAAATATCCTCGCTGCATGCGCTTACTGGCTGGACTCGGTTCCATTTTTATTATCCAAATCATCAATATCCTCGTCTGCAAGCGTTTCGGCGGAACTCGGTTCCATTATTTATTATTCTGTTGGGAATAACCTGTCTGTGCAGTTTATCACACGCATGGTGAATCCTTCTGTTATTTCATTCTTTATTATTCTGTTGGAATAACCTGTCTATATGGATTACCATATGCATGGTAAATGATCCTTCGTATTCATTCCTTATTAAATTGTGGAAATGATCTATCTACGTGGATTACCGCATGGCGGGTGAAAATCCATTGCAGTTTCATATATTCTATTATACTCAGTTGGTTAAAGCTTTGACTTCTATACTCCATGAAATTAGTGGAATATCCTTGATATTTGCGCTTCATCCAGTATCTTTTCATGGAAATATTTTTCTGAGCATTCTTGAATTTTACTCCACAAAGCAGTATCATGTTGACAATTTGGACGTTATTAAGTTCAGGATAAATTAACTTATAAATCTTTAAAATTTATTCATGAACTTATTTTATTGAATTGTCATCATCCTCATGTTTATAATATGTTGAAAGTCATCTTTGGCTTACGTGCATAGATGGACGTGGTATGATTATGACCAGGGATTATTCAGTATAATCATGACCGTAATGTGATGAATGATGCGGTAAAAGTCCTCATTGGCATCTAGTTCATTAGTGGATAGTTGTTGGTGTGATTATAACCGGGGATTATTCCGTATAGTCATGACCGTTGATGATTACAGGAATATCCTTGGTCGTGGAGCAGGGATGATTCGATTTTATTTATTAAGCTGAGTCTCAGCGATAAAGTTGATGAAAAACTTTTTAAATCATAGAAGATAGTAGATTTTATACCTTACTTGACACTTCTAATGGATTGATTGATCCGCTGCAATTAAACTTGTTGTCTATTATATTCTATCAGTTTAACATTGTTGAAGGCTAATGATAATTTATTCAGCATTATCATAGTCATAATGTTTCTTACTGGGCTAGTTGAGCTCACCCTTTCTTTCACTGTTCTCTTCAGGAATTGAGAACGTAGCTGGGACTAGTCGGGGAACAGAGTGATGATCCTAGATGGTGCATTAATAGTCCTCACTATTCTGTGAAATAGTGTGATAATAAATGTAATGAGGACTCCATTAAGTGTGGATATTGTCTAGATGACAATATTTGTATTAAAACTCACAGCCTATGTTTTGTCGTATTTTACACGACTGTTGTATAATTAAGTTGTATTTGTATCCAGTACCTTGTATCTGGCGACTCAAGATGGATGATTTATACCTGTTTTGGGGGCGTCACATTTGGTATCAAAGCTTAGGGATATGATCCCTGACTGAGATGTGAGACAAGAACTAGGAGGGGAGAGACAGGGAATTCTTTTGCTAGTATGACCTACCTAAGTTTATTTGGTATTTAACTGGTCGGTTAGAGTATAGGGATAATATGTGATATATTAATTAACCCTTGTTTTGTGGTAGTATTGAAAAATGGCATCCGAAAATGTTGAGATAAGGAATGAAGCACATGAGATATTGGAGTCACCACAGATTAATACCCAGGATAATGTGCAACATGAAGACAATAATCCTCAGGTGAACAACAACACCGACCAAATGGCGAACGACGGAATGTTTAGAAGCTTTCTACAATTCGTACAACATCAGGCAAGAGAAACTCCTGTCCAAAATGTAGGTGGAAACATTAAAAACTCTCGAACAGTCACCGCTAAACAGTTCAAGGAGCTGGGACTAGTAGAGTTTATTGGAGAGCCAAAACCACTTAAAGTGGATGCATGGATAAAGCAGATCACCAAGATATTTAATGTCTTGGAATGCTCCGAGGAGCAAAAGGTTCCTTTCGCCACCTTTATGTTGCGAGGAGAGGCAGATTACTGGTGGGAATCAATAAAGCGTACTCAACCTGCCGCACTGAAGATGTCTTGGGAGAGGTTCCAAGAACTGTTCAACGACAAATACTTTCTCGAAAGTATTCATCACATTAAAGAGGTAGAGTTCATCAAGTTGGAGTAGAACAATATGACCGTGGCGCAGTACGAAGCTAAGTTTGCCGAGTTGTCCCAGTTTGCGTCCCACTTGGTTGATAATGAGGAGAGAATGACGCAGATATTTTTAAGAGGTTTGAAACTAGAGATACGTCAATATCTTATTTCTAATAAACTGTGTTTGTATTTAGATGCTGTAAATAGGGCTCAGTTATTAGAGCGCGATAACGGGTCAACGTAACCAAGAGAAAGCAGCTGGCAGAATGAAAATACCAGTGGTAACAGTCATCGAAGCGGTGACAACAAACGTGGAGGGAATCAACATGCCAGAAATGGTAACCACTTCGGTGGTAATCATAACCAAGATAATAAAAGTGGGAGTTTCAAGAAGAGGAGATTTATTAATGATGGAAGGACGTCAGCACCAACACCTGTTGTTAAAGAGGGAGAACAACCGCCGGTCGTATGTTACAAATGCGGACGGGAGGGACACATCAGTCCAAACTATACGCAACAGTCCAAAGCATGTTACAATTGTGGAAGAGATGGTCACCCAACCCGATTTTATCATGCACCGAAGTTAAGTCTAGCTGGGATGGAGGCATCAAAGTCCATCCCAGACAAGATAAAACCAGTAGTTCAAGGGAGAGCGTTTGTTGTAACCTCCCAGAAAGCAAGGAACCCAAACGAGGTAATCACGGGTAAGCTTATCATAAACTCTAGTGAAGTATATACCTTATTTGATATCGACTCTACCCATTCTTTTATTTCTCCTACTTGTGCTCAACGTTTAAATTTGACTCCAGAGAAATTGGACTTTAACTTATCGGTTGAAACTCCATTGGGAGAAACCTTCATTACATCCATGGTTTATAAGTCTTGTTTGATTCAAATCGGTAACCACACATTACCTGTCGATCTTATTTCTTTAAAAATACTTGTGTTTGACGTAATTCTAGGGATTGATTGGTTAACTACTCATCATACAAAAATTGATTGTTTTCGTAAGGTTGTTAGTTTTCATATTCCTAATCAACCTATTATGCGAATTCAAGCGACCAAACCATTAAAATTAATCACGGTCATTTCAAGCCATAAAGCTATTCGTTTATTGAAAAATGGATGTCAAGCTTTCTTAGCTCATGTCACAGATTTAAACAAAAATACGTCAGTTTTGAATGATATTTCTATTGTTAATAAATTTCCTGACGTATTCCCTGAAGAACTTCCTAGCCTACCCCCAGAGCGTGAAATTGAATTTTGTATCGACCTTGAACCTAGTACAAAACCCATTTCCAAAGCCCCATATCGAATGGCTCCTATTGAACTTCAGGAGTTAAAGACCCAATTGCAGGAATTGTTAGACATTGGTTTCATTCGTCCTAGTACATCTCCTTGGGGTGCTCCTGTTCTATTCGTGAAGAAGAAAGATGGGAGTATGCGACTTTGTATTGACTACCGAGAATTGAACCATGTCACCATCAAGAATAGGTATCTCATACTTTCGCATTGATGACCTTGTTTGACCATTGTAAGAGCACAATTCTTTTCAAAGATCGATCTTCGCTCGATATCATCAAATTTGAAGGTTAAAACTGAGGATATTCCAAAGACTGCCTTCAGAACTTGGTACGGGCATTATGAATTTTTGGTCATGTCTTTTGGATTTACTAATGCTCATGTTGGCTTCATGGATATGATGAACCGAGTATTCAAGGAATATTTGGATCACTTTGTGGTTGTCTTTATTGATGACATTCTCATATATTCCAAAAGCCGTGAAGATCATGAGCAACACTTGAGGCTGATACTCCAAAAGCTTCGTGAAAATAAGCTTTATGCCAAGTTAAAGAAATGTGAGTTCTAGCTTGAGGAAGTTGCATTCATTGGGCATGTGATATCAAATCATGGAATATCTGTTGACTCGGCAAAGATTGAAGCTATTCAAAGCTGGGAGCAACCTAAGTCAGTGACCGAAGTACGTAGCTTTCTTGGCTTAGCTGGTTATTATCGGAGATTCGTGGAAGGATTTTCTCGAACCGCTACTCCATTAACTCAACTGACTCGAAAAGATATAAAGTTCGGTTGGAAGGAGGAATGTGAGAAGAGTTTTCAAGAACTCAAGGGAAGACTCATTTCAGCACCTGTTCTGACAATACCATCTGGCTCAGAGGGATTTGTTATCTATAATGATGCTTCGGGCAAAGGTTTAGGATGTGTTCTCATGCAACATGGGAAATTCATAGCATATGCCTCTTGGCAACTCAAAGAATGTGAGAGGAATTATCCTACTCATGATCTAGAGTTGGCAGCTGTTGTCTTTGCACTTAAGATTTGGAGGCATTACCTGTATGGAGAGAAGGTGAAGATCTATATGGATCATAAAAGCCTCAAATATTTCTTCACCCAAAAAGAACTCAACATGCGGCAATGACGTTGGCTTGAACTGTTGAAAGATTATGATCATACCATTCAATACTGTGACAACCCCAAAATAGGTCCAATCCATCCAACCTATTCTGAGTCGCCAAATACATGGTACAGAAAACAACTGCAACTTTATTACAACAATTGTTGTACAAAATACAAAAACACATATGTTGTGAGTTTGGATACAAATATATACCAAATGTGACACATGTCCCAACCGTGGACAGCACCTCACAGTGACACCTTACATAAAGGTATAGTCAAAAACTGTTTTAAAAATTAAAATCTTTGGGAAGTGCTCAAGAAAACCTTCGTACATGGGGGGCCATGCGTCTAGGTTATAATAGATATCATATGGCCACAAAATTATCCTTGGTTGACCCAATAGACCCCAAAGAAAAACGAGAAGATTACTATCATATTCTTTCCAAGGGTGAGTCTTCTCTTGACATATCATTATCTCCACTGTCTCTAATTGAGAGTTATACTTCAACCAAACACCAAGATTATATAGGTAGTGCTCGTATATATACTCAGCAAGTGGATGAACACATCCTTGTCTTATGATGACACGAGGTTGTATGTCATTAGACATCTTGTATGATAGTGGCAAAACATCCTTCCAACGTGGGTTCGTTCGCTTTCACCTATTTAGGGAGAACCTCAACGACTATAGACCACCGCTTCTATTCTCCTCGTTATCCTCGCTCGACCCAAATACACTTTTATTACACGAAAGGAATTGTGAAGCAAAAGGGTGAGCACAACTAGCTCAAGAAAGAATATCATGACTAAAGATAATTAAATTATCAATAGCCTTCATCGATAATAAATCGAGATTTAGAACATATGGTAGATGATAAAACTTTTCAACCATAGTCATGCGGTAAACGAGCAATCCATTAGAAGAGTCAAATAGACCATAAAGTCTATTATCTTCTCCACATTAAAAGTCCACCAACAATGTTTTATCCCTGTAACATTAATCAACAGTTCCTTTCCACAATTATATGAATAACTCATAATCATAATTGTAATTCTAAATTCTTCTTCGCATCCAAGACGAAGATAATTTTCATCACCTGTCTTTACCTGAAACATCAAATATCATGGTTATACCAAATCACAGTTCATGTTCATAATCATACTAATAAATTCATCTTTGCACTACGGGAAAAAGATATTCGTCAAAAGTTCATTTTTGCACTACAGGCCAAAGATATTCAACAACAGGTCATCTTTGCACTACGAGCCAAAGATATTCAACAACAGATCATCTTTTCACTACAGGCCAAAGATATTCATATCTCAAAGAAATATATAATCATTTCAAAATCTATATAAACCATAATTATAACCATGTTGATCAATTCACCTTTGCACTTAAGCTAAAAATATTCAATTGTAAATTCAATAGTCATGATCATACCAAATCACAATTCATCTTTTTGCACTCTCGGCCAAAGAGAACCCATAGTCATGATCATACCAATAATCTACCCATCTTTACACTCAAGTCAAAGACAAATTTCTTCACCAAGATTATAAAAATATTATATATGATAATAAAAACCATAACATCAAAACATGGATTTAATTTCAAGAGTAAGATTCATAAATCAACGATAATTTGGTCAGAAAAAGAAACCAATTTTATTGTGAATAGTACCCGTGAATAGTAACTCATGAATAGTAACTCGTGAATAGTAACTCATGAATAGTAACTCGTGAATAGTAACTCATGTTTAGTAACTCGTGAATAGTAAATCATGAATAGTAATTTGTGAATAATAACTCATAAATAGTAACTCGTGAATAGTAACTCATGAATAGTACTCCGTATTTGTACATAGTACCGTATACGTAAATAATGTCATATACATGAATAATGTCGTATATGTGAATAGTACTGTATACGTGAATAGTGCCGTATACGTGAATAGTAATCCCGACTCAAAAAGGTAGAAATTCCACAATAAGATCCATACCAATATGTCAGTATAATGATATTGAAAGAATAACATCATTATGAAGAATATAACATCCCTTAATATCCCGTACTATCCCTTACAATCCCTTAAAATCCCTTACTATTCCTTACTTCAAAAGAGCAGCACTTCTGACTGGATATCAGATATGACGCTGAAGGAAACTTGCACTGAAGAATAGAAACTCACCAAGTATCTAAATACTCACAAAATACACTCGATAATCTAGAGAGAGAAAGAGAGAAAACTTGTTTCGGTGTGATTTTCAATTCTAACTTAACCATCTATTTATAGGAAAATGTTAAGACGTAAAAGCGGGACTTGACTCACTACACGATGATGGCTTTACACTGCTAGTATTTCACCCACCAAAAATCAGCCATCTCCCCCAACAACCAAAAGTGGGGCCCACCCATTCCTATAATTTTCCACTAAAATCATTTATAAACCTAATTTTTGAATCAGTCACCTCTTAAAATTCATAACAAATTATTCGTTCATTTTTAACTGTTCAAAATTTGTGGACATATACTCAACTTATATATGTATAACATATCCAAAAATTGCAATGATCCAATGGTTGGATTAAATATTATAACTCACACAATAAAGCTGTAATAACACCGATTTGATCTTTAATACCTCCAATCCGACAAAATACTGATAAAACACCTCAACATTAACTCCTTCATTTATAACCACATAAATAAACCCATCATTTATATCCACATCAAATAAATATTTCCTTATCATATAAATTAATAATTAATTATTCACAAATAATATTACAGAATCACAATTATGACAACCAGTAGCTTCTCGAGAAAGAGGGGACTTTCCAATAAGAATTTCTCCTTCTTCGGCGCGCAATTATGTGACCAAACCTCTCCTTGATGAACTTTCTAGACATTGCCAATAATGTTATCTAATAATATTATTCAAATAATATGAATTATTGATCCGATAATGGGAAATATCAAAAGACAATTATTGAAACAACAATAATATAAAATATCAATGCGTGAATTATTTAATCAATAAAATAAAATATTGAATAATGAATTCTGTAATAATTATTGAGTAGTGCCTTCTTACGTAAGGATCAATAATTCAACAATCTCGCAATATCTGGTAGTGCTATCAACGTGCAACCACGCGTATTCGTATTTTAACCATCGGGTATTCCAACAGTGTTAACGGAAACAACTACGCCATTATTCAATTTTGTCATTTTCTTCTTCTGACAGTTATCCATTATGGGGCCCACAAATCGTTCTTGTGCGTCGCATTTAATATTCCCTTTACGTAAAAGAATATTCCACGACCAAACGAATATTCACCGACAATAATGAATACTTTATAACCATTGCGTATTTTTAAAAAAAAAATTCATATATCGCCTTTAACTTTAACTTTTATCAATTTAACCATTTACTGAATAGAAAAATTGAATACTTTTATTTCATAAAATTCGAGGTCTTACAATCTCCCCTCCTTATGAAATTTCGTCCTCGAAATTTACGTACCTGGTATTGCAAAGAGTTGAGAATACCTTGCTTTCATTTCAGATTCCATCTTCCATGTTATCATGATTTCTCCATTGCTCATCTCCTGTATTTCAGATATCATTCTAGAATACAGCTTCAAAACAAGGGTTAATTAAACAAATTAACATATCACATAATATCCCGATATTATGACTGACCAACAAATAAGCTTAGGTAGGACACACTAGCGAAGGATTACTCATCTCTCCCCTCCTAGTTCTATTCCCCGATCTCTGCCAGAGACCATATCCCTAAGCTCTGATACCAACTGTGACTCATGTCCCAATAATGGGCGACACCTCACAAAGGTACCTATCGATTTACACCATGAGAATCAGCGTCCCTACGAGAGAGTCCGGATTCTGCATCCCCATCAACAGAAGTCACCAAAGAAGAGGCTCTCGGGCTCTTTACTTATAGCTCGATACCAACTGTGACAACCCCAAAATAGGTCCAATCCATCCAACCTATTCCGAGTCCCAAATACATGGTACAGAAAACAACTACAACTTTATTACAACAATTGTCGTACAAAATACAACAACACGTATGCTGTGAGTTTGGATACAAATATATACCAAATGTGATACATGTCCCAACCGTGGATAGCACCTCACAATGACACCTTACATAAAGGTATAGTCAAAAACTGTTTTAAAAATTAAAATCTTTGGGAAGTGCTCAAGGAAACCTTCGTACATGGGGGGCCATGCGTCTAGGTTATAATAGATATCATATGGCCACAGAATTATCCTTGGTTGACCCAATAGACCCCAAAGAAAAATGAGAAGATTACTATCATATTCTTTCCAATGGTGAGTCTTCTCTTGACATATCATTATCTCCATTGTCTCTAATTGAGAGTTATACTTCAACCAAACACCAAGATTATATAGGTAGTGCTCGTAGATATACTTAGCAAGTGGATGAGCACATCCCTGTCTTATGATGACACGAGGTTGTATGTCATTAGACATCTTGTATGATAGTGGCAAAACATCCTTCCAACGTTGGGTTCGCCTCACCTATTTAGGGAGAACCTCAACAGCTATAGACCACCGTTCTATTCCCCTGTTATCCCTCGCTCGACCAAGCTACACTTTTATTACCTGAAAGGAATTGTGAAGCAAAAGGGTGAGCACAACTAGCTCAGTAAAGAATATCATGACTAAAGATAATTAAATTATCAATAGCCTTCATCAGTAATAAATCAGAGATTTAGAACATATGGTAGATGATAAAACTTTTCAACCATAGTTGCGGTGAACGAAGCGATCCATTAGAAGAGTCAAATAGACCATAAAGTCTATTATCTTCTCCACATTAAAAGTCCACCAACAATGTTTTATCCTCGTAACATTAATCAACAGCCTTTCCACAATTATATGAATAACTCATAATCATAATTGTAATTCTAAATTCCTCTTCGCATCCAAGACTAAGATAATTTTCATCACCTGTCTTTACCTGAAACATCAAAGATCATGGTTATACCAAATCACAGTTCATGTTCATAATCATACTAATAAATTCATCTTTGCACTACGGGCAAAAGATATTCGTCAAAAGTTCATCTTTGCACTACAGGCCAAAGATATTCAACAACAGGTCATCTTTGCACTACGGGCTAAAGATATTCAACAACAGATCATCTTTTCACTACAGGCCAAAGATATTCATATCTCAAAGAAATATATAATCATTTCAAAATCTATATAAACCATAATTATAACCATGTTGATCAATTCACCTTTGCACTTAAGCTAAAAATATTCAATTGTAAATTCAATGGTCATGATCATACTAGTCACAATTCATCTTTGCACTACTGGCCAAAGAGAACCCATAGTCATGATCATACCAATAATCTACCCATCTTTACACTCAAGTCAAAGACAAATTTCTTCACCAAGATTATAAAAATATTATATATGATAATAAAAACAATAACATCAAAACATGGATTTAATTTCAAGAGTAAGATTCATAAATCAACGATAATTTGGTCAGAAAAAGAAACCAATTTTATTGTGAATAATACCCGTGAATAGTAACTCGTGAATAGTAACTCGTGAATAGTAACTCATGAATAGTAACTCGTGAATAGTAACTCATGTTTAGTAATTCGTGAATAGTAACTCATGAATAGTAACTCGTGAATAGTAACTCCTGTTTAGTAACTCGTGAAAAGTAACTCGTGAATAGTCACTTGTGAATAGTAACTCATAAATAGTAACTCGTAAATAGTATTCCGTATTTGTTCATAGTACCGTATACGTAAATAATGTCATATACATGAATAGTGTCGTATATGTGAATAGTACTGTATACATGAATAGTACCGTATACGTGAATAGTAATCCCGACTCAAAAAGGTAGATATTCCATAATAAGATCCATACCAATATGTCAGTATAATGATATTGAAAGAATAACATCATTATGAAGAATATAACATCCCTTAATATCCCTTACTATCCCTTACAATCCCTTAAAATCCCTTAAAATCCCTTACTATCCCTTACCTCAAAATAGCAGCACTTCTGACTGGATATCAGATATGACGCTGAAGGAAACTTGCACTGAAGAATAGCAACTCACCAAGTATCTAAATACTCACAAAATACACTCGATAATCTAGAGAGAGAAAGAGAGAAAACTTGTTTCTGGTGTGATTTTCAAATCTAACTTAGCCCTCTATTTATAGGAAAAATGTTAGCACGCCGAAGCAGACTTGACCTGCTACCTGATGGCTTTAACTGCTAGTATTTCACTCACCAAAAATCAGTCATCTCCCCCAACAACCAAAAGTGAAGCCCACCCATTTCTAGAATTTTTCACTAAAATCATTTATAAACCTAATTTTCGAATCAGTCACCTCTTAAAATTCATAACAAATTATTCGTTCATTTTTAACGGTTCAAAATTTGTGGACATATACTCAACTTATATATGTATAACATATCCAAAATTACAATGATCCAACCTGTCGGATTAAATATTATAACTCACACAATAAAGTCAGAAATAACACCGATTTGATCTTTTAATACCTCCAATCCGACAAAATACTGATAAAACACCTCAACATTAACTCCTTCATTTATAACCACATAAATAAACCCATCATTTATATCCACATCAAATAAATATTTCCTTATCATATAAATCAATAATTAATTATTCATAAATAATATTACAGAGTCCCAATTATGACAACCAGTAGTTCTCGGAAAGAGGAGGCTTTCCAATAAGAATTTCTCCTTCTTGGCGCCTGAATTAGGTGACTAAACCTCTCCTCGATGTAACTTTCTAGACATTGACAATAATGCTATCTAATAATATTATTCAAATAATATGAATTATTGATCCGATAATGGGAAATCTTTGTGCGATGACAATTATTGAAACAACAATAATATAAAATATCAATGCGGCAATTATTGAATCAATAAAATAAAATATTGAATAAGAATAATTCTTCGTAACAATTATTGAGTAGTGCCTTCTTACGTAAGGATCAATAATTCAACAATCTTGTGCATCGCGATACAATACCGTAAAGCTTTAATGCAACCACGCGTATTCATCGTATTTTAACCACCGGGTATTCCAACGGTGTTAACTAAAACAACTACGCCATTATTCAATTTTGTCGTTTTTCTTCTTCCGACAGTTATCCGTTATGGGGCCCACAAATAGTCGTGTTGTCATTATGAATATTCCCCAGACGTAAAAGAATATTCCACGACCAAACGAATATTCCTCGACAATAATGAATACTTTATAACCACTTGCGTATTTTGAAAAAAAAAATCATATATCACCCTTAACTTTAACTTTTATCAATTTAACCATTTACTGAATAGAAAAATTGAATACTTTTATTTCATAAAATTCGGGGTCTTACAAATACCATCCTGGTAAAGCGAACATAGTAGCTGACGCATTGAGTAGAAGGATCATATGCGTGTACGAGTGCAATATTGTCACCACAAAGGCCCATTTTGTATGACTTACAAAGGATGGAGATAGAGTTAAAGACTCCAGGGACCCATGTGATGATGGTGAATATATGAGTAGAACCGACTTTAATCGATAAAGTTAAAGTTGCTCAAGCTACAGACCTGGAGCTGATACGTATGAGGAAGAAAGTGCAAGAAGGTGTTATTCCAGAAGCAAGAATCAATGAAGAATGAATACTTTGAGTAAACTCCAGACTTTGTGTTCCTAACTACCCTGATTTAAAGTATAAAATCATGATAGAGGCGCACAACACACCGTTTGCAATCCATCCTGGGAGTACCAAAATGTATCATGATCTTCGATATACATTTTGGTGGAGCAATATGAAGAGAGAGATAGCGGAGTTTATCTCAAGGTGTTTAACTTGTCAACGAGTCAAGGCGGAACATCAAGTACCAAAAGGTCCATTGCAACCACTTGAAATTCCAGAATAGAAGTGGGAGCACATTACCATGGATTTTGTTACTGGTCTTCCCAAGGTTTCTCAAGGCATAGATGTAATTTGGGTCATTGTTGATAGATTGACCAAGTCTGCTCACTTTTTACCTATACGAGAAACTTATACACTTGAACGTCTTGCTCGTATGTACATAAATGAGATTGTAATACTACATGGTTTGCCAGTATCCATAGTTTCTGATCGAGACCCAAGATTCACTTCATGATTTTAGGTTAGTTTGTAGAAAGCTATGGGCACAGATTTACGATTTAGCTCGGTATATCATCCTCAGACGGATGGACAGTCGGAGAGGACTATTCAAACTCTTGAAGATCTATTAAGACTATGTGTCCTTGACTTCAAAGGAAGTTGGGACAATTTCTTACCATTGGTGGAGTTTTCCTACAATAACATTTATCAAGCAAGTATTAGCATGGCTCCATTTGAGGCGTTGTATGGGAGAAAGTGTCGTTCTCCAGTTTGCTGGGATGAGGTGGGTGAAGCAACGTTGTTGGGACCGAAATTGGTACGTATGACTACAGAAAAGATTTAAATGATCCGATAACGTATAAAAACTTCACAAGATCGACAAAAGAGTTATGCTGATCTTCATCGAAAGGACGTAGAGTTCGATATTGGAGATCATGTGTTGTTAAGTGTTGCTCCATGGAAAGGAGTTACGAGATTTTGAAAGAGAGAAAAGCTCAATCCTCGATTCATTGGCCCATTTATAATTCTCGAGTGAGTAGGAACTGTGGCCTATAGACTCGCCTTACCGCCAAGTATGTCTCGTGTTCATAACGCTTTTCATATATCTATGTTACGTAAATATGTGAAAGACCCGAACCACATTATTGAGTTAGAACCAGATGAGATAGAGGAAGATTTAACTTATGAAGAATTACCTGTTAAAATCTTGGATAAGAAGGATCATGTTCTACGCTCCAAGGTTATACCTCAAGTCAAAGTTTTATGGAGTAACCACGATGTGGAGGAAATGACTTGGGAGTTAGAATCTGAGATGAAGTCAAGGTATCCTCATCTCTTCGACATACCAGGTACGAACCCTAATTTTGAGGACGAAATTTCATAAGAAGGGGAGGTTGTAAGACCCCAACTTTTATGAATAAAGAATAATTTTCTCGAAATATATTTTTGAATATTATGGTGTTTATTTGATATAATGTTATAGTTGTGGGTAATATTTACAAATTTTGAAAAGTAAGCAAGTGGTTATATAATATTCGATTGGTCGGGGAATATTCGTTTTAACAAGGAATATTCGTACGACAGCATAATCATTGGTGGACCCCACAACGGAAGTATTATCGCAGTTAGAAAATGACAAAATTATCTTTCTATAAAAATATCGGCGGAGGTGTTACCGTTAAAATTGTTGAACTACCCGATAGTAAAAGTATAGTAATACGCATGGTTGCATAGTAGTACACGGTATTGATTATTGATGCTTACGTGAGAAGTCACTCAGTTATACTCAATTATTGCTATAATAATTGTTGCATCATATCTCTCATATTATTGATTCAATTATTGTTACAGTATCATCTGCATAATATTATATATTATTAAATCAATAATTGAGACGGTAAAGTTATTCATATTATTATTTGCAATATTGACATTGTCTAGAAGTTACATCTCAGAGAGGTTTGGTCACCTAATTGCTGCGCCAATAAGGAGAAATCCTTATCGGAAAGCCCCCTCTTTCCTGGGAACGACCTGGTTGTTAAATATTGTGAATTATAATATTAATGATGAATAAGTTCGTGTTGATTAAAGATGAATTTTATAGTTCCATTGTGTTTGAATTATTTGTGTTAGTGGAAATCGACATTTGTTTCGATAATAATTGATGTCTGGAGGTTATATTGTTCAATCGGGTATTCGTGGCACTTTTCGTGTCGGATTACTATTCACGAGTTACTATTCACGAGTTACTATTCACGGGGTACTATTCACCCATAAAATATATTTATTTTCGGTCCAAATCATTTTTGGGTACAATATTATTCCATGAGGAGATGTGCTAATTTTTCAGACCGTTGGTTGAAGATATATTAGTAAATCAATATGGATCGCTGGTGAAAAGTTATAATAGTAAATCAATATGGATCGCTAGTTTAAAGTTTTAATAGTAAATCAGTATGGACCGTTGCTTTAAGTTTTAATAGTAAACCAATATGGACCGTCCGTTTAAAAGTACATCAATCTGGACCGTTCATGAATTAGTTACTATTCAGTCCATTCTCCTATAAATAGATGCTCATTCCTTCATTATTTCTTACGAATTCACTGAAACTCTAGAGAGAGAAACTATAGAGAGAAAGAAGAAAAGTATTCTATTACTTCACTACTCCAATATCCATTTTCTTCTAAGGTAGGAGATATTATTTGTTATACTCATAAGGGGTATTATTTCTTTCGTATTCATGAAGAGAACTTTTGTTATTTCATTCTTTATTATTCTGTTAGAATAACATGTCTGTGCAGTCTATTGCATGCCTGGTGAATTCTGTTGTAATTCCATTCTTATTATTCTATTGGAATAACCTGTTTATGCAAAGTACCGCATACATGGTGAAATTCTTCTAATATTCCGTTCTTTATTATTACAATCGAATATTATGTGTGCTTACGTTCTTCGACCGGGTTCCATTATTTATTATTCATTGGAATATCCTCGTCACGTGCGCTTTACGCCTTTGTAACACAGTTCCATTATTTATTATTTTATCGGAATATCATGTCTCATAAGGCTTCGCTTGGGACTCGGTTCCATTATTTATTATTATGTTGGGAATAACTCAGATGTATATAGGTCTATCGCACGCATGGTGAATCCTTCTGTTATTCTATTCTTTATTATTTTGTTAGAATAACCTATCTATATGGATTACCATATGCATGGTGAATGATCCTTCGTATTCCTTCCTTATTAAATTGTGGAAATGATTTGTCTACGTGGATTATCGCATGGCGGGTGAAAATCCATTGCAGTTTCATATATTCTATTATACTCAGTTGGTTAAAGCTTTGACTTCTATACTCCATGAAATTAGTGGAATATCCTTGATATTTGCGCTTCATCCAGTATCTTTTCATGGAAATATTCTTCTGAGCATTCTTGAATTTTACTCCACAAAGCAGTATCATGTTGACAATATGGACGTTATTAAGTTTAGGATAAATTAACTTATAAATCTTTAAAATTTATTCGTGAACTTATTTTATTGAATTCTCATCATCCTCATGTTTATAATATGTTGAAAGTCATCTTTGGCTTACGTGCATAGATGAACTTGGTATTATTATGACCAGGGATTATTCTTGTATAATCATGGCCCAGCTTAATGTGATTGAATGATGTGGTAAAAGTCCTCATTGGCCTGTAGTTCATTGGTGGACAGTTGTTGGTGTGATTATGACTAGGGATTATTTGGTATAGGCATGACCATTGATGATTACAGGAATATCCTTGGCTGTGGAGCAGGGATGATTCGATTTTATTTATTAAGCTGAGTCTCAGTGATAAAGTTGATGAAAAACTTTTTAAATCATAGAAGATAGTAGATTTTATATCTTACTTAACTCTTCTAATGGATTGCTTGATCCGCTGCAGTTAAACTTGTTGTCTATTATATTCTATCAGTTTAACATTGTTGAAGGCTAATGATAATTTATTCTGCATTATCTTAGTCATAATATTTCTTCTTCGGGCTAGTTGAGCTCACCCTTTCTTTCACTTTTCTCTTGAAATGAAATGAGTTGGGACTAGTCGTAACGGTGATGGTATATAGTTAGTGTAAGAAAGAAAGGGCTAGTTGAGCTCACCCTTTCTTTCTTACACGACTGTTGTATAATTAAGTTGTATTTGTATTCGGTACCTTGTATCTGGCGACTCAAGATGGGTGATGTAATCCTATTTTGGGGGCGTCATAGTTATGCCCCTTAAACCAGCTAGAAGGAGATAATCCATGATCGGAGCGTGAGTAATGAAGTTATAGGGTGAGTTGAGCCCTGTGCACGGTAAGATGCAAAATAGATCTTTGATCCCTGCCAAGAATACCGACCAAGACATAGCGTTTGTACACTTCGATGGCTGAAATGAGTAAGACGTAGCTATATCTTGGGTAAAGCAGTACCCGTGTCGACGAAAAGTACCAATCGGTTTCAAGTGTGACATAAACCACACGTATAACATGACCGAGTTTCCTGTAAACACACCTACAGGGTAGGTCCTGCAAAACGTGATCGACCTTAATGTCTCAGCAATGATTATCGGGATAATGGTATGATCCTCCCAGAGAGCTCTCACTACCATGATGACACATATGTCCAACTCATCCATATACCGTTGCATGTATATATACGTCAATACGCACATCACGAGTACATCCACTATGGCCATATGCCACTGATCCTCTGGTGTGGTAAAATCCCCGGAGTATCAAGTATAGCTGTCTAATGAGCCAAATTTGTCTATCAGAAAACACTGGGGCAATACATGGTCAGATGTAATCTCATCCTCTACTACTCTACGCCATAACCCGGTGAGGGTCATGAACTATCGGCATATATCTCCGCCAGCCATATGATCTACGGTCACCCTATCTAGGGGTGACATACTATCATACCAGGATCTCAGACGGGTTGCCACCAATACTGGTGGGGTATGATCTATGCGGCTGACTGTCGAAGAAGACATCCGTGTGAGCCGTATTATAAGACTATCCAGGGGTAAATGCTAAAAATCTCTGGACATACATATGCATGACATAATACATGCATGCCAAATAATAGATGGCAATATGATGTAGGGAATGGAAAACAGTACATACATTCCTAAGTACATTATCATCTAAATACATCATCTCTATACAATTGAAAAATATAGGGAAATGGGGCACAACCACCCAACAACTATCCTAGGTGGAGCCCACCCCTCCGGCTCGATCCAGTTTGAGTTGCAAAGGAGTTCTCACAAGCTGAAAAGGCCAAGTCAGGGATAAAAATGATATGCGATTGAGCCGAATAGCCTGAAATCCTAGTTTTACCAGGTTAAACTATGGATTTTCATATCGTTAATTGGTATTCGCCCAAACATAGGTTTACTATACCAATGATCTCAGCGGTTGCTAATCACACTCGACAATACCTCACAAAGGTCTGATGCCATCAGTTTAGGGTCGCATCTCCAAAGTACCCAGCGGGGGTATCACGCATTTTCATCTATTGATGTATAGATCCCCGGCGGGGGTGTCATTCATTTTCATCTATTGATGTACATGTCAACGAAGGTCAAGAAACCTTGACGTTACTTCAGCCGATGGTAAGTAAACCCATCGAAGCATCGAAAGCCATCCGATGACTTCATCTGTTAATGCACACGTCAACAAAGGTCAAGCAGCCTTGACATTATCCCCAGCAAGGATTTCATTCGTTGATGTATCTTTCAGCGAAGGACATGCAATCCTGACAACATAGACTATTGGCAGTAACTCCGACAGGGCATCCTCGTCGGGGATGACCAATGATGGAATATGTTATACATATCCTCAACAGAAAAAACACATCCCCATAGAATCTCTTGTACATGAGAGATACATCTTCAGTGAAAGTATGTACCAAGGATTAAGGGCTTTGGTAGTAATCCCAACGTCAACATCCTGGAAGTTCATTTCAGCTTTGGATCTCACGTCCAAATAGTTTATCAGGGTGGTCATGAATAACCCTGCTCCTGATAGAAGTCAAGGGGAGCCGACAATCATCCCACCATGGTTGGAGAACAATCCAACAAACCACATACATTTGTATCATGTTGTTGTACATTGCATCATGATTATTTTGTTACATTTTAAGTGTCTAGTATTCTTTATCGTAACCATGCCATTGCATTGCATGAATATGATAAAGAGGGGCATCTGTAGACACTCGAAATTTTCTGCATACCTGTTACTAACATTGCAGGAGGGCAGAATCGTCTTTTAGAGATAACCCTGGTAGACAGCTCAGTTCAATCATGGAGACAACCCTGGGGTATTCATTTATTACCATCTCAGAGATAACCCCGAGACATCCAGCTCAGTCCCGAAAATAACACCGGGAGTTTCTATAAGACCCCGAAAATTTTTTTAAATAAAAAGGAATTTCTTTTATTTATTATTTTGAAATAGTAAGGGTTGATTTGATTAATGTGGATAGTTAAGGGTTAAATACGCAAATATTTCAAAATAAGCAAGTGGTTATAAAATATTCATTTACATTTGGGAATATTCGTTTGGTCGTGGAATATTCAATGCTTCGTCAGGGAATATTAAATGACGACGCTAGCGACCATGTGTGGGCCCCATAACTGAAAGCGATTGGATGAGGAAAACGACAAATATAAGTTGGTTAAAAAATAATGGCGTAGTTATTACTGAAGTTAATCTTGTTGGAATACCGGTGGTTAAAACACACTAATACGCGTTGTTGAGCAAGAAGTAGCACCAGTATTGCATCAATTATTGATTCTTACGTAAGAAGGCACTACTCAATAATTTTCACACGATGAGTTCTTGCTTCAATATTTTATTGATTCAATAATTGCTGCGTTGATATTTTATATTATTCTTTGTTTCAATAATTGTCAACGCACAATATTTTCCCATTATCGGATCAATAATTCATATTATTTGAATAATATTATTAGATAACATTATTGGCAATGTCTTGAAAGTTCTGCCTAAGGAGAGGTTTGGTCACCTAATTGCGCGCTTGATGAAGGAGAAATCCTTATCGAAAAGCCCCTCTTTCCGGGAACGGCTGGTTTGTCATAAATGTGATTACGTAATATTATTTGTGAATAATTAATTATTGATTCATATGATAAAGAAATATTTATTTTATGTGGATATAAATGATGGATTTATTTATGTGGTTATAAATGAAGAAATTATTGTTGAGGTGTTTTATCGATATTTTATCGGATTGGAGGTATTAAAAATTAAATCGGGGTTTTAAGATATATTGCATGGGTTATAATTTTTAATCCGGCCCGTTGGATTGTATTGTGTAATTTTGGGTATGTTATACATACATAAGTTGAGTATATGTCCACAAATTTTGAACCGCTAAAAATTCACGAATGATTTGTTGTGAATTTTAAGAGGTGTCGATTCGGAAATTAGGTTTATAATTGATTTTGGTGGAAAATTCTAGAATTGAGTGGGCCCCACTTGTGGTTGGTGAAAAATGTGCTGAATTTTATTTCAAATGTGGTGGGTGGCAATAGTAGCGGTAGTAAAGCCATCAAGTAGCGAGTCAAAATCTGCTTGGTACGGGCTAACATTTTCCTATAAATAGAGGGCTAAGTTAGAATTGAAAATCACACCGTAAACAAAGTTTTCTCTCTTTCTCTCTATATTATTATTGGCGTATTTTGTGAGTATTTAGATACTTTGAGAGTTCTTTATTCAAGATAAGTTTCATTCAAATCACTTCCGATCTTTCCTTCCGGCACTTGATTCTTTGAGGTAAGGGATATTATTTTTTTCAGTAATGATATTATTTCTTCAATATCATTATGCTGAAATGTTGATCTGAAGTTTTTATCAAATTTGGAACTTTTTCATGTCGGGGTTACTATTCATGAGTTACTATTCACGAGTTACTATTCACGAGTTACTATTCACGAGTTACTATTCACGAGTACTATTCATGAAGCGTGAAAATGTTTTTTTTGGAATTTCTATCTTTTGGTGTAGAGTTACTATTCACGATATATGACTATTCACGATATCTGACTATTCACGATATCTGCACTATTCATCGAAAAATAAAATTTCTTCTTTTCATTCCAAAATATCTATTTTGGATACTAGCTTTGATTGTATCCATGTTTTGATCATTCTTGAATTTTACACCACTATGATTATTTTTGAGGTATTGTTGGACATGGATAAAACAAAGTACGAATCCTTAATCCTTAATCCTTGTCATTTTGTTTCACTGGATTCGTTCTTTAAAAATATTTTTCATCATCCTCAGTCTTAAATGATGATATTATTGAATATCTTTGGCTATAGTGCAAAAGATGAATGATTTCTGAAGAATATCTTTGGCTTTTGTAGTGCAAAGATGAACAGTGTTTAAATGAACATGATGGATGATGAATATCTTTGGCCTTTAGTGCAAAGATGAACAGGTGTTGAGGTGAACATGACCGATTGATGAATATCTTTGGCCTGTAGTGCAAAGATGAATATTTGATTTGAGATGAATATTGATTGATGTTACGAGGATAAAATATTGATGATGGATTTTATTAATTCATAGATTATAGTAGATTTCATTCTCTACGTAACTCTTCTATGAATTATTATTTCACTATGAATATTGATCCGAAACTTGTTGTCTATTGTATTCTATCGATTTTTCCTCGTTGGAGACTAACGATAATTTGTTGTATATTATCTTAGTCATAATATTCTTTACTTGGGCTAGTTGAGCTCACCCTTTTCCTTGTTGTTCCATTTTTCTTCTCGGGAGGCGAGAATGTAGCGAGTACTAGTCGGGGTATGGATTGAAGGTTCTAGAGAGAGTTGTTTAGTAGTCCTCACCATTTTTGTAAAATAATGTATCAATAAATGTGATGAGGATTTATTTGAGTATAGATATTGTCTAGAAGATAATATTTGTATTTAAACTCACATAATATATATATGTCGTATTTCACACGACATTTGTATTATTGAAGTTGTAGTTTGCTTCTTGTACCATGTATTTGGCGACTCGGAATGGGTGTTGTGTATACCTATTTTGGGGGCGCACATTTGGTATCGTCGCTATAAGTAAAAGAGCCCCAGCCTCTCACCGGTGACTTCCTCATTGATGGGGATGCACCGCCGGACTCTCCGTGGGGGACGCCTGCTTCTGGTGGCAAACCGATAGATATCAATGTGAGGTGCCGACACAAGTTGGTGTCCGAGTCACAGCTTGGTATCGAGCTTAGGGATATGATCTCTGGCGGAGATCGGGGAATAGAACTAGGAGGGGAGAGACGAGTAATACCTTCGCTAGTGTGTCCTACCTAAGCTTATTTGTTGGTTGGTCATAATATAGGGGTATTATGTGATTTGTTAATTTATTTAATTAACCCTTGTTTTATGATAGTTTTAAGAATGGTCACGAGAACGTTAACAATGGAGTGAATGAGATCGTGGAGACACCTCTAATCGCCAACCAGGATAATGTGATGTCAGGCAAAGAAGGAATTAGAGATATCCATGTGGTGAGTGAAGAATTGATAGTTGCACCCGAGATAATCGCAGAGGTAACAGCTGAGAGTGAGGAAGAAGAGGAAGAAGAGGTACCTGAAGAGAGTTTATTAGAGGTATTTTATGATCGAAATGTAGAATTGCAAAATCGTATTCATGAGTTAGAAGAGTAGGATGAAGAATTGCAGGCAGTCGTGGAGCAAAAGGATGCAACGATTCAAGCTTGTGTTACCCGATACGTGATGCTTGAACAGAAGCACTCTTTGGCAGAGTATAAGATGATAAAGCTGGAATCTGAGCTAAAAGAAGAAATAACTGAACGAGTGAGAATGAGTGATGCATGGGTAAAAGCCGCACAACGCGTTGATATTATGGAAAGAGATGTCCAATCTAAAAAGAGAAGATTTAACGATGATGGGAAGATCGTCGGCGACAACATCGGCACCATCAACAAATTCTAGGGGAAGAGAACGATCGCCGCTAGATGCTACGAGATGTGGAGAGGAGGGACATATAAGGTCAAACTGCTCAAAGCCTTCCAAGGTATGCTATAATTGTGGAAAAGAAGGACATATCGCTCGAGATTGTACGATATCGAAACCCAGTCCAGCGGGAATGGTGACTCAAAAGGATGTCCCAGAAAGGTCAAAGTCAACGGTTCCTGGAAAAGCGTTTGTCGTGACCGGTCAAAATGCGAGGAACCCGAACGAAGTTAGCATGGGTTAGTTAATTATAAATACTTGCAAAGTTTATACCTTACTAGATATCTGGGTTCTACCCATTCTTTTATCTCTTTTGCTTGCGCTCAACGCTTTGAACTTGACTACGGAGAAATTAGACTTTGACCTATTTATGGAGAATCCGTTAGGAGAAACTTTCATTACATCCGTTGTTTAGAAATCTTGTTTGATCCAGTTGGCACTATCACATTACACATTAACCTTATTTCTATAGAGATATTTGCTTTTGATGTGATTTTAAGGTTAACTACTCATCATGCCAAATTGATTGCTTTTGTAAGGTTGTTAGTTTTCATATTCCTAAGCAACTTTGTTATTCAATTCAAGCAATCAAACCATTGTAATCAAACATTTTCATATCAAGCCATGAAGTCATTCGTTTATTACGGATGTCAAGTTTTCTTAATCCATGTTATGAATTTGAATAAAGACACGTCGAGATTTGAATAATATTCCCATGTTGTTATTGATTTTCCCGATGTATTTCTGAAGAATTTCTTGGCTTACTCCCAAAGCGATATTAAATTTTGTATCGAATTTGAACCCTAGTACAAAACTCATTTCTAAAATCTCATATCGAATGGCTCTATTTGAACTTCGTGGAGTTAAAAATTCAACTATAGAATTTGGTACATGAGCCTTTATCTTGTGACTTCCTTTGTGGAATTTACCTAAGCGAGACTCTCTATAGGGACGTCATATTAGATGCGATAGTAAATCGATAGGTGTCATTGTGACGTCTTATCCAAGATTGGGATATGAGTCACGATTGAGAGCAACCTAAGTCGATTATCGAAATACGTAGCTTTCTAGGCTTAGTTGGTTATTATCGGAGATTCGTTGAAGGATATTCTCGAATCGCTATTCCATTAACGCAAATTGACTCGTGGAGAGATACAAAATTCGAATGGAGCAAGGAATGTGGGAAGAGCTTGAAGAACTCAAGAGGAGACTCATTTCAAAGACATGTTTACGACCATGCCATCCTGGAAAAGCGAACGTGGTAGGCGACGTGTTGAGTAGAAGATCGTATATAAAATACGAGTACGATATTGTCAAAGACTAATTTCGTATAATTTACAAATAATAGAGATGGAGATGAAAACTCTAGGTACCCACGTGATGATATACGAGTATAATCGACTTTAATGGATAAAGTTAAAAGCGCTTTCGAGCCACCGAATCTTCGAGTGATGTGTATGAAGAAGAAAGTACAAGAAGGAGTTATTAGGGCGAGAATTGATGAAGAAGGAATACTTGAGTCCACTCTAGACTTTGTGTTCCTAACGACTCGATTTGAAGTACAAGATTATGATGGAGGCACACAATACACCATTTGCAATCCATCCTGGAAGTACTAAAATGTATCGTGATCTTGACATACATTTTGGTGGAACAATATGAAGAGAGAGATTGCAAAGTTTATCTCGATGTGTTTAACTTGCCAACGTGTAAAGGCGAGCATCTAGTACCTAAGGGTCCGTTGCAACCACTTGAGATTCCGAATGGAAGTGGGAACACATTACCATGGATTTCGTTCTGGGTCTTCCTGCGGTTTCTCAAGACATCAATGCTATTTGGGTTATTGTTGATAGATTAACCAAGTTCGCTCATTTCTTGCCGATCGGAGACTTATTCCTTGAACGTCTTGCTAGTATGTACGTAAATGAGATTGTGAGATTGCATGGCATGCCAGTATCCATAGTTTTAGATCGTGACCCAAGATTCACTTCATGATTTTGGGTTAGTTTGTAGAAAGCTATGGGCACGAATTTACGATTCAGTTTGGCATACCATCCTCAAGCGGATGGGCAATCGAAGGACTACTCAAACTCTTGAAGATATATTAAAACTCGTGTCCTAGATTTCAAAGGAAGTTGTGATAAGTACTTGCCATTGGTGGAATTCTCATACAACAATAGTTATTAAACAAATATAGGCATGGTTCCATTCGAAGCATTATATGGACAAAATGTCGTTCTCCAATATGTTGGGATGAGGTGGGTGAAGCAACATTGTTGGGACCCGAGTTAGTACGTATGACTACCGAAAAGATCCAAATGATTCGACAACGTATACAAACGGCACAAGATCGACAAAAGAGTTATGCGGATCTTCATCGAAAGGACGTGGAATTTAGTGTAGGGGATCATGTATTATTGCGAGTTACTCCATGGAAGGGAGTTACAAGATTTGGGAAGAGAGGAAAGCTCAATCCACGATTTATTGGTCCATTTCAAATTCTTGACCGAGTAGGAAATGTAGCCTATAGACTTGCGTTACCTCCAAGTATGTCTCGTGTTCATAATGTGTTTCACATATCGGTGCTTTCAAATATGTGAAAGACCCGAACCACGTTATAGAGTTAGAACCAGACGAGATAGCCAAAGACTTAACGTATGAGGAGGTACTGTCAAATTTTTTGGATAGGAAGGAGCATGTCCTACGCCATGAAAGGTCATACCACAAGTTAAAGTTTTGTGGAGGAATCATGCTTATAGAGGAAATGACTTGGGAATGGAAGCGAAATGAAAGTGAGGTATCCTCACCTTTTCAAACACTACGTACGTCGTCAATTTCGAGGACGAAATTTCATAAGGAGGGAGGTTGTAAGACCCCCTAAAATTTTTTAAATAAAAAGGAATTTCCTTTATTTATTATTTTGAAATAGTAAGGGTTGATTTGATTAATGTGGATAGTTAAGGGTTAAATCATGCAAATATTTCAAAATAAGCAAGTGGTTATAAAATATTCATTTACGTTTCGGGAATATTCGTTTGGTCGTGGAATATTAAATGCTATCGGGAATATTAAATGCGACGACAAGCGACGACCATGTGTGGGCCCATAACTGAGCGATTGGATGAGGAAAACGACAAATATAAGTTGGTTAAAAATAACAGCGTAGTAGTTATTCACCAATTATCATCTTGTTGGAATACCCAATGGTTAAAACACACTAATACTGCGTTGTTGTTGAGCGGTAGCACGCAGTATTGCATCAATTATTGATTCTTACGTGAAGGCACTACTCAATAATTTTCACGATGAGTTACCGCTTCAATATTTTATTGATTCAATAATTGCTTGCGTTGATATTTTATATTATTCTTGTTTCAATAATTGTCAACGCACGATATTTTCCCATTATCGGATCAATAATTCATATTATTTGAATAATATTATTAGATAACATTATTGGCAATGTCTTGAAAGTTACATCTAAGGAGAGGTTTGGTCACCTAATTGCGCGCCAATGAAGGAGAAATCCTTATCGAAAAGCCCCTCTTTCACGGGAACTACTGGTTGTCATAAATGTGATTACGTAATATTATTTGTGAATAATTAATTATTGATTCATAAGATAAAGAAATATTTATTTTATGTGGATATAAATGATGGATTTATTTATGTGGTTATAAATGAAGAAATTATTGTTGAGGTGTTTTATCGATTTTATCGGATTGGAGGTATTAAAAATTAAATCGGGGTTTTAAGATATATTGCGGGGTTATAATTTTTAATCCGACCGTTGGATTGTGGTAATTTTTGGGTATGTTATACATACATAAGTTGAGTATATGTCCACAAATTTTGAACCGTTAAAATTCACGAATGATTTGTTGTGAATTTTAAGAGGTGTCGATTCTAAATTAGGTTTATAATTGATTTTGGTGGAAAATTCTAGAATTGAGTGGGCCCCACTTGTGGTTGGTGAAAAATGTGCTGAATTTTATTTCAAATGTGGTGGGTGGCAATAGTAGCGGTAAAGCCATCGGTGGCAGTCAAAATCTCCTTGGTAATTTAACATTTTCCTATAAATAGAGGGCTAAGTTAGAATTGAAAATCACACCGTAAACAAAGTTTTCTCTTCTCTCTCTATATTATTGAGCGTATTTTGTGAGTATTTAGATACTTTGAGAGTTCTTTGTTGATACAAGTTTCATTCAAAGATCACTTAGATCTTTCCTTCCAAATCTTGATTCTTTGAGGTAAGGGATATTATTTTTTTCGTAATGATATTATTTCTTCAATATCATTATCTTTGAAATGTTGATCCAAGTTTTATCAAATTTGGAACTTTTTCATGTCGGGGTTACTATTCATGAGTTACTATTCACGAATTACTATTCATGAGTTACTATTCACGAGTTACTATTCACGAGTACTATTCATGAAGCGTGAAAATGTTTTTTGTGGAATTTCTATCTTTTGGTGTCGGAGTTACTATTCACGTATACGGCACTATTCACGTATACGGCACTATTCACGTATACGGCACTATTCATCGAAAAATAAAATTTCTTCTTTTCGTCCAAAATATCTATTTTGGATACTAGCTTTGATTGTATCCATGTTTTGATCATTCTTGAATTTTACACCACTATGATTATTTTTGAGGTATTGTTGGACATGGATAAAACAAAGTACGAATCCTTAATCCTTAATCCTTGTCATTTTGTTTCACTGGATTCGTTCTTTAAAAATATTTTTCATCATCCTCAGTCTTAAATGATGATATTATTGAATATCTTTGGCCTATAGTGCAAAGATGAATGATTTCTGAAGAATATCTTTGGCCTGTATAGTGCAAAGATGAACAGTGTTTAAATGAACATGACCGATGATGAATATCTTTGGCCTTTAGTGCAAAGATGAACAGGTGTTGAGGTGAACATGACCGATTGATGAATATCTTTGGCCTGTAGTGCAAAGATGAATATTTGATTTGAGATGAATATTGATTGATGTTACGAGGATAAAATATTGATGATGGACATTAAATTCATAGATTATAGTAGATTTCATTCTCTACGTAACTCTTACATGAATTATTATTTCACTGCGAATATTGATCCAAAACTTGTTGTCTATTGTATCCTATCGATTTTTCCTGTTGGAGACTAACGATAATTTGTTGTATATTATCTTAGTCATAATATTCTTTCTTGGGCTAGTTGAGCTCACCCTTTTCCTTGTTGTTCCATTTTTCTTCTCGGGAGGCGAGAATGTAGCGAGTACTAGTGGGGGTATGGATTGAAGGTTCTAGAGAGAGTTGTTTAGTAGTCCTCACCATTTTGTAAAATAATGTATCAATAAATGTGATGAGGATTTATTTGAGTATAGATATTGTCTAGAAGATAATATTTGTATTTAAACTCATTAAGATATATTGTCGTATTTCACACGACATTTGTATTATTGAAGTTGTAGTTTGCTTCTTGTACCATGTATTTGGCGACTTCGAAATGGGTGTTGTGTATACCTATTTTGGGGCGTCACATTTGGAGATATCGTAGAATCACTGCATAAGTTTCAAGAGAGAACCCCGAGATACCTCTCGATCTCTCACGGTGACTTCTGTTGATGGAGGATGCAAAACCCATGCGATCGGCTTCTCCGTGGGGGCCCGATGCACTCATTCCCCAAGCCCGGAGATAACCACAGAAGTCGAGACCTCGAGATAACCTGAGGATGGTGAAACAAGTCTCAAATATAACCAGTCGCGTCGACTACTAAAATGCGGCTCAAATCGAGATAACTTATGAGGGCGCAGGATATATATATCTCTGGCGAGATCGGGAAATAGAACTAGGAGGAAGCAGAAGACAAGGGCATGGTCTCAATACCCTTTAATCCCATGTCATTGTGTGTCCTACCTAAAATGCTTATACACCTTGTTGGATGCCCAGTTGATGTTACGATAATATGTACACGCATTTGGGGTATTATGTGATTTGTTAATTTATCGAGTTATTCCTCGATTGAGCCCATTTTATATAGAGACTCACGTCCAATTTACTCTGTACACGTGCTTTCTCATTTTAAACACTTGTTTTATATATATAGTGTATATATAAGTCTTCTTTGGTAGTCCAACGTTATTCGATGAGCTTGTATGATTTACATCCTTTTGTTTATATATATATATAGGACTTTATCGATTATATATATATATATATATATATATATATATATATATATATATATATATAAACTATAACTTTATTCGATGAGCTGGATTTACATCCTGTTCTCGCTATATATATATATATATATATATATATATATATGTGTGTGTGTGTGTGTGTGTGTGTCTATCAAACTCATTTTTGATTGTGCACTCGATTTCACATCCATTTGCGTTTACTATATATATATATATATATATATATATATATATATATATATATATATATATATATATATATATTTTTCAAATCTGCCTAGAGTTTACTTCGTGGCCTTTTACCGCTTTATTTACATTTCTGTCAGGCCTGGAGTTTACTTTGTGGCCTTTTACAACTTTATTTACATTTTGTCCCGCCTGGAGTTTACTTCGAGACGGTTGATTGTTTTATTGCTTTATTTATATTTTCCAATCCCCCATGGAGGTGCTTCGTGGTGGTTGATTGGTTTCTACTACTTTATTTACATTTCCAATCCCCCATTGAGGTGCTTCGTGGCAGTTGATTGGTTTTTACTGCTTTATTTACATTTCTAATTCCTCATGGAGGTGCTTCGTGGTGGTTGATTGGTTTTACTGCTTTATTTACATTGCAATCCCCCATGGAGGTGCTTTGTGGTGGTTGATTGCTTGCACACACACACACACACACACACACACACACACACACACACATATATATATATATATTTACTGCTTTTATATATATAATTGTTTACATCTTTCATACAAATTACTACATCTTGTGAACCTAGGAATCATGTGATCGCAGATTCAGTCTACTTAATCTAGATTCGGTTCCCGTGATGGACATTTTCAGCTGTACAAGGCTTGTAAATTATTCACAGTATTCGAATTTCCTTAGATGGCTCTCATGCCCATAAGGAGTTTGGCACTGCTATGTATATTATTTTCTCGAAGATGCTTTGCATCTTGAAAATAAAAGCATTCAAGCTGAACATCTAATAAAATGGAAGTATCAAAGGCCTCAATTACTATTGAGCAAAAGGGTTTGAAAACCTCTTTTTACAAAACATCACTGCTATGTCTTGACAAAACTAAATTTTATACAGGAATTTAAACCCTTTGTATATATGTGTGAACGAGGCATAGCACTACTTCCAGATAATTGCACATTGATCCACACACTGTGATAACCCGGGATTTTGAATAATTCAAATTTTACGAATAAATTTTTTATTTAATATTGATATTGATTATCAATATTATGTCGAGTATCTATGATACGAGTCTAGAGAAGTGGTCAATTTGTGTATTGACTGAGAGAGTTGTGCTTAATAAAGAATAGAAACTTTAACCCTAGTTACGAATAGGGATTCGGTAGAAGATACAATTATAATAATTGTATTGATGAATATGTGAGTGTTTATAACTTATTAAGTCAATTAGGGCTATTAAGTTACTACACTAGAGGGATATGTTATGACATATTTGAATTATGTACATGATTGAATAAATATGTATTATGAATGTGTATACATTTATTTGGTAAAGAGAATTATGATTAAAGTTCTGAAACCTAATGCATATATTAGGTATGATAATTAATAACCTAATGGGTTATAATATAGGAAGAATTACATATTCTATTACATTTTTGAAAATAATTACAACAATAGTGTACTTATAAAATATTTACACAATTAATACAATTTTATATTTATTTACAATATTAGTGCAATTAGGATTTCTTAATTTAAGGAATTAGAATGCAATTAAGATTCCTTAATTTAGGGATTAGTTATACCCATGGCTTCTTCTCTCTCATCATCATCTAGAACAACTGCATACTAATTACAAGAACAGAACAACATCCACGCTCCTCCTCCTCCACCCTCCTCATCCACGCTCCGTCTCCCTCCGATGATCGACCGAAATAATCAATCGTTTCTCCGTAATTACAGATTCTGCACTCCAAACACCTCGATTTATGTGCGTAATCAAGGAATCCGTACATCTAATCATCCCTTTCTTCCTTATTGCTCAGTATCTAAGCACAAATTCGAGGGTTTTTCATCTCTCAAAGTATATAGTATAATCGTTGACATAAACATACATATACGTATAGTTACATATCACATAAAAATTATCTATATTAGTTTCTTTCTCTCTCAAGGGTTTATATATATAACGAAATGAATATATATAGAGAGAGAAATGTGTACAAAATTTGTATGAATTCGTCAGCTTTTGAGCTGATTTTCTTTATGTGACGAAATGAAGTCGGTAAAATTAGAGTCCGACACGTAACTCTCTGATCACTCGATCTGCATTCTGTTCCCTTGTGGGATGCACACAACAAATGAGTTGGTGAGAGGCTTGCGTAGAAAACGATTTTGTGGCAGAGGCGCGGTTTATTTTTATGAATATTTGGTTACCCACAAAAATTAAAATTGTTACCTTTGTACGAAGGTTTGGCTACCAACTGCACCATATTCATAATAAATTTATTTTTAAAATGTTTTTTATAAGTTGGTAGTCAAACCTTCATAAAAAGTTAACCAAATCAGTTTTATTGGGTTACCAATTAATTATAAAAAACATTTAAGAACAGTTTCCAAGTGTTACGTGCAAATGGTATACGAAATGCCTTGTCTAAGTTTCCATTTATATAGTTGTTAGTTACTTATAAATAACCTTTTAAAATAAAATTATTTTGAATATGGTGAAGTTGGTAGCCAAACCTTCATACAAAGGTAACCATTTTAGTTTTTGTGGGTAACCAAATATTCATAAAAAAAAATTGTTCGTGATTTCCTCTTTGTTCGGCTACTCCGAATTCGTTTTGGATCTGTTCTTGCTAGTTTGGTAACTCCGACTTCTTCTTTTTTGATTTTTTTTTTGTAACTCCGACTTCTTCTTCTTCAATTTGTTTTGTTTTGGTTGTTCATGATTTCCTCTTTGTTCGGCTACTCCGAATTAGTTTTGAATTTGTTCTTGCTGGTTTGGTAACTCTGACTTTTTTTTTTCGATTTGTTTTTGTTGTTCGTGATTTCCTCTTTGTTTTGTTTTTGATTTGTTTGGTAACTCTGTTCTTGCTGGGAATTAATATGCAATTATTTTTGAATTTGAATTTGTTTTTGTTGTTATATCCAAGATATTTGAATTATTAATTATGGTAGTTATTTCTCCTTGATTTTAGATTTCCTTATTATTATGAATTAAATCCTATACTTATTCCCTAAATTAAGGAATCCTAATTGCACTAATATTGTAAATAAATATTGGAAAGTGTATTATTTTTGTAATTATTTTTTTATGCACTAATGATGTAATTACTTTCTAATTGTTGTATATTTCTGTAAAGAACCCTATAATATAAGAGAATGGTGGTATATAAAAATAAATAAAAAGTATAAACTATGTTGAATTGCAAGCTGAAAGAATTAGAATTTCTAGCCTAAATAATTAATTGATTGGCCCAACTCTTAGCCCAATTGGAAGGGGACCTTTTGGACCATTAAGTAACCTAAATGGAGCTTAAAAGATAATAAAAAGAGTCCAAGAAGGCCATCATGGCCGAAAATTAAATAGAGGAAAGAAAGGGGGGAGGCATGTAATCATTACATTGCTTTAGTAGGTGAGCTAACTTGCTAGGTGTCAAGCCTCGGTCTTATTCTTATCTTTTCATCCAACCCACAAGTTAAACAAAGAGTGCAAGCAAGCTTATAATGATAAGGAGAGAGAAGAAGAGTGAGACATTGGATGATGATTATAGATACACTAAAAACATCTATACAAAATTAGTAACACCAAATTTCCTTTCTCTTACATCTTTTTATCTCATTTCATGTTCTTAAGTTATCAAAGCAAGACCAAGAGAGAGAATAGAGGGGGACGGACAAGAGGGTTAGGAGAGTGAGTGATTTTTTTTCAAAGTTCATAGTTCTCTACTCTAAGATTAGGAAGAAGAAGAGAAAGAATCAAGAGAAGGTATAAGAAATCCCTACTTTTATAGTTTAACTTCTCTTTGTGATGATTTGAGTTTTGATTTTTGTAAAACTCTGATCTTGAGGCTCAAAACCTTAGATCTTGGTGTTTAAAAGTGTTTTATGTTTAGATCCAACTCTTTTCTGGATCAAAAGTTGGATCTAAACTAAGAAATATGAGTTAGGTTTTTCAAAAGATAGAAAATAAAATTTTTCTTAGCTTTTGTTGTGTTTGTTGACTAATTGGTGAATTAGATAATGGATCATATTAGATCCATGAGTATATGAGTTATTTTAAGTTAATATAATGAGTCATACAAAACATAAAGAGTTGTAAAAATAGATTTTTGAGAAAACAAAGTATGATATGGAAATGACCATATCTCTCATTCTACTTTGAATTTTTGAGTGTGGTCAATTTTTGGAGTTAGATATATGAGTTTTATAACATCTATAAGTGGAATCACTGGAAAATATGTTGAAGATTTTTGAGTGGACTGATTTTAGCAAAGGAGTCAAAAACAGAAAAATGACAAAAATAAACATTTCAGCTTCTTGAAATGAACATTTCAGGTTACTGAAATGAGAAAACGAAATGTCAGAAGAAATGTCAGTTTTATTTTAGCTTGCTGAAATAGAAACTAAAATGATATATTAAGTCTTCTAAAGTTATAAATAGTTTAGCAAGTTATATTAAGAACTTATAAATGAACGAGTAAGTGTTAAGTCTAAGGTAGTATAGTTGTACTCTTTAATGATTGATTATGTGATTACATGTGATGAGTAAGATATGTGATGCTAATTAAGAGATCGATCTTATTAATGATAGGTCTTACAAAAGAAGTTAACTTAAATTGCGTAGCAGTAGTCAACGAATCAGGCAAGTTTCCTTAACTCAACCTTGAGTTAATACTGTTTAAATATTATGGTGGTTAATTATTTTTGATTAGACCACGTCTGAGAATTATTGTTGATTATTCGCAGTTAGTGCATGTTTATTAATTCAAATTGAATTCGTGGTTCTGAGAATATACTTGTAGAATAACTGTTGTTGGATATTCACATCCGTAGAAGCTATTATTGATTGCAAGTAGTACAGTTAAATTATGTCTATTGTTTAATCGTATTGAGACATGTCTTAGCTAATTGTTCTGGCTAGACGAGCTTTTGTTGGAACTTGATAGGTTCGAGAAGAGAACTCAATTATTATTGACAGGTCAAAGCCAATTATTTCGGCTAGATCGAGAAAGAGAATAGGTATTGAAATAATAGTATTTCGTTATTAAGATTCAAAATCTATTTATAAGACTGAGAAGAACAACCTTTTATATAAAGGGAACATTGTGGTCGTATATTCGACCATTGCCCGCGTGTAAGTATTATGCATAATATAGGGTACAAAGAGTTGGCCGCTCTAAGTATGTGCTGAGGGGTATAATTTAATCTATATAGTTATCTGATACACTTGGGTATATCAAAGTCAAATCTTTGATAGTTACTCGAGAAGAGAAGTTCAAGATCCAATGGATCACTCAGCATAAATCTAGAAAACATTCCACATTGTTATTGCATAGAATTGATTCTTGATTATTTAATAGAATATCATAGAAACTTTGAAAGCGTTGTACTCTTTCATTATCAGATTATTGGTTTGCATAATATGAGAGAAGACTTGTTAATGATTAACGAATTGTTCAGCTATTTGAAAGTTCTTCGAACTTTGGTGACATTCTATCAAAATAGATAGTCTATTATTTTTTATTCTTATACATTCATTGTATGTATTAACTTGTGGGGCAAATTTGTTGCTCACCCTTGCTAAAAAAATATTTCAGCTAGGAACGAAGAGGCCAGCGGGGCTAAGAAGAACAAAGGCAAATGCATATGCTGGAATAGTTGTAATGAATATTATTATTAAGTTATTTTATAAACCCTTTTTGTCTATCTAAGGGGTATGTTTGTAAAGTTATGTTTAGATAACCTGGGACAATGTATTAACAATATCAGTTAATGAAGTGTCTATTTCTATTCATAAATAAATGGGTAGATAAATGTTATTTATATTATGGTTTGTGAGAACCAAACTCGGGGGTCAGGTAACCCGGATTTGGGGAAGTTACAGGTTGGTATCAAAGCTATAAGCATGAATTTCTGAAGAACCCCAAGCCTTTTGCTAGTGACATCCCTTTAAGGGAATGCACCGAAGCCAGACTTTCCGTAGGGGACGCCGACCCAATCGATAGCCAGTTGATAGGTATCACTGTGGAATGCTATGGTTGGAAGTACCATGAGTGTCACAGGTTTGTGACGCCCCCAAATTCAGGTACTTGAAACCCGAACTCAGTGCTTCACGATACCATTTCTATGAGCGGAATAATACTAATAATAATAACAATAATATAGATATCAAACTTAATTTACATATATAAGAGTCTAAATTCCAGGTACGCGACCTTTAAACATTCATTACATCATAGATAATAAATATCATTATCTTAATAAACTTAAACTATTACACGAGATATTATAAAACTCATTCAATGACTTTCCTTTCCCTTGTTCTTGCACGAACCTTCAGTTGATCATACTTAGCTGAAAACATTTAAATTTAAAGTAAGAATGAGCATTTGATTGCCTAGCAAGTAATAACAACAACAAACATTAGCTGAAAGGATTAAATATTTTCTTTGTATAATACTTCTATAACGAATCAACTGTTGTGAAGCAAGCTGAACCAATAATAACAACATATCAAATCTATATCAAAATTTTAAAACTACGTATTGACTTTAAATGGAGATCAGTCGATAGACTATGAACATTGTTTTCTATTATCAAAAAGGTATACAGAAATTTATCTGCAGACCGTCATAATTTACTGAGCACGCGAAGGTGATCACCCCGGCCGTTATGCCCTGTATTGATCAATACTACATGCAAGAACGATATTATTGTTCATCTTATCCACCTTAGGTGCACAAAAGTTTTCCCATGGTCGGGATGTTCATACTTAGTCGGGAATCCGAACCAAAACAATCTGGTTGGATACAGTAAAGTTCTATCTTGTTGAACAATATTTTTAAGTTTATTTCTAGTTGAATCAAATAGCTTAGACGACTTTTAAGTCATCATATACATACTGGAAATAAATAAGTATGTATCAACATGTAATTAAATACAATAATTATCCAAGTGAGGACACTTGTATAAGCATATTTAGAAATTAACAAATAGAATAAATATCTGGCACAATAATAATAAAATTCTGAAATATTCTTACTCATGTCCATTGCATAAAGTAAGTACAAAGGTAGGATACTTACTTGCGAGTACAGCGCTTACTATTACATGACTTAGTTTTATCTTTTATACTTAAAACCTATCATTAATAAGATCATTAGCTCGATTTGAATAATATATCATATCACATAAATCTTGCTATTTTCAAAAAATGATAACCTAATCACATTGTCACATATATTTAACAGTCATTGATTAACAAACAAATACTTATCTAGTCGAATTATATAAGTCTAGATCAATTTACAAAACGCTTATAAATTGTCTGAAAGCGACTTTATCGAGGTAAATATCGAGTCTAAAACTCTATTCAGTAGTTCAATATTCATTTAGATAAATTAAATATCACTCATATTATCTTTCATAGCCTTATAATAATTTTTTAAATAATTATTATAATTTATCATGATTTTTCAAACACTTGGAATCATTATTAAATGATTTAAATATTAACTAATTCTATTATCATTAATATTTAATTAATATTTAATTATTAATGAAACCAATACAAAAATATTAAAGTTATTTATAATAACTCAAAATATTTTTAAAACATTTTTATTACCCTTAAATGATTTTTAAAACATTTAAAAATCATTTTAAATAATTATTATTAATATTTAAATATTAATGTATTATTTATCAAAATATTAAAAGTCATTAATTATAACTTAAAATATTTTTAAAACATTTATATCCTCTTTAAATGATTTATAAATTAATAAAACTATTTTTAAACTATTTATTTAATATAATTATTAAATAACTCTAATGTCATTAATAGTAAATAAATAATGAAATTTACCTTTAAATATTAAAATTTATATTTTATAACTTCAAATATTTTTAAGCTCTTTATTTTCATTTAAAATGATTTTTTAATATTAAAATCATTTTTAAACTAATTTATTTAATACATTTATTAAATAACTTAATTATCATTAATGTTAATTTTAATGAAATTCATCACAAAATATTAAAAGTTATTAAAATAGCTTAAAATATTTTCTTATAACATAATATAATTTTAAATGATTTTTCGTTATTAAATTTTTTAAAATAATTTATTTAATATAACAATTAAATAAATTAAATACCTTGAATATCCCAAAAATATTAATTATTTATGAAATATATTCATAATTATTAAAACTAATTTTTAGGCTTTAAAATAATTTTTAGTAATTTATTATGTATTTTTAATAATTTATAACTAATTTTCTCTAATTATTTAATAAAATAATAATTTTCAAAAATTAAATGTCGCTAAAGGGCCCTATAACGACAAAACTGTCGCTATAGGTGTTCTTGAGCCTGCCCAGATTTTCATAGTCAGTTAATAAGGTACCATGTTTGACCAGTTGTAATTCTTTGATCCTTAAGTTTTATGGGCTGCTAAAGTTTTAAGGATGTAGTATTCATGTAATACTACAACAACAAACTGATTTCATGGCCATAATAGATCACAACAAAGAGATATAATCTCTCAAAGTTGTTGTCAGAGGCTGTTCTTCATTTCTGGGTTACCTAGAAATGAAGAACAGTTTATGTTCATACTTTTAGGTCCTTATAACTCGCATTATGTACCTTGTTTGTGTGATATAATGATTCCGGGTTGTAGACAACATGTCAATGAACAAATATATTACACAACATCATCATAACAACAACACCATCGCAAGATTTAAGCCGGTCAAAGTATTGGGCAGAAAACTGCCTTTGAAGATTTCTGGGTTACCCATAATCTTCATCCAGCAGTATGGTCAACCCTACTTCGACCATGATTAATTTCGTTTCTGTTTATAATTTTGGTGTTATAATAGCATGGATAGATAGTTGTTGCCTCTTTTTTAGTCTTAACAAAAGAGTTCTAACTCATACAAGCATACATGTGTCAACAAGTAATACAGAGCAAGTAAAGTATCGATCCCACAGAGAAAGTTGTTTAATTTGAATCACTATGCATTAATTAAATCACTATATTTATATGCTCAAACTAATGACTAAGATTGGTTTGTTACTCGAATCGCAAATAACAACTAAAACAATAATAATAACGGAATAAATCAAATCTGGAAAAAATGGGATCCTAACTTCATTTAATATTTCATTCAATCGCCACCATCATGCATGACTTGTTCACATATCACAAGAAAGTAGCCAAGAGCACTAAAAGAGTCATAGCCATTTTTCAATGCACTAAGACCTACTTACACAGCATCCACATATGATAGACTCTATGTAATCATCAATATAACCAAAATCACTATATGTCTATGTGAAATTGCAACTATATTGAATTTAAGTCCAAGCCCTTATCCTAACTCATACGGTGAAATAGTATATGTCTATCTGGTTCACGAAATATATAAGCCATATAAAACAGCCCCATATATGTATACTATCATGATTACAATCCATACTTGCATGTTCATTGTCAATTCCATACAAGTACTGAAACAAATGGTGATCAAGCATTCATACATGCAAAACAATCATGATAGACATTCTATATGATATGTAAAACAATCCAGCATTCAAACATGCAATCAAACTACATATTATAATCCGTTAGAATCCCATAATGGAGTTTAGTTCATGATTGAACCAAAAGCCATTATGGGATTAAATCTAAATATGATTAATAAACGAACAATTGAAAGATGAAAGATAGAACGATCAAACCCAATTGCTGAATATAATTCAATATTCAAATCCTCCTATGAATCCAGCAAAACCTAATAATAATCCACTCTGGAAAATCCCAAGAAGAAGTAGAAAAGTAGAGTTTTGACTGGTGTCAGATATTGTTTTTAATCAATTACAACCATTTAATTAAAAAAATAAAATAAAACAAATCAGCAGCTTCAGACCTCGCGCACGGCCGCGCACTCCTCCAACACATTCCTCGTGCGGGCGCGAGACTTGCAGTAAGTCATGATGTCTAGCCAGGCTCTCACGCGCGCGCGAGTCCCCTAAGCTTGTCATGCTCACGGCAGTGCAACTTGCAGTAGGTAACATTGTCTGGCTGGGTACTCGTGCGGGCGCGCGTCTCCAAGCTCATCTTGCCGCGCAGCTTGTAGTTGATGAATTTTGGTTCTGCTCCTGAGTTTGGTTCTGTATTGTTGTTGCTGCTACTGAAGTGTCCTATGTAAAGCCCCCAAACTCGGGTACATGAAACCCGAACTCGGTGCTTCATGATACCATTTCTATGAGCGGAATAATACTAATAATAATAACAATAATATAAAAATCCAACTTAATTTATATTTATTAGAGTCTAATCCCAATTACGCAACCTTTACTATAATTCTTTACATGATATATAATACATATCATTATCTTAATACAGTCTAACTATTACAAAAGATACCATTAAACATGTTATGTTTGCTTTCCTTTTCACTTGTTCTTGTCTGAACCTTCGGATTGATCATGTCTAGCTGAAAACATTTAAATTTAAGCAAGAATGAGCATTTGGGTGCCCAGCAAGTAATAACAATTAGAAATATAATTAGCTGAAAGAAATATATGTTTTCTTTGTACATCATTTCTTCAACGAATTTATAGTTGTGAAGTAAACTGAATCGATAATAATAACATAAAAATTCTATCTCAAATTTTTGAAACTACGTATTGACTATATATATAGGGTAGTCGACATACTATGAACATTGTTTTTAGTTTTCGCTAAGGTTTAGCAGAACTTCATCTACAAACCGTCATAACTTACGGGAGTTAGGTTGTACTTCAATGGGCCATGTATTGATCAATACTACATTACAAGAACGATAGGATCGTTCACTCTGTCTGTAACAACCCAATATTTTCTATATAAATAAATCAGAAATTTTGCGTATAATTTTTTTTTTATTTTAAAGATGAGGATTTGTACAAGATAATGTGTATATGTAATTATGTGATAAATAAAAATATATTTATTACATGAATATTTACAAATAATTTTATTTTAGAATTATTGATTATTATAAAGTATATTCTTATAATAATTAATTTTATAGTAGAAATATTTTTATTAATTATTTTCTATGAAAATATAATTATATATTATTTAAATAATATATGAAATGATTTTAGAATAATTATAATAATCATTTTATTATATGAATTTTAGTATAGATTATTAAGTTAATTATTTTACCTTAATTATTAAGGTTAAATACGAAAGATAAATCATATATGGAATTCAAAACCCTAATTTTGGATTTTGATCAAGGAATAATAATAATAATAATATAATATTAATTATATTTTGATATTTCATCTATTATAGATATGTATCTGTATATGTGTGAACTATTAAGCGTCAATTCGATTTTAGTGTATCATGACCAAACCATAATATTAATTTGTCTGACCCTACTGTAAGACTCAAATGGAGATCTAAGACTGTGCAATGATTGTGTGATGAGATTTGTGTTGCGTATTATATTATTAATTAGGTAAACCCTAATTAAAATCTTGAAACCCTAATTCGAAGGTCATTTACGACTCTATGAATTTTTTAAGTCGTTATGTAATCATGATAATGTGATTAACGACCGGTATTATTGATATTAACACTAATTAGGAAAAAAAAACCCTAATTGTTGGAAACCCTAATCGTGAAATTAGAAACCCTAATTTCTTAAGTGAAAACCCTAAATTAATATTTTGAAATCCTAATTTCTATATTACGTAACCCTAATTAGTAATTATAAAACCTAATTGCTAATTGTAAACTCTAATTGTTAATTTTAGCAAGCTTAACTATAATTAGTAAATATTTAAACTTAAAATTTTATTTTAAGTAATTAGTAACCCTAATTGGTGGAGTAACCCTAATTATTAAATAATTAATACACTAATATTCATATATAGTGTAATTAGAAAATTAATCATAATTAGGAAACCCTAATTTCAAATTTTTAGAAACTAAAATTTATTTATTAATTTATTTATTTTTATTTTTTGTGGAAACCATAAATTGGAAATTCTAGAAATTATTTTTAAACCCTAATGGGTTCAAACCCTAACCCAAACCCTAAATCCTAAGGGTTTGACAAGTTTACAAGATTGCCATTAAAAATAAAAGTGAAAAGACCAAAATACCCTTTGCATTATTGAAGCTAAAAACATAGGTTTTGACATTAGGGGAAGTTGGTGACCAAATCCAACCACTCCATGTGCCTTAAATCTCCGCAAATCAGCAGCACCCCAGCCAAATACATTGCATACACGTGATATAAATAGATTTGGAGAGAGAAATGTTCATCATTTTGCCTGATTTACTCACCAAGCTCATCCAATACCCCCCCCCCCTCTCTCTAACCCACGAAATATTAAGGTATTTCAGTCCCCAATTCAAGCCCCACGAATTCCTTAAACAAATCAGAAGCTCAGAATTAAAGGTTGTTCCTAGAAAGGTATAAAGCTAACCCTAGAATCTGACCTTTGATCTATGGTTAGATGTTATGTTTGAGTGTTAGAATATGTTGTATGTGCTATATAATGATGATTTGGGTTGCTAAATATTAGATCCATAACATCTAGAAGCTCGGATTTGATGATTTTGAAAATCTGGAAAATTTTAAAATGAGTCTGACAACCAAATGTCAGACCGTGTAAATCTTTGGTTGTTAATGATTTTGTGTGTTTTATGTTATATAGTTATAGGATGTCATGAGGTCTTTGTTCTGGAGTTTGAATCAGGACCAAATAATTCATGGATTGAAAGTTATTCGTGGTCAAAGTTGGTTGACCGACAATGACCAAGTGATTTCAGGGTAACCCAGAAATCCTTTAAACAATGTCTAACAAGATTTTCAAATGAGTTAATCTGTCCTGTTTTATGTGTTTTGATTATGTGCTTGTATCCTGTTTGTAGCTAGTTATAGGGACTTTATATTCAGGCCTTTAGATCTCTTAAATATCAAGCATGTGGGATGTATTGGATGGTCAAACCATGTCATTCGGTCACGATGGCAGTTTCTAGAAAACCCAAAAACTGGACGAACACCCTTTCTGACAGACTTTGACCGATCACGATCCGCTTTATTTGTTGGGTTTATGGTGAAATTTGTAATGGATCTGTACCTTGTTATGGTGGTTACAACCTGAAATCCTAAGATCGCATAAATAGTTCATGTGATGCAAGTTATAAAGATCATAAGTTGCCTACTTGGACTGTTCTTCATTTCTGGAAAACCCAGAAATAAAGAACAAGCTCTGACATGATTTGTTGAAGCTTATATCTTTCTATTGTGTTATGATTTGGCTATTAAACTTGTTTAGAGTTGTAGTCCTACATGAGTACTACAACATTAACTAAATGTATAACCCATAAACGCAATGATCTACAATCCATGTATGGTCAAACGGGTAACCTTGATAGGTGTCTATGAATTTCTGGGCAGCCCAGAACATGAAGAACACGTTTGACAGTTAGTTTGCAAGCTTATATCTTGCTTGTGTGTTTTAATCTGACCCAGATATTACTTTATACTTATAGTGTTACATTAATACTATAATACCCATGTCATAGCTTGCCTAGAAACAACATAATCAGTGAAATAATCATGGTCAAAGAAGGAACCTTTATCACTGACTGTCAGTGTTCTTGAGCCTCAAGAACACCAACAGCGACGGTTACTGTCGATATAGCCTATAACGACAGTTTTATTTATTTTATTTTCCTAATTTCTGAAAAATATTTAAAAATAGAAAATAAATTCTAAAAATTACAAAAATGGTTTTAAAAATTATTTTAAATTATGAAAAATAACTTTAACTTATTTGGGACAATTTTTATTAATATTTATAATTATTTGAATATTAATTTATTTAATTAGTGTATTAAATAAATTAGAGAAAATGATTTTAATGTTATAAAAATCATTATAAATAAGAAAAAAGTGTTTTAATATATTTTTGAGTTATAAATGTAACTTTTAATATTTTGTGATGTATTTCATTAATTAATTAATATTAATGATATTTAAGTTATTTATTGAATATAATAAATAAATTATGAAAAATAGAATTAATGATTTAAAAATTATAGAAAAATGATTTAAAGGTTATAAAAGTATTTTAAGTTATAAAATATAACTTTTGATATTTTGTCATGAAAAATATTAATATTTTAATATTAATGATATTAGATTTATTTAATAATTATATTAAATAAATTAGTTTAAAAATAATTTTAATATTAGAAAAATCATTTTAAATGAAAATAAATAGTTTTAAAATATTTTAAGTTATAAAATATAACTTTCAATATTTAAAGGTAAAATTTCATTAATTATTTACTATTAATGATATTAGAATTATTTAATAATCATATTAAATAAATTAGTTTAAAAATGATTTTAATCATTTAAAATGAAAATAAAGTGTTTAAAGATATTTTAAATTATAAAATATAACTTTTAATATTTAAAGGATAATTTAATTAATAATTTAGTATTAATGATATTAATTTAATAATAATTGATATTAAGTTTATTTAATAATTATATGAAATAAATAGTTTTAAAATGGTTTTATTTATTTAAAAATCATTTAATAAGGATATTAATGAATTAAAAATATTTGAAGTTATAATTAATGACTTTTAATATTTTGATAGATAATCTGATAATATTTTAATATTAATGGTAATTATTTAAAAATGATTTTAATTGTTTTTAAAATCATTTAAGGGTAATATTAATACTTTAAAATACTTTGAGTTATTATAAATAACTTTAATATTTTGCAATGGTTTCATTAATAGTTTAATATTAATTAAATATTAATGATAATAGAATTGTTTAATATTTAAATCATTTAATAATGATTTCGGTGTTTGAAAATTCATGATAAATTATAATAAATATTTTAAAAATTATTATAAGTCATTTAAAAATAATATGACTGATACTTGTAGATATTGAGGTACAGGATAGAGTCTTAGACTCGATAATTACCCGATAAAGTCGTCGGTACACTGACATATTTCAAAAATTGATCTGGACTTGTATAATTTGTCTGTATATGTGTTTATTTGTGATTCAATGACTGTTGAATATGTCTGACAATGTGATTAGGTTATGTGTTGACTACAATAAGCAGTGTTATGTGTTATAGTATGTTATTCTAATCGATCAAATGATCTTATTAATGATAGGTTTTGGTATAAAAGATAGAACTAAGTTGCAAATTGTAAGCAACGCATCAGGCAAGTATCTTACCTTTGCATTTCCTTTATGCAATTGACATGAGTAAGAAGTTTCAGAATTATATTATTATTATGCTATATTATTAACTCTATTGTGATATATTCTATATCCGATCATTATTTATCAACATGTTAGTATATGATAATTCAAATATATATATTCTGTTCGTTAATTTCTATATATGGTTATACAATTGTCCCCACTTGGATAATCATTGTATTTAATCACATGTTGACATATATATATATATATATATATATATATATATATATATATATATAGTTGTCTAAGTTATTTGATCACCTAGACACAAATTTTGAAATGTCGTTGAATATGATAAAAACCTTTTTGTATCCAATCAAATAGTTTTGGTTCAGATTCTAGTCTAAGTATGAACATCCCGATCATGGGAAAACTTTTATGCGCCCAAGGCGGACAGAGTGAACGATCCTATCGTTCTTGTAATGTAGTATTGATCAATACAGGGTCCATGGGATGTACACCCTCGTGCCCGTAAGCTATGACGGTTTACAGATGAAGTTCTGTCTAACCTTATCGAAAATATAAAACAATGTTCATAGTATGTCGACTATCCTATACATATAGTCTATACGTAGTTTCAAAAATTTGAGATAGAATTGTTATATTGTTATTATCGGTTCAGTTTACTTCACAACTATAAATTCGTTGTAGAAGTGATGTACAAAGAAAACAATTATTTCTTTCAGCTAATTATATTTATAATTGTTATTACTTGTTGGGCACCCAAATGCTCATCCTTTCTTAAATTTAAATGTTTTCAGCTAGGCATGACCAACTCGAAGTTCAGACAAGAATAAGTGAAAAGGAAAGCAAACAGAACATGTTTAATGATATCTTTTGTAATAGTTAGACTGTATTAAGATAATGATATGTATTATATATCATGTAAAGAATTATAGTAAAGGTTGCGTAATTGGGATTAGACTCTGATAAATGTAAGATAAGTTTGATATTTATATTATTGTTATTATTATTAGTATTATTCCGCTCATAGAAATGGTATCGTGAAGCACCGAGTTCGGGTTTCAAGTACCCGAGTTTGTGGGCTTTACAAGTTGGTATCAGAGCTTAGGGTTAAAAACCTTAGGTGGGCTAGACCTTAGGCTATAACCTTGTAACAGAGGAAAACGTTGAAAATACAAATAACTCATACAGAGTTTATAAGGAGATGAATTGAATAAATTCATCGTCAAACAAAAATAAAAGATAACTTATATAAAATTATTATTTGTTGTGTGCTAATTAAGATAGCTGGTGTGTAAGTGTCAGATAGAAAAGGATTAGGATACCCTCAAATCGTAAAGAAGAAGTCAACCTCCATAACCGAGCCAATATCAAAGCCAATAGCTAAAATAGAGGCTCACATTGAAAGCTACCTCAATGAGGTGGTTGTTTCGAAAAGTATAGTACCGGACCCTGAAACGATAGTATGATTGATATGTAAATTATAGTTAAAGAATATGTGGTCAATATCGAGTTCTTAAACTCATATCTTTGTGGTGAGTTCTTAAACTCATAATGTATGGTAAGTTGGACGAACTAGGTGTAGTTAGGTGTGAATGGATTATTGAGGATAATGGGAATAGACAATTTACTAAGCAATGGATTCTTATTGGAGGCGTAAGAAATAAGTAGTACTAGTATTACTTGAATAGGTATGACTCTATGTTATGATAGTTATGTTTGTATAAGGTAATATTTTTCAAATTTTGTATAAGTTGTAGCAGCAATTCCCGACTTTTGAGTCACAAAGGGATAGCGGATGATTAAAGCAATATGTGCTATGGTATGTCAAGTGATATGGGTATGAATTTAAATGGGATTAATGAAATAAGTTGGTATAAAGATAGTAGTTAATTATATGAGTACTGGTTAATGCAGAAAACCAAATTTTCAAAATATATAATATTTTGAGGACATGATAATCAAAATATAGAATTTCATGTTATATGATTTTACGTATACGATAAGGCTTAGAATAAAGAATAAATTGTGATAATGCCGCCAAGGAGACGAAAAAGAAATACACGGACAGAAGAACCTGTCAACAAAGCTGGAAGACAACCATACCCGATACAGAATTTTGAAAATATGGACGATCAAGTTATGTAAAACAGAATATCAGTCGCGGGAAAATCAGCCAAATAATCGAATGACAAACGTCAAAGACTTCAAGGCGTTCGTACCGCCAGGATTTAGAGGATCAACTGACCTGTAGCAACGTTTGTGATAGCTAGGATAATGGAGGGGCAAAAGATAGTTTTGTCACCTATACGATAAAAAGAAAGGAGATAAAGGGCAAGTATGCGTGATTTAAGTGTGAATCAATGGAGTATAAGGTGGAAGACTGTCCAAGAAGGAGATGGGAGGCAAGGATTGCGAATACGGGAAAAAGGCAACAGGACATTGGCGACAACGGGACCAACATCAACAATCAAACCAACGAAATCAACCGCAAGCGTCTTCAACATGACCGTTCAAGATATCGTGGCAGCCAGGGATATAACTCCAGGTATTATTCTAATCAATTTTATTTTCTTCTATATTATTTTTATATATATATTAAATTATTTTATAAATTAATTTGAAGGAGGAATTTGAGTTCTTTTAGAAATCAAATTTCTGTATAAGCAGATAGATAAAATTTATGTGAATAGTTAATGATCAGTTCGATCAAATTATGATCGAGATCTACTGGTAATGATTGTGTATGCTATGTACCCTTGTGTATATGTTTTAAAACGGTGATTCCGGGGACGGAATCTTTATAAGGGAGGGTGAATGTAATAACCCAATATTTTCTATATAAATATTAGAAATTTTGCGTATAATTTTTTTTAATTTTAAAGATGAGGATTTGTACAAGATAATGTGTATATGTAATTATGTGATAAATAAAAATATATTTATTACATGAATATTTACAAATAAGTTTATTTTAGAATTATTGATTATTATAAAGTATATTCTTATAATAATTAATTTTATAGTAGAAATATTTTAATTACTTATTTTCTATGAAAATATAATTATATATTATTTAAATAATATATGAAATGATTTTAGAATAATTATAATAATTATTTTATTATATGAATTTTAGTATAGATTATTAAGTTAATTATTTTACCTTAATTATTAAGGTTAAATATGACAGATAAATCAGATATGAAATCCAAAACCCTAATTTTGGGCTTTGATCAAGGAATAAGAATAATAATATAATATTAATTATATTTTGATATTTCAGTGCTATAGATATGTACTATATATGTGTGAACTATTAAGGGTCGATCAATTTTAGTGTATCATGACCAAACCATAATATTAATTTGTCTAACCCTACTGTAAGACTCAAATGGAGATCTAAGACTGTGCAATGATTGTGTGATGTGATTTATGTTGCGTATTATATGATTAATTAAGTAAACCCTAATTAAAATCTAGAAACCCTAATTCGAAGGTCATTTACGACTCTATGAATTTGTTAAGTCGATATGTAATCATGATAATGTGATTAACGACCAGTATTATTGATATTAACACTAATTAGGAAAAAAAACCTAATTGTTGGAAACCCTAATCATGAAATTAGAAACCCTAATTTCTTAAATAAAAACCCTAAATTAATATTTTGAAATCCTAATTTCTGTATTAGGTAACCCAAATTTGTAATTATAAAACCTAATTGCTAATTGTAAACTCTAATTGTTAATTTTATCAAGCTTAACTATAATTAGTATATATATAAACTTAAAATTTTATTTTAAGTAATTAGTAACCCTAATTGGTGGAGTAACCCTAATTATTAAATAATTAATACACTAATATTAATGTATAGTGTAATTAGAAAATTAATCATAATTAGGAAACCCTAATTTCAAATTTTTAGAAACTAAAATTTATTTATCTATTTATTTTTATTTTTTTGTACAAACCCTAAATTGGAAATTCTAGAAATTATTTTTAAACCCTAATGGGTTCAAACCCTAAACCCTAACCTTAATCCTAAACCCTAAGGGTTTGACAAGTTTACAAGATTGCCATTAAAAATAAAAGCAAAAAGACCAAAATACCCCTTGCATTATTAAAGCTAAAAACATAGGTTTTGACATTAGGGGAAGTTGGTTGCCAAATGTAACGCCCGAGAAATTCAGATCCTTTGTAAAAATATTTGAAAGAATTAATTAATGAATAAAATAATATTAATTGTTATTATATGTGTTAATAAGATGTATGTCGTTCTATAATCTAGAAATGCCGGAAGTTCGTAGTATTCGAACCACGTAAGAGAATTAAAGTGTTTGAATTTTCAAGACAAAAATAAGTGTTTTCCGAGAAAGTTTACGAAAAATGCTATTCACCGTTTACCGCTCAGGAATTATTTTTGAACTTCCGAGAAATACGTAATGTTAGAATATTAAGGCAAGATGGATTATGTAATAATAATCTAAGTATGGAAAATGTAATAATTCGCATGTGGACTTAATTTGGGAATATAGGTATTAAAACCTAATGAAATGAATTTATGTAACTTTGCATAAAATACAAGTCCAATATGTATAAGGTGTAAACTTATGTAGGATTTATACTAAGCCCAAGTGATTAATAAGGTGAAGCCCAAACTATTATAGTCCAAGCTCAACAAAGAATTTGCTAGATTAATTATTAAGCCCAAACCATGATCCATTAACTAAGAAGGATCCATTGGGAAACCCATGGGTAAGCTTGATGGGCAAACAAGTTATGTGATGGGCAAGAATTAAGTGTGGTGACCAAGTATAAGATGTGTGGAGCAAGATTACTTTGTGATTAAGGCATGAATAGTAAGGAGGTTAACTTAAGGAGGTGGGATGCCATAAAGACCATTCTACCCTCACTTTAGAAAGTCTATAAATAGAGAGCTCCAAATTCATTTGTTTGCTTGATTAAAAATCTCTTTTAACTCTCTCTCAAAGAAACTTATTTGTTAGAGCCCATAAGCAATTATAAGCCCTTTCAACTTTTGTTAGATTTTGCAAAGAGAAGTGACGTAAACATCTAAGGTAAATGATCTTGTCTTCTTCATCTCTATCATGGTAGGTTGATAAGAGAATTGTAAACTAATGAACTTAGATGTTAAGAACATAAGAGAAGTTCATAAGCAATGGACCAAGCCGAATAAGTCATAAGGAAATGAAAAATCATGTATTAAGAAATTGTTGTTATGAACTTATAGATAAGCCATAAACAAATTGGACTATGAGTTTTGTAATACATAAGTTGAGATGTCTAGATAATGGAATGAATGTATTTAGAATGATAAACAAATCACTAGTAATAACGTTTTGCCGGAATTCACGCGGTTGGACGATAATAGTCGAATTCATGAAATTCTTGGAATGGAAGTCATATTTTGTGTTTGGCATTGGAGACATTGGTTTTCAATGGAGGCAAGTCATATTTGGCATTATAGAGTTGCGAACTCGTAAATGGCCGGATTCCGACTTAGAACGAAGAAACGAGCGTTGAACGTTCCCGAATGTTTATTGTTTTCGTTAAAATGAACCAATAGGCAAAATTTTTGCAAACGAAGTAAAATAGATAAAATTCTTGCATGTACGCATAGAGTACGTAATTTATGACCCGTAGGCTCTTGAACGAGCCAATTTAGACTTATAACGAAGAAGTTACGAGTCTGAGAATCTCAACTTGTGAAAAATCTGTCCAAAGTGTCTGGTGCACAGAGCTGGCGCCACGGCGCTAGCACAAGGCAAATAATCCCACGCCGCAGCGTCAAAGTGGCCTTCAGACCTTGCAAACTCGCGCTGCAATACGACAAACAATAACACAAAAGACTCGCGCCACATCTTTAGTCCGGATTTTGAGGAGTAAGTGGCGGCCAACATGTAAGACCAAGTCACATAGTACGGTATTACGGCTAAAATTTCAAAGACCTAGATAATAATGAATGTTTACAAATAGAACATGGTTAGTAATTGATAAGAAACTAAAGGAAGATCTTAATGAAACATTGTTAAGACATTATTAAGTCTTAAGCATGAACACTTAAAGTTAAGTTAAGCCAATTACTTGAATGTGAGAATGCTGTAATGGAAAGCCGGAACCTATAATAACAAATCTAATACATAATTAGATTGAGAAGTAGGGTAAGATTCTTTAGGAACCATGTATGATCATTCATGACCTAAAGTTCTATGTTATGCTATCATCTAATGTAGAGACCTTGAAGACGTAAAGTGCACGTGTTATAAATTATAGCAGACGCTAAAGGCAAGTACTCTAACCCTTGTTCCAGTTTGATCTGGGCAAGTCTTTGTGATTCATGTACTCTTCGCATGAGTTAGTTTCTGTGGAATGTCAAAGCCAATCCTTTCGGCTAGATGTATGCTATGTTATTCTATCAAGTGTTGATAAGGATTTACCAAACTAATATTGTTGTGGTTTTTAAAAGTAGATTTAGTATGCTAAAATGTTTTGTCGTCAAACGACAGGCACGTGAGGTTACCACAACTTAAACGTATACACGTTTAATGAATGTAGTGTTGATCAACATAGAGTGATATAGGCTGATCACCTAGACGTGCTCGTAAGCTATACCGGACTTACGAACTTCGTATCGGGATGTCCTTTTCAAAGTACTTATGAAATGCTTATGGTCTTGAACCGGAATTGATGTTTTAATAAATATTGTAGCTGTAAAACGTTTTGAATGAAAAGCAGTGCTATTTTGAATTCTCAATAGTATATCGTAACTATTGTCCAGTTATTGAAGATATACGATTCCTATGTTTCAAGCATGCTATTTTCCTTGAATTGTTGTACTTGCTGAGCTAGTTAGGCTCATTCTTGCTTGAACCATATGAGTGCAAAACTAAGATGTAACAAACCGATGGATCCTAAGATGATAAAGGGAAGGCAAAGGCGAACCCGTAGATTGCTTATGTAATAGTATAGGTTTTGTAAGGAATAATATTGATATTATGACAAAGACAATGTATTGGTTGTAAAGAACTTGGGGTATGTAAATATTCTTTTGATATATATATAAGACATATCCGTTCTTTTGAGGCATTTCAATTGAATGTTTATGTGAAGTGTAGCACCGTGTAGCACCATCTGTCGGGTTGGAAGATACCCGAATTTGGGGGTGTCACAGGTTGGTATCAGAGCCATATGTTATAAAACTTAAGGGGGGAAATAAAACCTTAAGTCATAACCTTAAGATAAGTCAAAGAATAAAAGTCGGAAGTTAACCATATAAAAATGCATCATATATGTTATGTGTTTTTATTATACAGACGTTTACTAATCCACTTTGTGTGTTGTTATAGATGTCAGGTGAAAATAGAGATGTACAAGTAGTCAGCGAAGGGTCGGTAAACCAGATTAAAATCATACCGAACCCTATAGCAGCAGATCCTGAGATAGTTGTGGTGGAGTCTGGAGACTCTGAAAGCTTAGACCTCATGTCGGTATTTGACGGCATGTTAGAAGAAGAAGTAGAGGTAGTATCCTTCAATCCAGTGGCTATAGCAGCAGAGATAACTCCAGGGGAGTCGATGATGTCACTGTTCATGTCAGTAATAGATAGGAACATACACTACTGTCAGGAGGTCAAGGAGCTAAAGGCGGAGCTCCAAGCGGTTATAGAGGACAAGACGGACGTGGAGTCCATGTGGGAACAAGAACATGACGAGAGAGTTTTGGCTAAGGACAAGGTCCATGAGCTAAAATAGGAGGTCTTTGAGCTTAGGAGCGAGCTAAAGACCAAGAAACAGAAGATAGGGAGAATGTCCTATATTCATAGGAGTTCTCATGAGGATTTCAAGTTGCAGGTAGCTGGGTATCCGATAGAGACAGAGCAGACGCGGCATACTATCAGCCGTGATATTATTGACGGTCTTGCCAAGGCAGATTTTGAGAATGCCTTAAGGCAGATATGATCGAGTAGTTATTAGAGTAGTTAGGTATGTACATATTTGTGTATCTAGTAGTGACGTAAAGCCCTCTTTTGTATAATCAAGGGTAGTCTTTTGTAAATCCCAATTTTTGGAAAGCAATAGCGGGAAATTAATGTATCCAGCTTAGGCTGTGTTATGTAACTGATGTATTATTATACTACAATGAGTAAATATAAGTTTTCTTTTTCAAAAAATGTTAAGTAACGAATGTTTAAGTTATTGTTTAGCATTGAATAATAACTAACTGACAAGAAATGCATAATAACAAAATATGTGTTTATTGTAACAAAAAAAAGCCGCCAAGAAGAGTACCACGTACCCAAGGTACGAACACGAATCAACCAGAGGGAGGTCCGGTTAACCCCATGCAAGAATTTTTGAACCTTTTAACCGCAGCGTTTAATCAAACAGGGGCTAATATCCCCGTAAATCCTGGTGTAGTACGAGCTACTACATTTAAGGACTTTAAGAGTGTGGGTCCGCCGGAGTTCAAAGGAACTACGGACCCTATCGAAGCCCAAACGTGAGTTAGGGAGATTGAGAAGGCATTTGTAATAGCAAATGTCGACGAGTCCCAAAAGGTTGCCTTTGCAACCTACATGATGAAAGGAGATTCCAACTTTTAGTGGGAGGCCAATCAGGCGAGGGGCCGAAATAGATGCTATAACGTGGGAAAGGTTCAAGGAAATATTCTACGACAACTACTTTCCCACAAGCATGCAGGGAAGGATGGAGATGCAATTTCTAGATTTAAAACAAGGGGACATGACGGTTCCCCAGTATGCCGCCAAGTTTAATGAACTGGCAAGGTTCGCTCCACATCAAGTGGATACCGAGGTTAGGAAAGCTTGACGATTCGAGCAGGGCTTGAAACCCTGGCTCTATAATCGTATCTCTGTATTCCAAAGTACTTCATTTGGTATTGTGTTAGAAGGCAATAATTGCTGAAGGTGGTAGTGAGGCGTTGAGCCAATACCACAAGGACAAGAAAAACAAGAGGAAGGTGGATGGAGGAGTGAAGGTTGAAGGTGCCAGCGGGAGTGGTAAAGGGTATAAGTGGAAAGTGAGTAGTTTAGGGAATCCCGAAGTGAAACTAAGGGACCTGAAAAGGAGGATGGAGGCCTGCAAGACCTACGGGAAGACTCATTTAGGAGTCTGTCTCAAGGGTAAGGTCGTGTGTTATAACTGCGAACAGGAGGGGCATATTCCGCCAAACTGTCCAAGCCAGAAGAAGAATCATGGGTGCTTTGTATGTGGGTCTATACACCACATGGCAAAGAACTGCCCAAAAAAGGGGATAAACGGGAATAAGGGCACCAATAGTGGTAAGTTAACTATTGGGGGTCCAGCGCAGCCGGGTAGGCCGATGGCCCGTACCTTTAATATGATCGTCCAAGACGCGATGGCTTCAGGGGACGTAGTCGCAGGTATTATTCCAATCAACGACTTAAATGCATACGTACTGTTTGACTCGGGTGCTACTTGTTCATTTATCGCATGTGATTTTGCTAAACGACTAGGACTACTTCCCGAAATGTTGCCTATACCTTTGATCATTAAGGTAGCAAATGAGGAGATAATTCCTTTTTAAGATATTCATAAGAATTGTTGCGTAGAAATTTGAGGTTGTAAATTATCGGTAGATTTGATACCGATAAATTTAGGAGAATTCGATGTAATTCTCGGAATGGATTGGTTGATAAATCATGGGGCAATAATAGATTGTCACGAGAAATGCGTTAATATTAAAACATTAATTAAATCTCATATAATATTTTACGAATAAATCACGGACGCTCGTGTTGTCTTTTACCACACACAAACTAGGAAATTATTGAGGAAGAAGGTGTGTAGGCTATTTGTGTCATGTGGTTGATACCCGAGAGAGTGGGAGCGACCATGGAACAAATACCTATAGTGAGTGAGTTCATGGATGTATTTCCAAGTGAGTTACCGGGTCTTCCACGGATAGGAGACCGAGTTCATAATAGATATCGTGCCGCGAACGAGCGACCAGCTTCTGTGGTACCGTATCGTATGGCGCCAAAGGGAAATGAAGGAGTTGATGGTACAGATTGCGAGAATTGTTAGATGAAGTACATTCAATCGAGCATTTCGCCAGGAGTAGAATTGCATCGCTTTTATCAAGAAGAAGGACAGATCATTGAGACTTTGTATCGACTACAGAGAATTGAACAAGTTAACCATAAAGAATAAGTATCCATTGCCCGGGATCGATGATCTTTTTGATCAATTAAAGGGGGCAAAATATTTTTCCAAAATAGATTTAAGGATGGGGTATCATCAGCTGAAGGTTAGGAATGAAGATGTGCCAAAGACAGCATTCAGGACTCGGTATGGTCATTACGAGTTTCTAGTGATGTCATTTGGGTTGACTAATGCACCTGCTGCATTTATGGACATGATGAACAGAGTGTTCAAATAATATTTGGACAAGTTTTTTGTGGTATTTATCGATGATATTCTAGTCTATTCTAAGATGCCAGAAGATCATGTTGAACACCTAAGAATAGTGTTGGATACACTAAGGAAGGAGAAGTTATATGCGAAGTTCACAAAGTTTGAATTTTGGTTAGAGAGGGTACAGTTTTTAGGTCATGTTATTGACCACGAGGGGATTTCAGTAGATCCAGCAAAAGTGGAAGCCGTGATAAATTGGGAACAACCAAAAATGCCGACCGAGGTACGGAGTTTCTTAGGGTTAGCTGGTTACTACTGGAGGTTCATTCAGGACTTTTTGAAGATAGCTACTCCGTTGACTAACTTGACGAGGAAGAATGCAAAGATAGTTTTCAAGAACTGAAAAAGAAGTTGAGTGAAGCCCCTGTTTTGTCATTACCCGATGACACAGGAAATTTCGTAGTTTATAGCGATGCTTCGCATAAAGGACTTGGTTACGTGCTCATGCAACATGGCAAGGTCATTACATATGTGTCTAGGCAATTGAAGGATTATGAGAAAGTTTACCCTACTCATGATCTGGAACTGGCCGCGGTGGTGTCTGCCCTAAAGATATGGCGACATTATCTTTATGGGGAAAAGTGTGAGATATACACGGACCATAATATTCTAAAATATATCTTCACACAGAAGGAGTTGAATATGAGACAGAGAAGATTGTTGGATTTGATAAAGGATTACGACTGTGAAATCTTGTATCACCCTGGAAAAGCCAATGTAGTGGCCGACGCCTTGGATAGAAAGGGTCGGGAGAAGTTGTCTATGTTAACAGCTCAAGCGGAGTTAATAATAGAGATGGCTAGGATGGAGTTAGAGGTGAAGTTGCCAATTGAGGAGGATCGTAGACTGCTTATGATTTTAGATTCAATCCTACCATCGTAGAGAGAGTAAAGGAGGTGTAGACCAAAACTGATGAGTGTGACCAGATGAAGAAGCGGTTGACCAATGAAAAAGATACTAAGTTTTGTCTTGATAATGAGGGATTATTAAGATTTGAGGGAAGAATTTGGGTTTCGAATGAGACGGAATTAAAGGAGAAAGTGTTACAAGAGGCTCACAGTTCGAGGTACTCGATTCATCCTGGTAGCACTAAGATGTATCAAGACCTTCGACAAAGTTTTTGGTAGCTGAACATGAAAAGAAAAATAGCCGAGTATGTGAGTAGGTGCTTGACTTGTCAAAGAGTTAAAGCCGAACATCAACGATCGAGTGGCTTATTACAAAGAATTGGAGATTTTGAGTGGAAGGGGGGAGCATATCACGATGGACTTTGTGGTGGGACTTCCGACGACCTCGGAAGGGATATGATGCGATTTGGGTAATAGTGGACCGGTTGACAAAGTCGGCTCACTTTTTGCCAATTCGAATTAAGTACAACTTAGATCAGTTAGCTACAATCTATGTTAAGGAAATTATTTCCAGACATGGAGCACCTGTTTCGATAGTGTCAGATCGTGATCCACGATTCACGTCAAACTTTTGGAGAAGTCTTCAAGAACAGTTGGGGATGCAGTTGAAGTTGAGTATGGCATATCATCCACAAACTGATGGATAGAGCGAGAGGACAATTCAGACGTTAGAAGATATGTTGAGATCTTGCGTCATGGATTTCAAGGGTAGATGGGATGATCATCTACCATTAGTAGAATTTGCGTATAACAACAGTTATCATGAAAGCATAGGTATGCCGCCATATGAAGCTTTGTATGGAATGAAATGCAGAACACCGTTGTATTGGGATGAAGTGGGAGAACGCAGAATGCTAGGACTGAATTGGTGCAAATGAGCAGCCAGTAGTGGTGAAGTTGATTCAGATGCATCTCGTCAGCAGCCAAGACAGATGTAAGAAATACATGAGACTTACATCGAGAGAATAGAGAGTTTGAGGTAGGCTCGTACGTATTTCTAAAGGTATCTCCCTGGAAAGGAAAGATACGCTTTGGAAAGAAGGGAAAACTAATCCCAATATTTATAGGACCTTTTGAGGTATTAGAACGGGTAGGTGAGGTAGCTTATAGGGTAGCGTTACCTCCAGACCTAGAGCGAATACATAATGTATTTCACATTTTAGTGTTACGTCCTTACAAACTGGATTACAAGCACGTGATAGAATTTGAGCCTATTCAAATCGAGAAGGATTTAACATATAAGAAATGCCGATTCAAATCATCGATAGAAAAGAGCAAGTTGTGCGAAACAAGGTCATATCGTCAGTAAAGGTGTTATAGCTAGAAGAACCACGATGTTGAAGAAGCAACGTGGGAACTTGAGGAAAAGATGAGAAACAATTATCCTATTCTGTTTGAGTAAGATAGGGCGAGATTCTGGGGACAGAATCTTTATAAGGGGGGAAGAATGTAACGCCCGAGAAATTCGGATCCTTTGTAAAAATATTTGAAAGAATTAATTAATGAATAAAATAATATTAATTGTTATTATATGTGTTAATAAGATGTATGTCATTCTATAACCTAGAAACGTCGGAAGATCGTAGTATTCGAACCACGTAAGAGAATTAAAGTGTTTGAATTTTCAAGACAAAAATAAGTGTTTTCCGAGAAAGTTTACGAAAAACGCTATTCACCATTTACCGCTCGGGAATTATTTTTGAACTTCTGAGAAATACGTAATGTTAGAATATTAAGGCGAGATGGATTATGTAATAATAATCTAAGTATGGAAAATGTAATAATTCGCATGTGGACTTAATTTGGGAATATAGGTATTAAAACCTAATGAAATGAATTAATGTTACTTTGCATAAAATTCAAGTCCAATATGTATAAGGTGTAAACTTAAGTAGGATTTATACTAAGCCCAAGTGATTAATAAGGTGAAGCCCAAACTATTATAGTGCAAGCCCAACAAAGAATTTGCTAGATTAATTATTAAGCCCAAACCATGATCCATTAACTAAGAAGGATCCATTGGGCAACCCATGGGTAAGCTTGATGGGCAAACAAGTTATGTGATGGGGAAGAATTAAGTGTGGTGGCCAAGAATAAGATGTGTGGAGCAAGATTACTTAGTGATTAAGGCATGAATAGTAAGGAGGTTTGTGACGCCCCTAAAATAGGTATACATCACCCATTCTGAGTTGTCAATACATGGTACAGAAATAACTACAACTTTATTATTACAACAGTAAAACTGTGAGTTTGAATACAAATATTATCTTCTAGACAATATCTATACTCAAATAAATCCTCATCACATTTATTGATACATTATTTTACAAAAATGGTGAGGACTACTAAACAACTCTCTCTAGAACCTTCATTCCATACCCCGACTCATACTTGCTATATTCTCGCCTCCTGAGAAGAAAAATGGAACAAAAAGGAAAAGGGTGAGCTCAACTAGCCCAGTAAAGAATATTATGACTAAGATAATATACAAAAAATTATCATTAGTCTTCAACAGGGAAAAAAAACTAATAGAATACAATAGACAACAAGTTTTTAAACCAATATTCGCAGCGGATATAATAATTCATTAGAAGAGTTAAGTAGAGAATGCAAACTACTATCTTTTATGTATGAATTTAAAAGTTTGTCGTCTATCTTTTATCCCTGTAACATTAATCAACATACATCTGGAATCAAATATTCATCTTTGCACTACAGGCCAAAGATATTCATCAGTTGGTCATGTTCATCTAAACACCTATTCATCTTTGCACTACGGGCCAAAGATATTCATCAGAAATCATTCATCTTTGCACTACAGGCCAAAGATATTCAATAATATCATCATTTAAGACTGAGGATGATGAAACATATTTTTAAAGAAACGAATCCAGTGAAACAAAATGACAAGGATTAAGGATTAAGGATTCGTACTTTGTTTTATCCATGTCCAAAAATACCTCAAATAATCATAGTGGTGTAAAATTCAAGAATGATCAAAACATGGATACAATCAAAGCTAATATCCATAATAGATATTTTAGACGAAAAAGGAAAATTTTTATTTTTCGATGAATAGTGCCGTATTCGTGAATAGTGTCGTATACGTGAATAGTAACCCCGACACTAAAAGTTCCAAATTTGATTAAAAAGTTCAGATCAATACTTCGGCATAATGATATTAGAATAAATAATATCATTTAAAAATAATAATATCCTTTACCTCACAAAGACAGTACTTCTAGTTGAAACACCGGATATAGGCTATGACTTGAACTTGCACCATATAGCAATACTCAAAGTATACTCAAAATACTCACAAGAATACTGTTTGGATAATATAGAGAGAAAACTTCATTTAAAGTGATTTTCAATTCTAACCTAAGCACCCTATTTATAGGAAAATGCTTAGAACACCAAAGCGTAAAATTTAATATAATAATATATATATATAATCAAATTTCCTCGCACACAAATCGGTCCAAAATTCAGCCACACATGTGCCAAAAACAATAAAAACGTTTTTCTTAATAAAAATAATTAAAACTTCCAAAATCAATTATTTTAGAGCTTGAACTTCAATAATTCATAATAAATAGCCCTTTTATCAAAAAATTCAATCTCATGAGTTTTATAGAAAATTTAATTCTCTACAACTTTGCGAATAGAGTTTTTCCAAATTCCAAATGAAATTGACCAAAATCCACAAACGGAGATTTTACAATTATAATCAAATTTCAAATCAATAAATGGGGTCCACCGACATGTTTAACATGTTTTAAACATTTATTGCAACAAAAATATTCTTCCTCCTCGTATATACTCATATATCTCACATTCGTTGTAAAAATATCACCATTATTATATTATTAAAATAATATATTTAAATGAATTATTTTATCGTAAAAAAGATAAAATATTAATTTTAACAATTGTCATTTTAAAATTTTTCTCCATCTATATCCACATAAAATCAATATTTTCCTCATCATATAAATCAATAATTAATTATTCACAAATAATATTACAGAATCACAATCTTGGCAACGGTAGCTCCAAGGAAAGAGGGCTTTCCAATAAAGATTTCTCCTTCTTGCCAAGCATTAGGTGACCAAACCTCTCCTTAGACGAACTTTCTAGACATTGCCAATAATGTTATCCAATAATATTATTCAGATAATATGAATTATTGCTCGATAATGGAAAATCTTGTAATGACAATTTATTGAAACAACAATAATATAAAATATCAATGCGTGAAATTATTGAATCAATAAAATAAAATCTTTGAAAATAATTATCGTAACCATTATTGAGTAGTGCCTTCTTACGTAAGAATCAATAATTGGTGCAATCATCGTGTGTGCTTCGTGTTTTTTACCAATTTAGTATTTTAACAAAGATTAATCTGTAATAACTACGCCAGCTTATGTTTAAACAACTTATTTTTGTCGTTTTTTCATCCAATCACTTTTTGTTATGGGGCCCTCACATGGTCACTACTGGTCCGCATTTAATATTCCCTTTGACGATCTTAATATTCCACGACCAAACGAATATTCCCCCGACAACAATGAATATTTTATAACCACTTGCTTATTTTGAAATATTTATGTATTTTACCCCTAACTATCCACATTAATCAAATCAACCCTTACTATTTCAAAATAATAAATAGAGAAAATTAAATTTCATTAATAATAAGTTGGGGTCTTACAACCTCCCTCCTTATGAAATTTCGTCCTCAAAATTGGACGTGACGTGCTTGTGTTTCAAAAGTTGGGATACCTCGCTTTCTGCTTCATTTTCCAATTCCCGGTCATTTCCTCTATAGCATGATTCCTCCACGTAACTTTAACTTGTGGTATGACCTTTGTGCCTAGGACATGCTCCTTCCTATCCAAGATCTTGACAGTACCTCCTCATACGTTAAGTCTTGGCTATCTCGTCCGGTTTCTAACTCTATAACGTGGTTCGGGTCTTTCACATATTCTGAAGTACGAGATATGTGAAACACATTATGAACATACGAGACATACTTTTGAGGTAACGCGAGTCTATAGGCTACATTTCCTACTCGGTCAAGAATTTGAAATGGACCAATAAATCGTGGATTGAGCTTTCCTCTCTTCCCAAATCTTGTAACTCCCTTCCATGGAGCAACTCATGAACAATACATGATCCCCTATACTAAATTCCACGTCCTTTCGATGAAGATCCGCATAACTCTTTTGTCGATCTTGTGCCGTTTGTATACATTGTCGAATCATTTGGATCTTTTCGGTGATCATACGTTTAACTTCGCGTCCCAACAATGTTGCTTCACCCACGTCATCAAACATATTGAGAACAACATTTTCGTCCATATAATGCTTCAATGGAGCCACACCTATACTTGCACGATAATAATCGTTGTTGTAGGAGAATTCCACCAATGGTAAATACTTATCCCAACCGCCCTTGAAGTTCAGGACATGTAGAGTCTTAATGATCTCTTCAAGAGTTTGAATAGTCCTCTCGATTGTCCGTCCGTTTTGAGGATGGTATGCCAATCAATCGTAAATCCGTGCCCATAGCTTTTTGCAAGCTAACCCAAAATCTTGAAGTGAATCTTGGGTCACGATCTGAAACTATGGATACAGGCATGCCATGCAACCTCACAATCTCATTCACGTACATACTAGCAAGACGTTCAAGGAAATAAGTCTCCCGTATCGGAAAGAAATGAGCAGACTTGGTTAATCTATCAACAATAACCCAAATAGCATTGATGCCTTGAGAAACCGTAGGAAGACCCGTAACGAAATCCATGGTAATATGTTCCCACTTCCATTTCGGAATCTCAAGTGGTTGCAACGGACCCTTAGGTACTAAATGCTCCGCCTTTACACGTTGACAAGTTAAACACATCGAGATAAACTTTGCAATCTCTCTCTTCATATTGTTCCACCAAAATGTATGTCGAAGAGCACGATACATTTTAGTACTTCCAGGATGGATTTCAAATGGTGTATTGTGTGCCTCCATCATAATCTTGTACTTCAAATCAAAGTCGTTAGGGACACAAAGTCTAGAGTGGACTCGAAGTATTCCTTCTTCATCAATTCTCTCTTCCGGAATAGCTCCTTCTTGTACTTTCTTCTTCATAAGCATCAACTCGCCTTGGGTGGCTTGAGCAACCTTAACTTTTTCTATTAAAGTTGGCTCTGTCGTATACTTGACATCATCGCACTCATTCCCACATATGATCTTCTACTCAACGCCAGCCACCACTACGTTCACTTTTCCGGGATGGTATTGAATAGTGTAGTCGTAGTCTTTCAATAGCTCGAGCCAACGTCATTTGCCAGCATGTTGAGTTCTTTTGAGTGAAGAAATATTTAAGGCTTTTATGGTCCAGAATATATCTCCACTTTCTCCCCATATAGATAGTGCCTCCATATCTTTAGCGAAACTTATTTACGCTAACTCTAGATCATGAGTAGGATAATTCCTCTCATATTCTTTAAGTTGTCATGAGGCATAAGCTATGACTTTCCCACGTTGCATGAGAACACATCCCAACCCTTTGCCCGAAGCATCGTTGTAGATAACAAATCCATCCGTACTCGGATGGTATTGTTAGAAACAGTCTTAAAATGAGTCTCCTCTTAAGCTCTTGAAACTCTTCTCGATTCTTCACTCCAAATGAATTTTGTATCCTTCCTAGTTAGTTTGGGTTAATGGAGTAGCGATTCGAGAAAACCCTTCCACAAATCTCCGATAATAACCAAATAAGCCCAAGAAGCTACGTACTTCAATCCGACTTGGTTGCTCCCAACTTTGTATTGCTTCAATCTTCGCCGGATCAACAGATACTCCATGTTTAGACACCACGTGCCCAAGGAATGCTACTTCCTCAAGCCAGAACTCGCATTTCTTCAATTTGGCATATAGTTGTTTTTCACGAAGCCTTTGGAGTACCAGCTTCAAATGGTGCTCATGATCTTCACGGCTTTTGGAATATATGAGGATGTCATCAATAAAGACAACAACAAACTGATCCAAATATTCCTTGAATACTCGGTTCATCATATCCATGAAAGCCGCAGGAGCATTAGTTAGTCCGAAAGACATGACTAAGAATTCATAATGCCCATACCGAAGTTACAAGGCGCCTTTGGAATATCCTCGCCTAATCTTCAAATGATGATATCCGAGCGAAGATCGATTTTTGAAAAGAATTGTGCCTTGCAGAATCGGGTCAAACAAGTCATCAATACGAGGTAGAGGATACCTATTCTTGATGGTGACATGGTTCAATTCTCGATAGTCAATACAAAAGTCGCATACTCCTATCTTTCTTCTTTACTGAATAAAACAGAGCACCCCAAGGAGATGTACTTGGGCGAATGAAACCGATGTCCAACAATTCCTCAGTAGTTGGACCTTTAACTCCTCGAAGTTCAATAGGAGCCATTCGATATGGGGTTTTAGAAATGGGCTTTATACTAGGTTCAAGATCAATAAAGAATTCAACTTCACGTTACGGGGTGTAGGCCGGAAGTTCTTCAGAAATACGTCGGGAAAGTCAATAACAATAGGAATATTATTCAAATTTAACGTGTCTTTATTCAAATCCATAACATGGGCTAAGAAAGCTTGACATCCGCTTTTCAATAAACGAATAGCTTTATGATTAGATATGATGCGGTGATTGATTTTAATGGTTTAGTTGCTTGAATTCGCATAACAAAGTTAGTTAGGAATATGAAAACTAACAACCTTACGAAAACAATCAATTTTTGCATGATGAGTAGTTAACCAATCAATCCCTAAAATCACATCAAAAGCAAGTATTTTTAAAGAGATAAGGTCAACAAGTAAGGTGATGGTGCCAACTTGAATCAAACAAGATTTATAAACAATGGATGTGATGAAAGTTTCTCCTAACGGAGTTTCCATAGATAGGTCAAAGTCTAATTTCTCCGGAGTCAAGTTTAAACGTTGAGCACATGCAGGAGAGATAAATGAATGGGTAGCACCCGATGATCAAGTAAGGTATAAACTTCGCAAGAATTTATAAATAGCTTACCGTGATCACCTCGTTTGGGTTCCTCGCATTTTGACCGATCCACAACAAACGCTCTTCCTGAATAGTTGACTTTGACTTTTACGTGACGAGTCTTTTGAGTCACCGTCCCCATTGAACTAGGTTTCGCTATCGTCTGATCTCGAAGCGATATGTCCTTCCTTTCCACAATTATAGCATACCTTGAACTATTGTGGGCAATTTGACCGATATGTCCTCTTTTCCGCATTTGTAGCATATAATGGGTGGTCGTTCTCCTCCTTAGAACCGATTCTTTGCAAGACCTTCTGCGCCTTCTTATACGGTCGTTGTTAAATCTCCTCTTTTAAAATCTCCTCCCGACTCGCTTCTTCTATTTTCATGGCCATGATTACCACCAGAGTGGTTAACATTTTTGTCCGTCTGTTTCTTTCTCCGATGGTTATCATTATTTTGTTGACTGCTATCTTTGGTACGATCCTGGTTATGGTCCCTCGGTTGAACATACTCGTTATCTCGCTCTAACAATTGAGCCACATTAACAACATCCTCGAATAGAGAGAAAATTTATGAGAAATGAGATATTGTCGTATCTTGGGTTTCAAACCTCTTAGAAACATCCACGTCATCGCTCCTCATTCTCCACCAAATGAGGTGCAAACTCGATAACTCTACCGCAACTTTGCCTCATAATCGAGACACCGCCATTTGTTTTGTTCTAATCGATGAACTCCACTTCCTTCATATATTGAACACTTTCGTGAAAGTATTTGTCATTAAATAATTCAAAAATGTCTCCCAAGACATGCTTTGAGTCTTGGTGGATGGGTAAGCTTCACGGACTCCCACCAGTGATCTGTCCGCCTCGCCACGGAACATAAAGGTGGCGAATGGAACCTTCTGTTCCTCCGTGCATCCCAAGACATCGAATATCTTGGTAATTTGCTTGACCCATGTTTCCGCCGTGATCGGATCTGGCTTTCCCTTAAATTCGTGGTCCCAACTCTTTGAATCGCCATTGTGACAACCCGTGAATTGCTATCATTTCTCCTCAGATTTTGAACATTAGTCTCCTCGTGCGATTTTGCATGAACTCGCAAAAAGCTTCTAAACATCCCTCGCTCATCATCTCGCTTCAAAGGTGTTGTTCACGGGAGGAACATTGCCACTGTTGCACGTTCTCCTCGTTGGTAAAATCTGGGCATCTCCACGGTCTCATTTACTCCATCATTAATATTCTCGATTCGACATTCTCAAATACATGTCATAAAACAAGGGTTAATTAAGGAAATCAATATATCACATAATATCCTTATATATTGACCAATTAACAAATAAGCTTAGGTAGGACACACTAGCGAAGGATTTACTCGCCTCTCCCTCCTAGTTCTATTCCCCGATCTCATGAGAGATCATATCTCTAAGCTCGATACCAACCGTGGCGCCCCAAAATAGGTATACATCACCCATTCGAGTTGTCAATACATGGTACAAAACAACTACAACTTTATTATTACAACAAGAAAAGCTGTGAGTTTGAATACAAATATTATCTTCTGACAATATCTATACTCAAATAAATCCTCATCACATTTATTGATACATTATTTTACAAAAATGGTGAGGACTACTAAACAACTCTCTCTAGAACCTTCATTCCATACCCCAGGCTAATTCAGTACTTGCTATATTCTCGCCTCCCGAGAAGAAAAAATGGAACAAAAAGGAAAAGGGTGAGCTCAACTAGCCCAAGAAAGAATATTATGACTAAGATAATATACAACAAATTATCATTAGTCTTCAACAGGAAAAAAAACTAATAGAATACAATAGACACAAGTTTTTAAACCATTATTCATGAGCGAAATATTAATTCATTAGAAGAGTTAAGTAGAGAATGCAAACTACTATCTTCTATGTATGAATTTAAAAGTTAAATGCTCATCTTTTATCCCCGTAACATCAATCAACATACATCCGGAATCAAATATTCATCTTTTGCACTACATGTGCCAAAGATATTCATCATTAGTCATGTTCATCTAAACACTGCTCATCTTTACACTCACGGCCAAAGATATTCATCGAAATCATTCATCTTTTAGCCTACAGAATAAAGATATTCAATAATATCATCATTTAAGACCGAGGATGATGAAACATATTTTTAAAGAAACGAATCCAGTGAAACAAAATGACAAGGATTAAGGATTAAGGATTCGTACTTTGTTTTATCCATGTCCAAAAATACCTCAAAATAATTATAGTGGTGTAGAATTCAAGAATGATCAAAACATGGATATAATCAAAGCTAGTATCCACAATAGATATTTTAGACGAAAAAGGAAAATTTGTTTTTTTGGATGGATAGTGCCGTATTCGTGAATAGTGTCGTATACGTGAATAAATAGTCAAGTATCGTGAATAAGTAACTCCGATACACTAAAAGTTCAAATTTGATTAAAAAGTTCAGATCAATACTTTGGCATAATGATATTAGAATAAATAATATCTTTTAAAAAAATAATATCCCTTACCTCACAAAGACAAGATTTAGTTGAAACACCCTTTGATATAGGCTATGACTTGAACTTGACCAGTATAGCAATACTCAAAGTATACTCAAAATACTCACAAGAATACACTCGATAATATAGAGAGAAAACTTGATTTAAATGTGATTTTCAATTCTAACCTAAGCACCTATTTATAGGAAAATGCTTAGAACACCAAGGCGTAAAATTTAATATAATAATAATATATATAATCAAATAAAGTTTAATTCCAAACACTACAACTTTGCAACTATCACGAGAATAAAGTTTTTCCAAATTCCAAATGAAATTCAACCAAATCCACAAACGGAGATTTTACAGGTATAATCAAATTTCACCATAAATGGGGTCCAATTTACATGTTTAACATGTTTTAAACATTTATTGCAACAAAAATACTCTTCCTCCTCGTATACTCATATATCCCACATTCGTTGTAAAAATATCACCATTATTATATTATTAAAATAATATATTTAAATGAATTATTTTATCGTAAAAAGATAAAATATTAATTTTCAACAATTGTCATTTTAAAAATTTTCTCCATCTATATCCACATAAAATCAATATTTTCCTCACCATATAAATCAATAATTAATTATTCACAAATAATATTACAGAATCACAATCTTCGACAACCAGTAGTTCCTGGAAAGAGGGGCTTTCAATAAAGATTTCTCCATCTTGGCGCCGCAATTAGGTGACCAAACCTTTCTTTAGATAGAACTTTCTAGACATTGCCAATAATGTTATCCAATAATATTATTCAGATAATATGAATTATTGCTCAGATAATGGAAAATACTTGTGTAATGACAATTTATTGAAACAACGGTAATATAAAATATCAATGCAAAGAATTATTGAATCAATAAAATAAAATCTTTAAGAATAATTACATGTAACCATTATTGAGTAGTGCCTTCTTTACGTAAGAATCAATAATTGGTGCAATCTGGTGCTACTTTCTTGTGTTTTAACCATCGAGTATTTTAACAAAGATTAATTACTGTAATAACTACGCCGTTATTTTTAAACAACTTATTTTTGTCGCTTTTCTTCATCCAATCGCTTTTTCATTATGGGGCCCACACATTGTCATACTGTGCATATTTAATATTCCCAACGATACAGATATATTCCACGACCAAACGAATATTCCCAAACAACAATGAATATTTTATAACCACTTGCTTATTTTGAAATATTTACGTTTTTACCCCTAACTATCCACATTAATCAAATCAACCCTTACTATTTCAAAATAATAAATAGAGAAAATTAAATTTCATTAATAATAAGCTGGGGTCTTACAAGGTTAACTTAAGAAGGTGGGATGCCATAAAGACAATTTTACCCTCACTTTAGAAAGTCTATAAATAGAGAGCTCCAAATTCATTGGTTTGCTTGATTAAAAATCTCTCTCAACTCTCTCTCAAAGCAACTTATTTTTTAGAGCCCATAAGCACTTATAAGCCCTTTCAACTTTTGTTAGATTTTGCAAAGAAAAGTGAAGTAAACATCTAAGGTAAATGATCTTGTCTTCTTCATCTCTATCATGGCAGGTTGATAAGAGAATTGTAAACTAATGAACTTAGATGTTAAGAACATAAGAGAAGTTGATAAGCAATGGACCAAGCCGAATAAGTCATAAGGAAATAAAAAATCATGTATTAAGAAATTGTTGTTATGAACTTATAGATAAGCCATAACCAAATTGGACTATAAGTTTTGTAATACATAAGTTGAGATGTCTATATAATGGAATGAATATGTTTAGAATGATAAATAAATCACTAGTAATAACGTTTTGCCGAAATTCACACGGTTGAACGATAATCGTCGAATTCGTGAAATTCTCGGAAGGGAAGTCATATTTTATGTTTGGCATTGGAGACGTTGGTTTTCAATGGAGGCAAGTCATATTTGGCATTATAGAGTTGCGGACTCGAAAAAGGTCGGATTCCGACTTATAACGAAGAAACGAGCGTTGAACGTTCGCGAATGTTTATTATTTTTGTTAAAATGAACCAATAGGCAAAATTTTAGCAAACGAAGTAAAATAGATAAAATTCTTGCATGAACACATAAAGTACATAATTTGTGACCCGTAGGCTCTTGAACGAGCCAATTCGGACTTATAACGAAGAAGTTACGAGTTTGAGAATCTCAACTTGTGAAAAATCTGTCCAAAATGTCTGGTGCACAGAGCTGGCGCCGCGGCGCCAGCACAACGCAAATAATCCCACGCCGCAGGGCCAAAGTGGCCTTCAGACCCTACAAACTCGTGCTGCAGCGCGACAAATAACATAGAGACTCGCGCCGCGGTGCCGAGTCCAGATTTTTGAGGAGTATGTGGCGACGCCGTAGCGCGACACCAAGTGCAATAGCCGGCGCTGCAGCGCCAGCCTCAAGACCTAAATAATAATGAATGTTTACAAATAGAGCATGGTTAGTAATTGATAAGCAACTAAAGGAAGATCTTAATGAAACATTGTTAAGACATTATTAAGTCTTAAGCATGAACACTTAGAGTTAAGTTAAGCCAATTACTTGAATGTGAGAATGACGTAATGAAAAAGCTGGAACCTATAATAACAAATTTAATATATAATTAGATTGAGAAATAGGGTAAGATTCTTTAGGAACCATGTATGATCATTCATGACCTAATGTTATATGTTATGCTATCATCTAATATAGAGACCTTAAAGACGTAAAGTGCACGTGTTATAAATTGTAGCAGACGCTAAAGGCAAGTACTCTAACCCTTGTTCCAGTTCGATCTGGGCAAGTCTTTGTGATTCATGTATTCTTCGCATGAGTTAGTATCTGAGGAATGTCAAAGCCAATCCTTTCGACTAGACGTATGCTATGTTATTCTATCAAGTGTTGATAAGGATTTACCAAACTAATATTGTTGTGGTTTTCAAAAGTTGATTTAGTATGCTAAAATGATTTGTCGTCAAACGACATGCACGTGAGGTTGCCACAACTTCAACGTATACACGTTTAATGAATGTAGTGTTGATCAACATAGAGTACTATAGGCTGATCACCTAGACGTGCTCGTAAGCTATACCAAACTTACGGACTTCGTGCCGGGATGTCCTTTTCAAAGTACTTATGAAATGCTTACGCTCTTGATCCGGAATTGATGTTTTACTAAATATTGTAGCTGTAAAAAGTTTTGAATGAAAAGCAGTGCTATTTTGAATTCTCAATAGTACTTCGTAACTATTTTCCAGTTATTGAAGATATACGATTCTTATGTTTCAAGCATGCTATTTTCCTTGAATTGTTGTACTTGCTGAGCTAGTTAGGCTCATTCTTGCTTGAACCATATGAGTGCAGCTAAGACAGAACGGACCGATGGATCCGGCAAGGATAAAGGGAAGGCAAAGACGAACCCGTAGATTGCTTATATAATAGTATAGGTTTTATAAGGAATAATATTGATATTATGACAAAGACAATGTATTGGTTGTAAAGAACTTGGGGTATGTAAATATTCTTTTGATATATATATATATATATATATATATATATATAAGACATATCCGTTCTTTTGAGGCATTTCAATTGAATGTTTATGTGAACTATAGCACCATATAGGACCATCTGTCGGGTTGGAAAATACACATATTTGGGGGCTTCACACCAAATCCAACCACCCCATGTGCCTTAAATCTTAGCAAATCAGTAGCACCCCAGCCAAATACATTGCATACAAGTGATATAAATAGATTTGGAGAGAGAAATGTTCATCATTTTGCCTCATTTACTCACCAAGCTCATCCAAGACCCCATCTCTCTCTCTAACCCACGAAATATTAAGGTATTTCAGTCCCCAATTCAAACCCCACGAATTCCTTAAACAAATTAGAAGCTCAGAATTAAAGATTGTTCATAGAAAGGTATAAAGCTAACCCTAGAATCTGACCTTTGATCTGTGGTTAGATGTTATGTTTGAGTGTTAGAATATATTGTATGTGGTATATAATGATGATCTGGGTTGCTAGATGTTAGATCCATAACATCTAGAAGCTCGGATTTGATGATTTTGAAAATCTGGAAAAATTTTAAAATGAGTCTGACAACCAAATGTCAGACCGTGTAAATCTTTGGTTGTTAATTATTTTGTGTGTTTTATGTTATATAGTTGTAGTATTTCATGAGGTCTTTGTTATGGAGTTTGAATCAGGACCAAATAATTCATGGATTGAAAGTTATTCTTGGTCAAAGTCGGTTGACCGACCATGACCAAGTGATTTCTGGGTAACCTAGAAATCCTTTAAACAGTGTCTGACAAGATTTTCAAATGAGTTGATCTGTCCGGTTTTATGTGTTTTGATTATGTGTTTGTATCCAGTTTGTAGCTAGTTATGTGGACTTTATATTCAGGCCTTTAGATCTCTTAAAAATCAAACATGTGGGATGTATTGGATGGTAAAACCTGGTCATTCGGTCACGATGGCAATTTCTGGAAAACCCAGAAACTGGACGAAAACACTTTTTGACAGACTTTGACCGATCAAGATCCGCTTTATTTGTTGGGGTTATGGTGAAATTTTTTAATGGATCTGTACCTTGTTATGTTGGTTACAACCTGAAATCCTAAGATCACAAAAATAGTTCATGTGATGCAAGTTATGAAGATCATAAGTTTCCTACTTGGACTGTTCTTCATTTCTGGAAAACCCAAAAATGAAGAACAGCCTCTGACATGATTTGCTGAAGCTTATATCTTTCTATTGTGTTATGATTTGGCTATGAAACTTGTTTAGAGTTTTAGTCCTACATGAGTACTACAACATTAACTAAATGTATAACCCAGAAACGTAATGATCTACGATCTATGCATGGTCAAACGGGTAACCTTGATAGCTGTCTATGCATTTCTGGGTAGCCCAGAACATGAAGAACACGTCTGACAGTTAGTTTGCAAGATTATATCTTGCTTGTGTGTTTCAATCTGACCCAGATATTACATTATACTTATAGTGTTACATTAATACTATAGTACCCATGTCATAGCTTGCCCAGAAATAACTTATTCAGTGAAATAATCATGGTCAAAGAAGGAACCTTTATCATCGATCGCCGGTGTTCTTGAGCCTCAAAAACACCAATAATGATTCTTTATCGCCGCTATAGCCTATAATGACAGTTTTATTTATTTTATTTTCCTAATTTATGAAAAATGATTAAAAATGGAAAATAAATTCTAAAAATTACAAAAATGGTTTTAAAATTATTTTAAATTATGAAAATAACTTTAAAATATTTGGGACATTTTTCATTAATATTTATAATTATTTGAATATTAATGATATTTAATTTATTTTTTAGTGTATTAAATAAATTAGAAAAATTATTTTAATGTTATAAAAATCATTATAAATAAGAATAAAGTGTTTTAATATATTTTTGAGTTATAAATGTAACTTTTAATATTTTGTGATGAATTTCATTAATTAATTAATATTAATGATATTTAAGTTATTTATTGAATATAATAAATAAATTATGAAAAATAGAAATAATGATTTAAAAATTATAGAAAAATGATTTAAAGGTTATAAAAGTATTTTAAATTATAAAATATAACTTTTGATATTTTGTCATGAAAAAATATTAATATTTTAATATCAATGATATTAGATTTATTTAATAATTATATTAAATAAATTAGTTTAAAAATGATTTTAATATTAGAAAAATCATTTTAAATGAAAATAAATAGTTTTAAAACATTTTAAGTTATAAAATATAACTTTCAATATTTAAAGGTAAATTTCATTAATTATTTACTATTAATGATATTAGAATTATTTAATAATCATATTAAATAAATTAGTTTAAAATGATTTTAATCATTTAAAATGAAAATAAAGTGTTTAAAGATATTTTAAGTTATAAAATATAACTTTTAATATTTAAAGGATAATTTCATTAATAATTTAGTATTAATGATATTAATTTAATAATAATTGATATTAAGTTTATTTAATAATTATATTAAATAAATAGTTTTAAAATAGTTTTATTTATTTAAAATCATTTAATAAGAATATTAATAAATTAAAAATATTTTAAGTTATAATTAACGACTATTAATATTTTGATAGATAATGCAAAGAATATTTTAATATTAATGGTAATTATTTAAAATGATTTTAATTGTTTTAAAAATCATTTAAGGGTAATATTGGTACTTTAAAAATACTTTGAGTTATTATAAATAACTTTAATATTTTGGCAATGGTTTCATTAATAGTTTAATATTAATTAAATATTAATGATAATAGAATTGTTTAATATTTAAATAATTTAATAATGATTCCGGTGTTTGAAAATTCATGATAAATTATAATAAATGTTTTAAAAATTATTAAAAGTCATTTAAAAATAATATGACTGATACTTGTAGATATTGAGGTACAGGATAGAGTCTTAAACTCGATAATTACCCGATAAAGCCGTCGGTACACCGACATATTTTAGAAATTGATCTGGACTTGTATAATTTGTATGTATATGTGTTTATTTGTGATTCAATGACTGTTGAATTTGTGTGACAATGTGATTAGGTTATATGTTGACTGCAATAAGCAGTGCTATGTGTTATAGTATGTTATTCTAATCGATCAAATGATCTTATTAATGATAGGTTTTGGTATAAAAGATATAAAACAATGTTCATAGTATGTCGACTATCCTATACATATAGTCTATACGTAGTTTCAAAAATTTGAGATAGAATTGTTATGTTATTATTATCGGTTCAGTTTACTTCACAACTATAAATTCGTTGTAGAAGTGATGTACAAAGAAAACATTTATTTCTTTCAGCTAATTATATTTATAATTGTTATTACTTGCTGGGCACCCAAATGCCCATCCTTGCTTAAATTTAAATGTTTTCAGCTAGGCATGAACAACTCGAAGTTCAGACAAGAACAAGGGAAAAGGAAAGCAAATAGAACATGTTTAATAGTATCATTTGTAATAGTTAGACTGTATTAAGATAATGATATGTATTATATATCATGTAAAGAATTATAGTAAAGGTTGCGTAATTGGGATTAGACTCTGATAAATGTAAGATAAGTTTGATATTTATATTATTGCTATTATTATTAGTATTATTGTGCTCATAGAAATGGTATCGTGAAGCACCGAGTTCGGGTTTCAAGTACCCGAGTTTGGGGGCTTTACAAGTTGGTATCAGAGCTTAGGGTTAAAAACCTTAGGTGGGCTAGACCTTAGGCTATAACCTTGGAATAGAGGAAAACGTTGAAAATACAAATAACTCATATAGAGTTTATAAGGAGATGAATTGAATAAATTCATCGTCAAACAAAAATAAAAGATAACTTATATAAAATTATTATTTGTTGTGTGCTAATCAAGATAGCTGGTGTGTAAGTGTCAGATAGAAAAGGATTAGGATACCCTAAAATCGTAAAGAAGAAGTCAACCTCCATAACCGAGCCAATATCAAAGCCAATAGGTGAAATAGAGGCTCACATTGAAAGCTACCTCAATGAGGTGGTTGTTTTGAAAAGTATAGTACTGGACCCTGAAACGATAGTATGACTGATAGGTAAAGTATAGTTAAAGAATATGTGATCAATATCGAGTTCTTAAACTCATATCTTTGTGGTGAGTTCTTAAACTCATAATGTATGGTAAGTTGGACGAACTAGGTGTAGTTAGGTGGGAATGGATTATTGAGGATAATGGGAATAGACAGATTACTAAGCAATGGATTCTTAGTGGAGGCGTAAGAAATAAGTAGTACTAGTATTACTTGAATAGGTATGACTCTATGTTATAATAGGTATGTTTGTATAAGGTAATATTTTCCAAATTTTGTATAAGTTGTAGCAGCGATTCCCAACTTATGAGTCATAAAGGGATAGCGGATGATTAAAGCAAAATGTGTTATGGTATGTCAAGTGATATGAGTATGAATTTAAATTGGATTAATGAAATAAGTTGGTATAAAGATAGTAGTTAATTATATGAGTACTAGTTAATGCAGAAAACCAAATTTTTAAAATATATAATATTTTGAGTACGTGATAATCAAAATATAGAATTTTATGTTATATGATTTTACGTATACGATGAAGGCTTAGAATAAAGAATAAATTATGATAATGCCGCCAAGGAGACGAAAATGAAATACACGGATAGAAGAACTTGTCAACAAAGATGGAAGACAACCAGACCCGATATAGAATTTTACAAATATGAACGATCAAGTTATACAGAACGGAATATCAGTCGCGGGAAGATCAGCCAAATAATCGAACGACAAACGTCAAAGACTTCAAGGTGTTCGTACCGACAGGATTTAGAGGATCAACTAACCTGTAGCAACATTTGTGATAGCTAGGATAACGGAGGGGCAAAAGATAGTTTTGTCACCTATACGATAAAAAGAAAGGAGATAAAGGGCAAGTATGCGTGATTTAAGTGTGGATTAATGGAGTATAAGGTGGAAGACTGTCTAAGAAGGAGATGGGAGGCAAGGAATCTGAATACGGGAAAAAGGCAACAGGACATTGGCGACAACGGGACCAACATCAACAATCAAACCAACGAAATCAACCGCAAGCGTCTTCAACATGATCGTCACAAGAAGATATCGTGGCGGTAGGGATACAACTCTAGGTATTATTCTAATCAATTTTATTTTCTTCTATATTATTTTCATATATATATATTAAATTATTTTATAAATTAATTTTAAGGAGGAATTTGAGTTCTTTTAGAAATCAAATTTCCGTATAAGCAGATAGATAAGCTTTATGTGAATAGTTAAAGATCAGTTCGATCAAATTATGATCGAGATCTACTAGTAATGATTGTGTATGCTATGTACCCTTGTATGTATAGGTTTTAAAAGCAATTGATTCCGTGGGGATGTAATCTTTATAAGGGAGGTGAATGTAACAACCCAATATTTTCTATATAAATAAATCGAAATTTTATATATAATTTTTTTTTTTTTTTTTAAAGATGAGGATTTATACAAGATAATGTGTATATGTAATTACGTGATAAATAAAAATATATTTATTACATGAATATTTACAAATAATTTTATTTTAGAATTATTGATTATTATAAAGTATATTCTTATAATAATTAATTTTATAGTAGAAATATTTTTATTAATTATTTTCTATGAAAATATAATTATATATTATTTAAATAATATATGAAATGATTTTAGAATAATTATAATAATTATATTATTATATGAATTTTAGTATAGATTATTAAGTTAATTATTTTACCTTAATTATTAAGGTTAAATACGAAAGATAAATCAGATATGGAATCCAAAACCCTAATTTTGGGTTTTGATCAAGGAATAAGAATAATAATATAATAATAATTATATTTTGATATTTCAGTGCTATAGATATGTACTGTATATGTGTGAACTATTAAGGGTCGGTCAATTTTAGTGTATCATGACCAAACCATAATATTAATTTGTCTAACCCTACTGTAAGACTCAAATGGAGGTCTAAGACTGTGCAATGATTGTGTGATGTGATTTATGTTGCGTATTATATGATTAATTAGGTAAACCCTAATTAAAATCTAGAAACCCTAATTCGAAGGTCATTTACGACTCTATGAATTTGTTAAGTCGTTATGTAATCATGATAATGTGATTAACCACCGGTATTATTGATATTAACACTAATTATGAAAAAAAAAACCTAATTGTTGGAAACCCTAATCGTGAAATTAAAAACCCTAATTTCTTAAGTGAAACCCCTAAATTAATATTTTGCAACCTAATTTCTATAGTAGGTAACCCTAATTAGTAATTATAAAACCTAATTGCTAATTGTAAACTATAATTATTAATTTTAGCAAGCTTAACTATAATTAGTAAATATTTAAACTTAAAATTTTATTTTAAGTAATTAGTAACCCTAATTGGTGGAGTAACCCTAATTACTAAATAATTAATACACTAATATTCATGTATAGTGTAATTAGAAAATTAATCATAATTAGAAACCCTAATTACAAATTTTTAGAAACTAAAATTTATTTATTTATTTTAATTTTTTTGTGCAAACCCTAAATTGGAAATTCTAGAAATTATTTTTAAACCCTAATGGGTTCAAACCCTAAACCCTAACCCTAACCTTAACCCTAAACCCTAAGGGTTTGACAAGTTTACAAGATTGCCAATAAAAATAAAAGCGAAAAGACCAAAATACCCCTTGCATTATTAAAGCTAAAAACATAGGTTTTGACATTAGGGGAAGTTGGTGACCAAATCCAACCACCCCATGTGCCTTAAATCTCAGCAAATCAATAGCACCCCAGCCAAATACATTGCATACAAGTGATATAAATAGATTTGGAAAGAGAAATGTTCATCATTTTGCCTCATTTACTCACCAAGCTCATCCAAGACCCCCTCTCTCTCTCTCTCTAACCCACGAAATATTAAGGTATTTCAGTCCCTAATTCAAGCCCCACGAATTCCTTAAACAAATCAGAAGCTCAGAATTAAAGATTGTTCGTAGAAAGGTATAAAGCTAATTAACCCTAGAATCTGACCTTTGATCTGTGGTTAGATGTTATGTTTGAGTGTTAGAATATGTTGTATGTGGTATATAATGATGATCTGGGTTGCTAGATGTTAGATCCATAACATCTAGAAGCTCGGATTTGATGATTTTGAAAATCTGGAAAAAAATTTAAAATGAGTCTGACAACCAAATGTCAGACCGTGTAAATCTTTGGTTGTCATGATTTTGTGTGTTTTATGTTATATAGTTGTGACGACCCCAAAATATGTTCATTCCATCCAACCCATTCTGAGTCGCCAAATACATGGTACAAAAACAAATACAACTTCAGTAATACAATTGTCGTGCAAAATACGACAACACATATACTGTGGGTTTAAATACAACTATTGTCTAATAGACAGTATACAAACTCAAAAGGGGTCCACATTATAATTATTGATATGCTATTTCACATAATAGTGAGGACTACTAATGCAACTATCTGGACCGTCAATCCATTCCCCGACTAGTCCCAGCTATATTCTCATTTCCTGAAGAGAACAGTGAAAGAAAAGGTGAGCTCAACTAGCCCAGTAAAGAATATTATGACTAAGATAATATACAACAAATTATCATTAGTCTTCAACAGGGAAAAATCTGATAAAATATAGTAGACAACAAGTTTTAGATCAACAACTGCAGCGGAATAAGTAATCCATTATAAGAGTCAAGTAGAGAAAGAATTCTACTATCTTCTAAGATTTAAAAGTTCATCATCAATATTTTATCCCTGTAACAACAATCAATCAATATACATCTTGAATCAAATATTCATCTTTGCACTACAGGCCAAAGATATTCATTTGTATCACCAGTTGGTCATGTTCATCTCAACACTTGCTCATCTTTGCACTACGGGCCAAAGATATTCATTAGGTAATCATTCATCTTTGCACTATAGGCCAAAGATATTCATCATTTAATCATTCATCTTTGCACTACAGGCCAAAGATATTCATCAGTTAATCATTCATCTTTGCACTACAGGCCAAAGATATTAAGTAATATCATCATTTAGGACTGAGGATGATGAAAAATATCTTCAAAGAAAACGAATCAAGTGAGATAAAAGATTAAATATTAGGGATTAGTATTACAGTTTATCCAAGTTCAAAAATACTTCATAATAACCAATTTCGAAGCAAAATTCAAAATAAAGATCAAAACATGGATACAATCAAAGATAGTAACCATAATAGACACCTTGCATAAAAAGAAGAAAATTTCATTTTTCGGTGAATACTGTCGTATTTGTGAATAGTGCCGTTTACGTGAATAGTAACTCTGACACCAAAAGATAGAAATTCCATAAGAAAAATCATCATGCTTCATGAATAGTACTCGTGAATAGTAACTCATGAATTGTAACTCGTGAATAGTAACCCCTACATGAAAAGTTCCAAATTTGATAAAAACTTCCAACCAATATTTCGGCATAATGATATTGAAGAAATAATAAAAATAACATCCTTACCTCAAAAGATAATACTTACATTTGGAATCTTTGAATATAGTGCTAAAGGAACTTGCATCAGAGTAGCAACACTCAAAGTATCAAAATACTCACAAGAATACGCTCGATAATATAGAGAGAAAGAGAAAACTTATGAATTACGGTGTGATTTTCAATTCTAACTAAACACCTATTTATAGGAAAATGCTTAGAACGCCATAGAAGACTAACCTGCTACCTGATGGCTTTACATGTTACTATTTCCACCCACCACATTTGAAATTCAATTGAGCACATTTCTCACCAACCAATTCTAGAATTTTCTAAAATATTTTATCATTTAAACAATAATCAAAAACTTTAATAATTCATAGAAAATAACCCGTTTATCAGAAAAATACGAATTTTACGTCCATTCCACACGAAATCGAATTCTCTACAACTTTGTAGCTTTGAGGTTTTCCAAATTCAAAACAAAAAAATACCCGAAATCCACAAACGGATGATTTTTAAATATTTCCAATCCGACAAAATACTGATAAAACATCTCAGTATTAATTCCTTCATTAATAACCACATAAATAAATCTATCATTTATATCCACATAAAATAAATATTTCCTTATCATATGAATCAATAATTAATTATTCACAAATAATATTACAGAATCACATTTATGACAACCAGGTTGTTCCCAGGAAAGAGGGGGCTTTCCGATAAGGATTTCTCCTTACTGGCGCGCAATTAGGTGACTAAACCTCTCCTTGACAGAACTTTCTAAACATTGCCAATAATGCTATCTAATAATATTATTCAAATAATATGAATTATTGATCTGATAATGGAGATACTGTGCAATGATAATTATTGAACAACAATAATATAAAATATCAACGCAGCAATTATTGAATCAATAAAATAAAATATTGAACAGTAACTACTGTGACAATTTTTGAGTTGTGCCTTCTTACGTAAGGATCGATAATTCAACACCGTGTGCTACTGTGCAACCACGCATATTACTGTATTTTAACCACCGGGTATTCCAACAGTGTTAACGGTAACAACTACGCCGTTATTTATAATAACCCAAACTTTGTCATTTTCTTCATCCGATAGTTATCCGTTATGGGGCCCACAAATGGCTGCGCCGTCGTACGAATATTCCCCGATAGAAAGAATATTCCATGACCAAACGAATATTACCCGACAACAATGAATATTGTATAACCACTTGCTTATTTTGAAAATTTGCACATTTCACCCACAACCAAAGTATTATATCAAATTAATACCTTATTATTCACAATAATAAATAAAAGGAAATTTGATTTTATTCATTAAAAAGTTGGGGTCTTACAACCTCCCCTCCTTATGAAATTTCGTCCTCGAAATTGATGTACGTACCTGGTGTTTTAAAAAGGTGAGGATACCTCGCTTTCATTTCTGATTCGAACTCCCAGGTCATTTCTTCAATAGCATGGTTTCTCCACAAAACCTTAACTTGTGGTATAACCTTCGTGCGTAGGACATGTTCTTTCTTATCCAAGATCATGACAGGTACCTCCTCGTACGTTAAATCTTTGGCTATCTCGTTTGGTTCTAACGCAATAATGTGGTTTGGGTCGTCCACATATTTACGTAACATCGATACGTGAAAAACGTTATGGACACGTGGCATACTTAGTGTTAAGGCGAGTCTATAGGCCACAGTTCCTACTTGATCGAGGATTTCAAATAAATTGAAGGCTTGAGCTTTCTTCTCTTCATCGACTCTTACTTCTAGAATAACTCATTCTTGCACCTTCTTCTTTATATTCATCAGCTTCGGTGTGTAGCTTGAGCGATTTTAACTATATCGATTAAAGTCGATTCTACTCATATATTTGTTATCTTCACGTGAGTCCCTAGAGTTTTTAATTCTATCTTCATCATTTGTAAGTTATACGAAATTGGTTTTTATGTTAACAACATTGCACTCGTAAACGCATACGATCTTCTACTCAATGCATCAGCTACCACGTTCGCTTTCCCACGATGGTATTGAATGGTATGATTGTAATCTTCAACAGCTCGAGCCAACGTCTTTGGCGCATTATACATTCGTTTTGGTTGAAGAAATATTTAAGGGTTTTTGAAATGGGTTTTGTACTGGGGTCAATACAAAATTCGATTTCACACTCTAGGGGTAGGCTTAGAAGTCCTTCGAGAATACGTCAGGAGATTTATTAACAATAGAAATATCATTTAAAAAAATGTGACTCTCATCCAAGACTTGGATAGCACTTGAAGTGAAGGTTTCTACTAACGAAGTTTTAATCGATAAGTCAAAGTATAACTTTTCTAGAGTTAAATTTAAACATTGAGCGTAAGCAAGAGAGATAGAATAATGGGTAGAACCGGTATCTAATAAGGTATAGACTTCGCAAGAATTTATAATTAACTAACCCGTGCTAAATTCGTTCGGGTTATTCGCTCTTTGAGAAGTCACGAAAAACGCTCTTCCTGAAACCACCGACTTGGTTTTGTCTGTATCCACCTTTGGTGCCACCATCCCAACTGGACTTGATTTCGCTACAGGACAAAATCGAGCTATGTGACCTTCTTTTCCATAACTAAAACATATCTTGGAAAGCTGTGAACAGTTTAGACTTATATATCCCTCCTCTCCGTATCTGTAGCATCTAACTGGCGGTCGTTCTCCTCCCCTAGAATTTGTTGATGGTGCTGGTGCTATTGCCGACGTCTTCCGTCATCGTTAAATCTTCTCTTCTTGAAATTTCCACTTGAATCATTTCTTCTATTATCTTGGCCATGATTACCACTGAAGTGGTTACCATTTCTGGCATGATAATTTCTTCCACGATGGTTATCATTGTTTCGATGACCGTTGCCACCGGTACGATTATTATCGTGTTGTTGCTCGTTATCCTTCGGTTGGGCTGGCTCATTATCGCTCAATAATCGAGCCCTATTCACTACATCTGAATATAAACAAAGTTTGTGAGAAATGAGGTATTGACGTATTTCAGGTTTCAAACTTCGCAGAAACATTCGCGTCATTCTCTCCTCATTATCAACCAAATGGGATGCAAATCGGGATAGCTCCCCAAACTTAGCTTCGTACTGCGACACGTTCATATTGTTTTGCTCCAGCTTAATGAACTCAACCTCCTTCATGTGACGAATACTTTCGGGAAAGTACTTGTCGTTGAACTATTCTTGGAACTTCTCCCAAGGCATCTTCAGTGCAGCATGTTGAGTACGCTTTACCGATTTCCACTAGTAATCTGCCTCTCCTCGTAACATAAAAGTGGCAAAGGGAACCTTTTGCTCATCGGAACATCCCAAGACATCAAATATCTTGGTGATCTGCTTTATCCACGTCTCTGCCGTAAGTGGTTCTGGCTTTCCCAAAAACTCCGGTGGTCCTAGCTCCTTAAACTGCTTAGCGGTGACCAATCGTGCATTGCTATCACTTTCTCCCGTATTTTGTACACGAGTCTCTCTCGTCTGATTTTGTATGAACTGAAAAAAGCTCCTAAACATTCCATCATTCATCATTTGCTCGATAGTGTTGTTTACAAGAGGAATATTGTCTTCCTGTTGCACGTTCCCCTTGGTAGTGATTAAAGGTGTCTCCACTGTCTCATTCACTCCATCGTTAATATTTTTCGCTGCCATTCTTAAATACTGCCATGAAACAAGGATTAATTGACATGTCACATATTATCCCTATACTCTGACCGACCAAATAAATACCAAATAAACTTAGTCAGGTCATACTAGCGATGGAATTCCCCATCTCTCCCCTCCTAGTTCTTGTCTCACATCTCAGCCAGGGATCATATCCCTAAGCTTTGATACCAACTGTGACGACCCCAAAATAGGTCTATTCCATCCAACCCATTCTGAGTCGCCAAATACATGGTACAAAAACAAATACAACTTCAGTAATACAACTGTCGTGCAAAATACGACAACACATATACTGTGAGTTTAAATACAACTATTGTCTAATAGATAGTATAAAAACTCAAAAGGGGTCCTCATTACAATTATTGATCGCTATTTCACGCGAATAGTGAGGACTACTAATGCAACCATCTGGACCAGTCAATCCATTCCCCCGACTAGTCCCAAATTATATTCTCATTTCTTGAAGAGAACAGGTGAAAGAAAGAAAGGCGAGCTCAACTAGCCCAATAAAAGAATATTATGACTAAGATAATATACAACAAATTATCATTAGTCTTCAACAGGGAAAAATCTGATAAAATATAGTAGACAACAAGTTTTAGATCAACAACTGCAGCGGAATAAGCAATCCATTAGAAGAGTCAAGTAGAGAAAGAATTCTACTATCTTCTAAGATTTAAAAGTTCATCATCAATATTTTATCCCTGTAACATCAATCAATATACATCTTGAATCAAATATTCATCTTTGCACTACAGGCCAAAGATATTCATTTATATCACCAGTTGGTTATGTTCATCTCAACACCTGTTCAACTTTGCACTATGGGCCAAAGATATTCATTAGGTAATCATTCATCTTTACACTACAGGCCAAAGATATTCATCAGTTAATCATTCATCTTTGCACTACAGGCCAAAGATATTCAGTAATATCATCATTTAGGACTGAGGATGATGAAAAATATCTTCAAAGAAAACGAATCAAGTGAGATAAAAGATTAAATATTAGGGATTCGTATTACAATTTATCCAAGTTCAAAAATACTTCATAATAACCAATTTCGAAGCAAAATTCAAAATAAAGATCAAAACATGGATACAATCAAAGATAGTAACCATAATAGACACCTTGGATAAAAAGAAGAAAATTTTATTTTTCAGTGAATAGTGTCGTATTTGTGAATAGTCTCAGATATCGTGAATAATAAGTAAGTATATGTGAATAGTAACTCCGACACCAAAAGATAGAAATTCCACAAAAAAAATCATCATGCTTCATGAATAGTACTCGTGAATAGTAACTCGTGAATAGTAACTTCGTGAATAGTAACTCATGAATAAGTAACCCCACATGAAAAGTTCCAAATTTGATAAAAAGTTTCAACCAATATTTCTAAGATAATGATATTGAAGAAATAATATCACTTACTGAAGAAAATAACATCCCTTACCTCAAAAGATAATACTTACGGTTTGGAATCTTTGATATAGTCTTTGAAGGAACTTGCACCGTTTAGCAACACTCAAAGTATCAAAATACTCACAAGAATACGCTCGATAATATAGAGAGAGAAAAAGAAAAAACTTATGAATTTTGGTGTGATTTTCAATTCTAACTAAGCACCCTATTTATAGGAAAATGCTTAGAACGCCATAGAAGACTAACCTGCTACCTGATGGCTTTACCTGATTGCCACCCACCACATTTGAAATTCAATTGAGCACATTTCTCACCAACCAATTCTAGAATTTTCAAAAATGTTTTATCATTTAAACAATAATCAGAAACTTTAATAATTCATAGAAAATAGCCCGTTTATCAGAAAAATAAGAATTTTATGTCCATTCCACACTAAATCGAATTCTCTGCAACTTTGTAGCTTTGAGTTTTTCCAAATTCCAAACAGAAAAATACTTGAAATCCACAAACGGATGATTTTTAAATACTTCCAATCCGACAAAATACTGATAAAACATCTCAGCATTAATTCCTTCATTAATAACCACATAAATAAATCCATCATTTATATCCACATAAAATAAATATTTCCATATCATATGAATCAATAATTAATTATTCACAAATAATATTACAGAATCACATTTATGACAAATAGGTTGTTCCCAGGTTGAGTAGTGCCTTCTTACGTAAGGATCAATAATTCAACAATACTGTGCAATACCGTGTGCTACTATGCGACCACGCCAGTATTATATATTTTAACCAACGGTATTCCAACAAAGTGTTAATCAGTAATAACTACTGTGTTATTTATAACAACCCAAACTTTGTCATTTTCTTCATCCGATAGTTATTAGTTATGGGGCCCAATGATGGTACATGGCTTGTGTAATTTAATATTCCCCGGACGTAAAGAATATTCCATGACCAAACGAATATTACCCGACAACAATGATTATTATATAACCACTTGCTTATTTTGAAAATTTGCACATTTCACCCATAACCAAAGTATTATATCAAATTAATGCCTTATTATTCACAATAATAAATAAAGGAAATTTGATTTTATTCATTAAAAAGTTGGGGTCTTACAATTGTTGTAGTATGTCATGAGGTCTTTGTTCTAGAGTTTGAATTAGGACCAAATAATTCATGGATTGAAAGTTATTCTTGGTCAAAGTCGGTTGACCGACCATGACCAAGTGATTTCCGGGTAACCCTGAAATCCTTTAAACAGTGTCTGACAAGATTTTCAAATGAGTTGATCTGTCCGGTTTTATGTGTTTTGATTATGTGTTTGTATCGAGTTTGTAGCTAGTTATATGGACTTTATATTCAGGCCTTTAGATCTCTTAAACATGTGGGATGTATTGGATGGTCAAACCTGGTTATTCGGTCACGATGGCAGTTTCTGGAAAACCTAGAAACTGGACGAACACACTTTTTGACAAACTTTGACCGATCAAGATCCGCTTTATTTGTTGGGGTTATGGTGAAATTTTTTAATGGATCTGTACCTTGTTATGTTGGTTACAACCTGAAATCCTAAGATCACATAAATAGTTCATGTGATGCAAGTTATGAAGATCATAAGTTGCCTACTTGAACTGTTCTTCATTTTTGGAAAACCCAAAAATAAAGAACAGCCTCTGACATGATTTGCTGAAGCTTATATCTTTCTATTGTGTTATGATTTGGCTATGAAACTTGCTTAGAGTTGTAGTCCTACATGAGTACTACAACATTAACTAAATGTATAACCCAGAAACGTAATGATCTACGATCCATACATGGTCAAACGGGTAACCTTGATAGCTGTCTATGAATTTCTGGGCAGCCCAGAACATGAAGAACACATCTGACAGTTAGTTTGCAAGCATATATCTTGCTTGTGTGTTTCAATTTGACCCAGATATTACTTTATACTTAGTGTTACATTAATACTATAATACTCATGTCAGTAGCTTGCCCAGAAACAACTTATCCAGTGAAATAATCATGGTCAAAGAAGGAACCTTTATCACTGACTGTTAGTGTTCTTAAGCCTAAAGAACACCAACAGCGACGGTTACTGTCGCTATAGCCTATAGCGATATTTTTATTTATTTTATTTTCCTAATTTTTGAAAAATGATTAAAAATACAAAATAAATTCTAAAAATTACAAAAATAGTTTTAAAAATTATTTTAAATTATGAAAAATAACTTTAAATTATTTGGGACATTTTTCATTAATATTTATAATTATTTGATTATTAATGATATTTAATTTATTTAATTAGTGTATTAAATAAATTAGAGAAAAATGATTTTAATGTTATAAAAATCATTATAAATAAGAATAAAGTGTTTTAATATATTTTTTGAGTTATAAATGTAACCTTTAATATTTTGTGATGAATTTCATTAATTAATTAATATTAATGATATTTAAGTTATTTATTGAATATAATAAATAAATTATGAAAAATAGAATTAATGATTTAAAAATTATAGAAAAATGATTTAAAGGTTATAAAAGTATTTTAAGTTATAAAATATAATTTTTGATGTTTTGTCATGAAAAATATTAATATTTTAATATTAATGATATTAGATTTATTTAATAATTATATTAAATAAATTAGTTTAAAAATGATTTTAATAATAGAAAAATCATTTTAAATGAAAATAAATAGTTTTAAAATATTTTAAGTTATAAAATATAACTTTCAATATTTAAAGGTAAATTTCATTAATTATTTACTATTAATGATATTAGAATTATTTAATAATCATATTAAATAAATTAGTTTAAAAATAATTTTAATCATTTAAAATGAAAATAAAGTGTTTAAAGATATTTTAAGTTATAAAATATAACTTTAAATATTTAAAGGATAATTTCATTAATAATTTAGTATTAATGATATTAATTTAATAATAATTGATATTAAGTTTATTTAATAATTATATTAAATAAATAGTTTTAAAATGGTTTTATTTATTTAAAATCATTTAATAAGGGTATTAATGAATTAAAAATATTTTAAGTTATAATTAATGACTTTTAATATTTTGATAGATAATGCAAAGAATATTTTAATATTAATGGAAATTATTTAAAATGATTTTAATTATTTTAAAAATCATTTAAGGGTAATATTGGTACTTTAAAAATACTTTGAGTTATTATAAATAACTTTAATATTTTGGCAATAGTTTCATTAATAGTTTAATATTAATTAAATATTAATGATAATAGAATTGTTTAATATTTAAAAAATTTAATAATGATTATGGTGTTTGAAAATTCATGATAAACTATAATAAATGTTTTAAAAATTATTATAAGTCATTTTCCTTGGGCGCATAAAAGTTTTCCCGTGATCGGGATGTTCGTACTTAGTCTGGAATCCGAACCAAAATAATTTGATTGTATACAAAAAGATTTTAACTTATTCAACGATATTTTTGAATTTGTGTCTAGTGGGTCAAATAGCTTGGACGACTTTATATATATATATATATATATATATATATATATATATATCAACATGTGATTTAATACAATGATTATCCAAGTGGGGATACTTGTGTAACCATGTTTAGAAATTAACGAACAGAATATATATCTAAATTACCATATACTAACATGTTGATAAACAATGATCGGATATAGAATATATCACAATAGGGATAATAATATAGCATAATAATAATATAATTCTCAAACTTCTTACTCATGTCCATTGCATAAAGGAAATGCAAAGGTAATATACTTGCACGATGCAATCGCTTACGATTCAGTAACTTAGTTCTATCTTTATATAACACCTATCGATAATAAGATCATTTGATCGATTAGAATAACATCTTATAACACATAAAGACCGCTTATTGCGATTGACATATATAACCTAATCACATTATCACACATATTAAACAGTCATTGAATCACAAATAAACACATATCTAATCAAATTATCTAAGTCCAGATCAATTTCTGAAACATGTCGGTGTACCGACGGCTTTATCGGGTAATTATCGATTCTAAGACTCTATCTTGTAACTTAGTATCAGTCATATTATTTTTAAATGACTTAATATAATTTTAAAATATTTATTATAATTTATCATGAATTTCCAAACATCGAAATCATTATTAAATAATTTAAATATTAAACAATTCTATTATCATTAATATTTAATTAAACTATTAATGAAACCATTGCCAAAATATTAAAGTTATTTATAATAACTCAAAATACTTTTAAAGTATTAATATTATCCTTAAATGATTTTTAAAATAATTAAAATTATTTTTAAATAATTATCATTAATATTAAAGTATTAAAATATTAAAAGTCATTAATTATAACTTAAAATATTTTTAATTCATTTATATCCTTTTAAATGATTTTTAAATTAATAAAACCATTTTAAACTATTTATTTAATATAATTATTAATATCATTTATTATTAAATTAATATCATTAATATTAAATAAAATCATCATTTAAATATTAAAAGTTATATTTTATAACTTAAAATACTTTTAAAATCTTTATTTTCATTTAAAATGATTTTTATAATATTAAAATCATTTTTAAACTAATTTATTTAATATAATTATTAAATAAATCTAATATCATTAATATTAAAATATTAATATTTTTCATGAAAAATATCAAAAGCTATATTTTATAACTTAAAATACTTTTATAACCTTTAAATAATTTTTCTATAATTTTTAAATCATTAATTCTATTTTCCATAATTTGTTTAATATATTCAATAAATAAATTAATTATCATTAATATTAATTAATTAATGAAATTTATCTCAAAATATTAAAAGTTATCAAAAATAACTTAAATTATTTTCTTATACCATAATATAATTTTAAATGATTTTTTATGTATTAAAATCATTTTTAAATAATTTATTTAATATTATAATTAAATAAATTAAATACCTTTAATATTCCAAAATATTAAATATTTATGAAATATATTCAAAATAAATAAAAACTAATTTTTGGATTTTAAAATAATTTTTAATAATTTATTTTGTATTTTTAATAATTAAAAACTAATTTTTCTATTTTTAATCATTTTTCAGAAATTCAGAAAATAAAAAAATTAAATAAAACCGTCGCTATAGGCTATAGCGACACTTTCTGTTGTATTAGGTGTTCTTGAGCCTCAAGAACACTCTCAGACCGGTTAACAAGTGTGATCGTTTGACCACGTGTAAATCTTTCCTCCTGCATGTTCTAGTCCAAATCAAGCTTTGATCGTGTAGTATAACTGTAGAACTACAATTATTCACAATCATGTTGGTCATAAAACAACTCAGATGCAAGATCTGAGTCTTTAAAATGATTGTCAGGGCTGTTCATCAAGTTATGGGCTGCCTAGAAAAATCTGGTCAATGCCGGTCAACGAACTTTGTGACCTTCTAGCATGCAATCTGTTCATATTAAAAGTGTTCTAGACGTCGGGCTATGTAGACAAACTAATATAGTACATGTTGTAAGCCTTTAATTTGTCTAAAAATCAACAAGAATCAAGATCTAAGCTGCAGAAAAACATGTCAGAGCTGATCTGGGTAACCCAGAAACCCAAACAGTTTCATGATGCTATATTGAAGGTCGATTTCGTTTTGGTTCGAATCATCAAGATATTGTTATTTAAGGTTCAAGGCTGTAGTAATTATGTTAGGTAACACATATGTAACATTATTTCAGTCATAGTACAAAACAATCACCAGATTTAATCTGGTCAAATCTTGTCAGGATGTTTATGCTAACAATTTCTAGAAATTCCAGAAAATGGTTTCGTGATCACTTTAGTCACTTTAACCATCCACTAAATCAATCCCATTTATTATTTTCGTGATATAAAGGCATAAACTTATAGTCCATTTAACATTCTACAAACTAAATACAAACACATATGTAGACACTCGAAATTTTCTGTACTACTATCACTAACATTACAGGAGGACATATTCGTCTTTTAAGAGGGAACCCTGAAAGACAATCCATATCCATACCGGATACTACCGGAAATTCAACATCAACCCCGGATCACACTCTGGGAGTAACAATTCCAACCTCGGAGATAACCCCGAGGCGTGCAGATCCAATACCGAAACACACACCGGAGAGACCAATTAATCTCGAAGATAACCCCGAGGTATCCAGTCTCAGTCCCAACCATGGGAATAGCCACCAACCTTGGTGATAACTCCAAGGAATGCAGTTTCGGTGATAACCCCGGAAATGCTTGTTTCAAATGCGACCAGCTTCAATCTCGGTGCTCACAACGAGATACACTGTACCAACCCAGCGATAACATCGAGAAGACAGGCAAACCTCAAAGATGACAATAAGGACCTTCAACAATTAAAATAGTCCAATCTGAATGAAGCCTGAGCAACGTCTGCTTTATCAGCCCAATCCGGTGATAACACCGGTGAGGGGCAACATCATCATCTAGCCAATGCAATGCCATGCCACGTCGTCTCAACATCTCTATGCAACGATGTCCCACAAGACTAACCAATCCCGATTAACTATTGTGCGGGGTACTTGATGAAAGTTGAAGCTTGAAGACCGGAGGGCACCGTCCCATCTTCAATGACTTTGTACAAACTCTGATCCCATGCCATCGTACAACTCTCGATAACGATGGTACAAAATAGGTCATGTATACCTCAAACGGATGCCCGGATTGCACTTCTTAAAGTTCGAGTGGACATTACAGTGCCTGAGTGCACGTAATTCGAGACGACCCGACCCAAAAAACCCGGGCCCACCCGGGTTGCCTCTGGTACACCTGCGGCTCAGCCGCAGGTATACCTGTGGCTAAATTGCCTATAAATAGAGGGCTTGGGCTACCCATTTTGCAAGAGAAAACGACGAAGAAGCCTGCCCAATTTGCTCTGCACTCACCCCATACAGTGCTCATTTTAAACACTTGTGAGCTCATATATAGCCCTTTTGTACCTACAAAAGCCAATGTTTACCCACTCTAAAGATATAGAGGTCTTCTTTGGCAGTCAACTGTAAGCCTTCTCACACACTTTAGAGTCTTTTTCTTCATCTCTGCACACACCCTTCTTCACGTTGAGAGTCGTGTTATACAGATTTGCCTTGGGACTTTGGTCCGTGGTTTTGTTTAAGTTTGTATATATATATATATATATATATATATATATATATATATATATATATATTTATTTATTAATTATCGAGTTATGCCTCGATTGAGACTGAACTTGATTTGGAGCGTTTATTTGCTTTAATATATATATATATATATATATATATATATATATATATATATATATATATATTAACTATGTGTCGAACTTTGTTCGATGAGCCTGAACTTGATGCAGAGCGTTTACTTATTTTTTATATATATATATATATATATATATATATATATATATATATTTATTTATTTATTTATATATATGAATTGTGGTGGGACTGCTGCTTACGATGAGCTCAGATTTTACATCCTAAGCGTTTACTCTATTTATATATATATATATATATATATATATATATATATATATATATATATATATGAACTATGGTGGGACTACATTCGATGAGCCCGGATTTTACATCCTATGCGTTTACTCTGCTTTTATATATATATATATATATATATATATATATATATATATATATATATATATATATATTGTTGTCGAACTCATTCGATGAGCACAGATTTTACATCCAATGCATTTATTGCTTTTGTTGTGTGTGTGTGTGTGTGTGTATATATATATATATATATATATATATATATATATATATTAAATCTGCACTGAGTTTCCTTCATGAGTAGTTGATCGCTTGTACAGCTTTATTTACATTTCGTCCTGCCTGGAGTTTCCTTCGTGGCGGTTAACTGTATTTATAGCTTCATTTACGTTTTGTCCCGCCTGGAGTTTCCTTCGTGGCGGTTGATAGCTTTTACATCTTTATTTACTTTTCTGATCCCCTATGGAGGTGCTTCGTGGTTGGTGATCATGTCTGTATATATATACAGCTTTTATATATATACCTGCTTATTGCTTTCATACAAATTGCAGTATCTTGTGCGCCTAGGAATCATGTGATCACAGATTCAGCCTATTGGATCTAGATTCGGGTCCCATGATGGACATTTTCAGCTGTAAGCAGCTTGTAAATTATTTTGCGGTGTCTGAATTTCCTCAGATGGTTTCCATACCCACGAGGAAGTCGGCATTACTTTTGTACATTATTTTCGTACGGATGCCTCGCATTCGTAAAATAAAATCAATCAAGCCGAACACTTAATAAAATGGGAGTGTAAAAGGTCTCAATTACTATTGAGCATCAGGGTTTGAAAAACTTTTTTATAAAATATCATTACTATATCGTGCTAAAAACTAAATTTTTACATAAATTCAAACCCTGTGTATATAGGTTCGAACGAGGCCTCGCACTACTTCCAAATAACAGCACATTGACCCACATACACACACATTCAAATAATAGTTTCTTGAAAAGAGGCGGTCACCGTGGGAACACGGATATCGGGGGGTGCCTAACACCTTCCCTCCGCATAACCAAGTCCCCGGACCCTAATAAATCTAGGTTTCACCGACCCGTTTAGCAGTGTCACATCACTGGGCCAATCTGCAAACCTTTTCTCGGTTGTGTTGGTACAACCATTTAAAAAACCAACTGGCGACTCTTAACAGTCCATCGTCGACATTATACATGTAGGATCTTTTTCACTTGTTTTTTCAAACAAATCTCACCTAAAATGAGAACACCAAAGAACAAGTAACGGAAAGGGATATCTAAAAATCCCGACGTCGACAAGTGGTGACTCAGCTGGGGATTCCAGTAAGAGGACTTAAGCCGCTATTATAATCTTTTCAAAACTGGTATCTGCTTGTGTGTGGATGTTGCATTTACATTTGATGAATGTGTACGAATGCATTTCCTTATTGTATTTAGTGCTTCTAACCATAACTGCTTGTGATATTAGTGCTTTGCACCATATCTTCTTGTGATATTAGTGCTTCGCACATGTCATCATTTTTCAAACAGTGAGACATGATGTATGTAAATGAATGTTGTGTGGTCCCTCCACTAGGAGGCTATCCCGTTGGTGTTTGATTACTGGACTCGTGAGAAGACTAATTCTCAGAGGCTCAGGAAAGGCACCACCTAAATTCGCTCCAGTTGAAAGACCGGATTAACTTCCCGTCAAGTAGATTGCGATGATTTTGGAACCTTCATGCCAAAAATCCGCGATAGTAACCTAAGATAGGTTAGCCTCTGATAAACCCAAAATGGAGGAAAGTCTCATCATGTTCTCATTTCAAATTACTTGTAAACACAATTACTTGTAATTACATTCCATATCTATCTCCATGTAATGAGAAATATGAAGAAATGTGTACACATACATATTAACATGCTACAAACAGCTGACATCCGTTTTGCAGGATAAAATTCCTAAAATGGACACATCACATAGCATGTTATTATATACATTCCCTAAAGACTAAACTATGCAAGTCTCTCGCAGGGAACCAATTGGACCAACTACCCGTTCAAAGTCCAAAAAGGCAACATGCCTACAGTCAATCATGTCGTCATCCGACCAGACTAAACATAATCCAGTTTCTCACAAAGAATTCGACGGATTAAACAAACAAATTATAGATTTGGCTGTTCTACTCAAAGAATTACACCAGTCTACACAGGTTAGAAAATACCCGTACATGCTGAATCCTCCACACAAGGAGGAGCCCGGGTCATTACAATACCTGAACTATAGTTGGATATGACCAACAAAACTCGTGATGCTGCCCATCCCACTGGAGATCCAGACACTAGTGACATCAAAAAGAAAGTCCTCCAAATAGAAGAGACCTTTCGTGCTATTAAAGGAATTGGAACACATGGGAGTGTTTCATATGTTGATCTGTGTATTTTTCCTGGTGTTCATTATCCGAAAAAGTTTAAAACTCCTGACTTTGAAAAATATGACGGGTTAGAAGATCCTTACACACATTTAAAGGTGTTTATTGGAGAACTTGAATCTTATGCAGAGGACAAAAAGCTTAGAATGCAATTGTTCCAGAAAAGTCTAACTGGATAAGCCCGGTCGTGGTACACAAGATTAGACAATTCAAAGATCCATAGCTGGGAAGAGCTAGCACAACCTTTCCTCACTCAATACAACTTTCAAACTCAGATGGCTCCTGATCGGTATCAAATTACCAAGATCAAGAAACAGTCTAACGAGTCTTTTAGAGAGTATGCTCAAAGGTGGAGACACCTGGCTGCCCAAGTTAGTCCTTCCATGATGTAATCGAGATGGTCATTACTTTCATGAACATATACAAGCTCCTTTCTATGAGAGAGTTTTAGCCGGCATCGGCAAACCATTTTTTGAAATGGTCAAACATGGGGAGATGGCTAAGATGGGATTGAAGTTCGGGAAAATTCAAGACCTAGCTGCACTCAAAGCTGTTGCTGATCACATCCAATCTGGAAATTATGGGAACAACCCCCGGAGGGTCCATAAAAAGAAAGAGGAAGATGTTTTCCTGATACTATAGGGGCAAAAAGGCAATCAGAACATGCCTATTCAAAGGAGAAACTACACTCCCTTTCAAGCACAGTCTGTAAACCCTCCAATACCAAAAGGTGGAGAAGTCAAACGCCCTCGAGTGTTTACACCCTTAGGAGATACCCTCGAGAACATTCTTAATCTTCTGACAACACATAAGAAAATTATGCATCTTCTTTCACCGGCCAGCTCTAATGGACGGGGTTTTAATGCTGCTTGAAAATGTGCTTATCATGCTGGGGCACCTGGACATGATACTTAGGATAGTTGGGCCTTAAAACACAAGATCCAGGACCTGATAGACAACGGCGAGATCGTGGTCACCAAACCAGATCAGCCTCACGTTCAAGACAACCCTCTTCCTCAACACAAAGAAGAAGAGGTTAACATGATCAATTGGAGCAACGGACAGAGTTCCAATTTCAGCTGTGAATCATCCCAGACCCTCAATGACGATGATGACAAATGGGATTATGCCAAGTTCCAGTTCACAATGGAACGAAAGTTGAAAGCTTTATGCAAACAAATTGAACAATTGGCAAAATTGGTGACTTATCAGCATCAAGTGACACGTCAATTAATCCGCCAGGAGCATGCCAGTCTCCTACCTCTTGTCATGAATGTTCCCTCATCACTTTCAGAAAACAAAATGCTGGATGACAAAGTGACAAACAGAGCAAATGCCAAAGCCCGTCGGGATTTTGCCAACAAAAGGGAATTCACCTATTTGGGCCAACCTATGGATGAAATCCTTTATATGTTAATCAATGAAGGAAGGATAAGTTCCCTTCTACCTCCAATCAACCCCCGTTCAAGATGGTACAACTCTGATGGAGTGTGCCAATATCACTCCCGATCTCATGGTCACAAAGACGAGAAGAATCTTTGGGCACTCCGTCACCTTATCCAAAATCTAATTGATAGTGGTGTCCTGCGCCTAGCGGACGACGATACTGTGTTACGTGCAAGTGAGAATTCAGGTCCTACTAAGTGGAAGAGTGTGGTAGCAGTCATATCCACTGAAGCTGATGGGGTTAACAATTCACTCACAATGCCAACAATTCAACTCAAGGGAAGCAACAATCCTTTGAAAGGGGCCGCTCACGAGCCAATCAACTTGCCGTACAGAACACAATATCCCATTGTTAGCTTGAGAAAAGTTCTGTGGAATTATGGAGAAGGTGAAGGATCCACCTCACATACAACTGCTACAGTGTCGAAGGAAAATCCACTGTATCTTCCCCAACGGGTGATGAAGCCTACCACCAAATCAAAGGGGAAAATACCCATGGAGAAGATTGAAAAATTCCTCTGCACTATGGGTCATCACGAAGCTAAGGTGGTTTTAAGCTTGAAAGAAGCTCCACAACAGATATCAATTTTGGACTTGGTCCTAACTTCCGAGAATCACCGGAAGGTCTTGTTAAAGGTTTTAGAAGAAGCCTATCTACCAACATCAGTTGATACGGAAAAATTTCAACATCTGGTTGATCACATTTTCAACAACAATGTGATATCCTTCACTGATGACGACATACCGCCCGAGGGGACGGGTCATTGCAAGCCGTTGAACATTGCGGTCTTATCCTCTAGATACATGCTAGCTGGAGTCTTGATAGATGGAGATTCATCTCTAAATATCTGTCCATATGCTACCTTGGTGAAGATGAACATCAATCTCAACCGAATTCGGAGTAGCCATACCATCATCAAAGCTTTTGATGGAGCCCGCCGAAATTCGGTCGGAGTAATTGAGCTACAAATAGAAATTGGTCCTCATACATTCTGCGTATCTTTCCACGTGCTCAAAATAGATTCAGGATACAACCTGCTCTTGGGATGACCATGGATTCACATGGCGAAAGCGATCCCTCCACTCTTCACCAACAAATGAAATACATTATCAACAATAGCTTTGATTACTGGCCAACGCCGAATCGGAGATTCCTCAAAGACAGAGACATGCCATTCATCAATGCCAATGCAGATGTGGAACCAGTCAGTTTTCATGCTTTGGAAGTAAGCAATACCCAATACCATGCTATTGGAATGTCATTGCCCGAACCCAAGATTTCTGTCGAGGTAATATCGGCTACTCAAGAAATGATGTCATTGGGTCATAAGCCGGGACAAGGGCTGGGTAAAGATTTCTAGGGTATCAAGTACCCAATCCAATTAGCCAGGAAAACTGGAACAACTGGGCTAGGCTATTCTGCCAGTTCTTGTCATAGGAATCCTCATAAGCATCAGCAGATTCCTTGACTTTAACTATGCGGCGTTCATCTTCGCCTTCAAACTCTGAGTCCGCACAACCTCCTATAAAGGTGCCAGCCAATGTAATGGCTATGTTATTTCCCAAGCCGATACCGGTAAAGGAGAAAGAAGTCTTTGTTCCAAATCCCCCGTGGAAGAGGAGGAACGAAGAATCAAACAAGACGTCATCCAAATGATGTCAGGCATACGCATCATCGTTCATGACGAACATACCAACAAATATACCCCAGATGATGATTGCCCAGACGTAATGGCCATCATTCGGGATAGGGAGGATGATTACAATCCCTCCATCACTGCGATCCACCCAGACTTTGCCCTTGCCAATTGGAACAACATTCCTTGCATTGGTCGTCAGGAGTAACGTAAGGTAAACTCTTTACGCCTGTAGGTATAATAACCGCTTACTTTTACATGCATAAAGATAGCGCTTTATTTTGCCAGTATATGATAACACTGTATATGATCAACACATTTCATATATACTAAGTGAAAGCATATTTTGTTTCGGGACTCGAACTTAGATGTGCATGTACTTAACGATCTGTTGCCTCTTCTCCACAAGGATTGTACCTTTGATGTAGAGATGAATTCACCTTGATGGATATACTGAGGATGACATTGAGGTGCCTCCGTAAATTCAAGAATGGGTTAAAGATGCACCTAAACCCAACCTTGATCAAACCACTTCTTTCAATCTCGTAACCTTAGAAATCCCTAAGTTAATCCAGATTGGTTCAGACCTTACCCCAAACCAACGGAATGACATGGTTACGCTATTAACCCAGTTCCAGGATGTGTTTGCATGGTCTCACGAAGACATGGTGGATTTGTCCACTGATATTGTCCTTCATCGCCTTCCCATCAAAGAGGGATTTAAGCCAATCAAACAAAAGCTCGGGTGATTGAAACCTGAGTGGAGTTTAAAGGTGAAAGAAGAAATTGTGAAACAATTTCAAGCTGGCATCATCACGGTGTCTACATATCCTAAGTGGATATCCAACATCGTGCCCGTACCTAAACCTGGAGGGAAGGTGCGAGTTTGCATGGATTACCGGGACTTGAACAAAGCTTGCTTAAAAGATAGCTTTCCCGTACCATTTATCCACATTCTTATTGACAATACTGCGTAATACGACATGTACTCCTTTGCTGATTGCTTTATGGGGTACCATCAGATCATGGTTGCTGAGGAAGATCGTGAGAAAACTACTTTCATCACGCCTTGGGGAACCTTTTGCTATAGACGGTTGTCATTTGGCCTCATCAATGCCGGAGCCACCTATCAACGAGCTATGATGGCTCTTTTCCACGACTTAATGCACAAAGAGATCGAGATCTATGTGGATGACATCATTGTCAAGTCCCGGAAGGAGGATGACCATATAGACCATCTCAAGAAGTTGTTCAACAGGTTGCGTAAGTACAACTTGAATTTGAATCCATCTAAATGCGCCTTTGGTGTTAAATCAGGCAAGTTGCTAGGATTTCTAGTCAGCCACAAAGGGATTGAGCTGGATCCTGCCAAAATCCAAGCCATCACTGAAATGCACATTCCTCAGACAGAGAAGGAAATACGGGGATTTTTGGGAAGAATCAACTTCATTAGCAGGTTTATCTCTCAACTCACAGCAACCTGTGAGCCAATCTTCAAGTTATTAAGGAAGAACTCCTCCATGAATTGGAATGATGAATGTCAGAAGGCCTTCCTTACAATCAAGAAACAGCTAGCCAAAGCTCCCATTTTGGTACCATCCAGGGATGATGTTCCCCTATTTATGTACCTGTCCATAAGTGACAATGCCATGGGCTGCATGCTGGGACAGAAGGACGATAGAGGCCAAGAACGAGCTATCTATTACCTTAGCAAAAGGTTCAAAGAAGAAGAGGAACACAAGTACACTCACGATAGAAAAGACGTGTTGTGCTTTAACATGGGCTTCCATGAGGTTACAACATTACCTCCATGGTCACACAACCCATCTCATATCCCGCGTGGATCCTCTCAAATACGTGTTCAACAAACCCATGTTAAATTACCGGCTGTCCAGATGGTAGCTGATCCTACTATAATTTGACATCGTATATATGACTCAAAAGTCTATCAAAGGTCAAGGAATTGCGGATCAACTGGCCGCCGCACCTTCAGGAGATTTCAAACCCTTGGAAACATATTTCCCCGATGAAGGAGTAATGACAAAGGCAACGATATCATCGACGATCGCCGCCAATCATGGAAGATGTATTTTGATGGAGCTGTTAATATGGAAGGTTCTGGAGTTGGAGCAATTCTAGTATCTGGTACGGGGGAGCAGTATCTCGTTGCCATCAAATTACAGTTTGTCAGCACCAACAATACAGCTGAGTATGAAGGCTGTCTCATGGGGCTAAAACTTGCCCGTTCAATGGGCATCAGGCGGTTAACTGTCTTTGGAGATTCGGAGTTGGTAATCAGATAATCCACCAAAATCTATCAAACCAAGGAACTACATTTGCTGCCCTACCATCGGCAGGTTTTGAAGATGGCTCTAGAGCTCGAAGAAATCTCCTTTCTACACATTCCTCGCAATAGGAATGACTTTGCGGACACATTAGCAACTTTGGCCTCCTTGATTCGCATATCAAATAAAGAACACTTGCCAAGCGTCACGATTCCCCTGTAAAAGGCCCCAGCCTATGGGAATTACATTGGAGAAGTATCGGATGAGCTACCTCCCATCCAACATCTTTGGTATCAGCATATCAAGGAATATCTACGAGATGGATCTACACCCGCTAAGGTGAGCCCGACTGAAAAAAAGCGGATCCATCGACTTGCTATGAAATTCTACCTGAGTGGAGATGCGCTTTACAAAAGAGATGCAGGACTAGGTCTCCGCAGATGTTTAGACAAAGATCAAGCCCAAAGGCTTATGGATGAAATCCATGGTGGAGTCTGTTGCCCCAACATGAGTGGCCCCTTCCTTGTTTAGAAAATCCTCAAGACGAGACATTATTGGCTATCTCTCAAAGCTGATTGCAATGACCACGTCAAGAGATGCTATCAGTTCCAAATTCATGGGAATGCTATACACGCCCCTCCACGGGAACTCCACAATATGAGTTCACCTTGGCTCTTCGCGATGTGGGGAATGGACGTGATTGGGCCCATTGAGCCTAAAGCCAGTAATTGTCATCGATTTATCTTCACCATGATCGACTACTTCACCAAGTGGGTAGAAGAAGCCTCTTTCCCCAGGGTTACTAAAGAAGTTATCATTGTTTTCATCAGAAACAATGTCGTTTGTCGATACGGACAACCAGAGGTGATTGTGTCAGACAATGCCAAGAACCCCAACAATAAAATGATAGAGGAATTATGCAGTAAATTCCACATCAAACATCTTAACTCTGTCATCTATCGCCTGAAGATGAACGGTGATGTTGAAGCGGCTAACATAAACATCAAGAAGATTATGCAAAAGATGTCAGCCAACCACAAAGATTGGCCTGACCTATTGCCTCTTACTCTGTTAGCCTACAGAACCTCAATGCGCACTTCCACTGGGGCAACCCCCTACGCATTAACCTATGGGATGGAGGCAGTACTCCCTATAGAACTTGAAATGGAATCCCTCAGAGTGTTGATAGACGCTCAGCTGGATGAAGACCAATGGGTACAAGACAGGTATCACCAATTGTCTCTAATAGACGAAAGGCGAACCGTGGCTATCTTTCATGGTCAGTTATATCAACAAAGGATCGCCAGATCCTACAACAAAAAAGTCCGACTACGGCAGTTTAAAAGAACATGAATTGGTTTTAAAGAACATTCTTGACAACCAAGATCAATCTAAGGGAAAATTCACTCCTAACTGGGAAAGCCCGTTTGTTATCAAAGAAGTATTGACAGGGGGCACTCTCAGATTACAAGAAATGGACGGCGATGAATTTCCACAACTCATTAACTCAGACGCCATGAAACGGTACTATGTCTGAAGTAATTCGCACACATCCTGATGCGAAACCATCAGGTCACCAGTCATTCCGGTTCTTTAACCCTTTACCACCTACAACTTTCCTACACTTTTCCCCTCAGGGAAACATACATTTCAAGCCAGCAGCCTGGCTCTCCTTTGCGTTCCTACGACTTATGTCATCCCACTACAGATTGAACCTCTCGCATTTGCAGTTTGGCTACCCATACATGGGATCAAACTTCTCGTACCTGCAGTTTATCCTCAACCTAGGATTAAACTTTCTCCTCCCCGCACTCTAACCTGCACATGGGATTACACTTTTCGTCTCGCCCTGAGGGGTGAACTACGTCAACCTGATCTCCTCTTCAGTAGGAGTACGTAGGCAACCATTTCACATGGCCCGGTCGCAATAAAACAAAAACAACAAAAACATTTCTACCCTTACAAAAACAAAAAAACAAAAACATTCCTACACCATTTCTGCCATACACAGCGTTGAACTTCCTACACCAGGTTTGAACTACGCAGACTTGATCTCCTCTTCAATAGGAGTACGTAGGCAGCCATTCATGGTTCGGTCTCACCCCCTACTAACACACAAACCATTGTCAACTAGTACTGGGATAATCCTTCAATCTTCTACATTTCATTCGGCTTCAGACCAAAGGGATGGAATTACCTGAACTCCTCCAAAATAGGAGATTCGGCGACCATCTAAGCTGCGGTCATACCTTAAAGAGTAACACCAATCCATAAGAGATGGAATTAACTAGGCTTCTCCTAAATAGAAGTACTGGCGACCATCCGTGGTGCGGTCAATCTCAGAGAGGAAAGCCACACTCCTCTCCACATTTTCATCCATTAACCAGTCCCAGGGACACCAAAGATGGTAGGGATACACAGAGATCGATGATCCATTCTGAACTATCCAGAGACAACTCAATGTCCATCCACCCAGGAGGAATTCAGAATACATGAAGACCATAAGCCCTGAAGCAGCAGGCAAAATATTAAGCAAATATTAAGGCATATCTAAAAAGGAAGTGATCCAAAAATATATTTCCCTGTCATATATATAATGTTGTTTGATGTATACAATGTAAACTGTACATGACAAAATGGCTAGGCTAGTCTGTGCAGGAAAATACAAGCTCATCTACAAGTCAGGGTATATGCGAGCTAACAAGCCCAACATGGCGTCCCTATCAGAGGATGGAGGTGAAGCTGTGGTCTCTTGTATGAGAATATCCACACGACCCAACAGATTTGTAGCCATCTGCATGGTGACCATATGATCATCAATATATGTGCTCATCTCTGTGATCATGCCAGTGTTAAGGGACCTCACGGAAGTACTATCTGTGATGGCCACATCCCGGGCAGATATAGCACTATCCCGCTCAACCATCACTGCGTCTCTGGCTGATACGGCCTCATCCCGCTTAATAATAGCAGCATCTCTGCGAGCTAATGCCTCGTGTCTCTCTAATAGAGTTGCGTCCCTCCCATCAAGGGCAGTCAACATCATAGATCGAGTCTGATCTCTCTCAAAGGTCATTAGATGAAGACTCTGCTCTAGGTACTATGTCGAGTGATGAATCACAACAGTACTGGTACTAGGAGAATCTGGAAGAAATGCTGGCAACCCAGCAGCGGGCTCCTCCTCGATGTATGAATCGATGTTGACCACAGGGTCTCTGCTACAATCATAGGTACAATGGTACGACCCTCTCCAAGAGCTCTCACAGCCATGATGACACCTATGTTTATCTCATCCATATATCGTGGCATATAGACATATGACAGTATGCATAGCAGCAGTACATCAACCCTGGCCAAGCGCCAATGATCCTCCGATGCGGTAAAATCCCCGGAATATCGTGAATAGATATCCTCCAAGCCAAATTCGTCGTACAGAAAACGCTGAGATATCACGTGGCAAGATGTCAGCTCATCCTGTACTACTCTGCGTCGCAATCCAATGAGAGTCATGAATTGTTTACTCATGTCTCCCAAAGCCAGGTTCATACAAGGTCTATCTAAAGGCAGCATCATCAATCGTGCATACTCCTCTAAAGTAGGAGTCAACTCGTGGGTCAAGAATCGAAAAACCTGCCTATCCGGTATCCAATGCTCTAGCATTCCGTCTACAAACCCTGCGGGAACCTTCAAAGTCAATAAGGTCATGGTATGTTGTAACAAATGATTCACAGTCACCCTGTCTGGTGGTGACATGCTATCATACCACGATCGCATACCCAATGCCACCAATGATGGTGGGGTATGATCTATACGGCTAACTATCGAAGAAGACATCTGTTCGGGCAGTGTCATAAGACCATCCAGGGGTCAATGCAGAATATCTCTGTACTTATATATGCATAACATGATACATGCATAACAGATAATGGATGGCAATATGATATAGGGAATGAAAAAATTGTGCATACATTCTTAAGTATATTATCATCTAATACATCATCTCTGTACAGCTACAAATACAGGGAAATGGGGCACATACGCCCTACTACTAACAAAGGCCTATCAAAAGATATAGCGAGAATGGGGCACAGCCACCCAATATCTAATAGAGGCCTATCAAAAGATATAACGAGAATACACATCAGAAGAAGACCAAGGTGTCGATGTCCACATCATCAATCCTGTCCACCTGATGTAACTCCTTCTGAGTCACTGGATCTCTATCAACAGGGATGTCAGGCCTATACAAAGGAGGATCTGCGCCGGCAAAACCGAATGGGTCATCTGAGGGGCCATCGCCTGAGCTGGACAGAACAAACGAATCCGCCTCTACTAGATCTCTGCCCAAATGTCGGATAAATATATGTGCCTGGTCCAACTGTCGAGTCAAACTATCAATCTGGGTCATATGAGTCAGATCTCAGACACAAGCTATCCAATCCATCATCATCAAGGATCCTGGAATCATATCCCCCATAAACTTTGTGGCGCGGGACTAGGTTCCAATAGTGCAAAAGGACCACCACCGCTGGAACGTCTCCTGGGTACATGACGCTCTGACAATGCAAAATTGTCAACCGCCAACAATGGGATATCAGTGATGGGTGACTGTGATACAGGCCAATGACGCCTGGCAGGCGGCAAGATCGGCATACGGATTTCCCCTATAGTGCTCCTAATAGCACGCTCTCCTAAATAGAGCTCCCAGCCTCCATCTGTGAAGAGAGGAACTCTCCTGGTGGAAATCACGTACTCGACTCCAGTCGGGTACCCATCCTTAAAGTCGATGGTCAAGTGTTCCCCTGAAGAGGGAATCCATTTGATGGTGTCAGCTGTCATCAACTCCAGCTCCATACGGCAGTGAGTGAAGCCCTCAGCTATAGGGACCTCCGGCAAAATAGAATGGTGCCATCGTCGTCCTCGTGGATAGGTATCTAAACCTAACATACTCACAGGACGCAAGCATGGGAACCTCTTATAGGCCCAAAACCTGCCAACACAATGGCAAAACCACTGCAGCACCCTTATGTGAGCCCCACCCCTTCGGTTCAGTCCAGTTTGAGTTGCAAAGGAGTTCTTGAGGACTAGAAAGGTCAAATTGGGAATAAAAACGCCACGCGATTGAGCAAAACAGCATACAATCCTAGCCTTCTCAGTTGAAAACTTTGAGTCTGCACATCACTCATTGGTAGTCACCCGAACATGAGGTATACTGTGCCAATGATCTCATTTGTTACAAACCACATCCGTGATACCTTATACGGTCGATCGATGTGACTCTCGGTCATTACCTTAAAATGAGTCTCGACGAAATTATGACGTGAGTCCTGGGACGGGGTTATAGTGTGAATCCCCAGACGGGTTATAACGTGAAGCCCCTGCCAAGTTACAACGCGTGCTCATCCGTTGACACATAAATCAGCGAAGGTCAAGTAGCCTTGACATCATGATAACCGTTTAAAGCAAACCCAACAGAGTTTTGGAAACCATCCGATGACCAGTCACTTCTACACACATCAGCGATGGTTACAACGTATGTCCCCGACGGGGGTTACAACGTGAAGCCCCAGCAGGGGATTACAACGTACATTTAAGTCGTTGACACACATATCAGTAGAGGTCAAGCAGCCTTGACGTTACCTCAGCCGATAGCAATTAAACCTATCAGAACTCTAGAGCTATTCGAGGATTTCATGCTCGATTACTCATATTCCCCCAGCGGATCCCCGGCGGGGGTCACAACGCAATGTTCCGTTGATTCACACGTCAGCGAAGGTCAAGCAACCTTGACGATCTACTCACAGTGTCTCAACCATTGATTCACATGTCAGCGAAGGTCAAGCAGCCTTGACAGTATATCCTACAAGATTTTTCAGCCGTTGATTCACATATCAGTGAAATACACGTTAACGAAGGTCAGGCATCCCTGACAGCATTTCTGTTGGCAGTAAATCCAACAGAACCTTGACATGTCCTAGCGATACCAACCAGGAAAGGTCAATGTTATCAAAGAGGATAGATGATGGAATATGTTATACACATCCTCAAACAGACCAAGCTTTATCCCCACAGATTTCTTGCACATAAGAGGTACCTCGTCAGGATCAAGTCGTTATCAAGAACATAGGAATTTGGTGATAACTCTAACATCAACATCCTAACAGATTCAGCTTACACATCAAATCCGGTCAACATTGTCAATCCCTAGTTGAAGCAACAGGGATCCAACAATTATCCCCAGCATGTTGGGCTACAACCCCGTACACATGCATCATACATTTGCATCATTTTGCTACCCATAGTACCATGTTTGTCTTGTTGCATTTCAAGTGTCTAGGATTCTTTATCCTACCTATGCATCGCCATGCATGAGTATGATAAAGAGCGGCATCTGTAGACACTCGAAATTTTCTGTATAACTGTCACTAACATTGCAAGAGGACAGATTCGTCTTTTAAGAGGGAACCCTGAAAGACAATCCATATCCATACCGGATACTACTAGAAGTTCAGCATCAACCCCGAATCACACTCTAGGAGTAACAATTCCAACCTCGAAGATAACCCCGAGGCGTGCAGATCCAATACCAGAACACACATTGAAGAAGACTGATTAATCTCGGAGATAACCTCGAGGTATCCAGTCTCAGTCCCAACCATGGGAATAGCCACCAACCTTGGTGATAACCCCAAGGAATGCAGTTTCGGCGATAACCCCGGAAATTCTTGTTTCAAATGCGACCAGCTTCAATCTCGACGCTCACAACGAGATACACTGTACCAACCCGAAGATAACATCGGGAAGACAGGCACACCTCAAAGATGACAATAAGGACCTTCAACAATTATAGCAGTCCAATCTCAGTGAAGCCTAAGCAACGTCTGCTTTATCAGCCCAATCCGGCGATAACACCGGTGAGGGTCAACATCGTCATCTAGCCAACGCAATGCCATGCCACGTCGTCTCAACATCTCTATGTAACGGATGAATGTTGAAGCTTGAAGACCGGAGGGCACCGTCCCATCTTTAATGACTTCGTACAAACTTTGATCCCATAACATCGTACAAGTATTGATAACGGCGGTACGAAATAGGTCATGTATACCTCAAACGGATGCCCGGATTGCACTTCTTAAAGTTCAAGTGGACATTACAGTGCCTGAGTACACGTACTTCGAGACGACCCGACCCAAAAATCCGGGCCCACCCGGGTTGCCTCTGGTGCACCTGCGACTCAGCCGTATGTACACCTGTGGCTAAATTGCCTATAAATAGAGGGCTTGGGCTGCCCATTTTGCAAGAGAAAACAGCGAGGAAGCCCTGTCCAATTTGCTCTGCACTCACCCCATGCAGTCTACTTTCTCATTTTAAACACCTGTGAGCTCATATATAGCCCTTTTGTACCTACAAAAGCCAGTGTTTACCTACTCTAAAGATATAGAAGTCTTCTTTAGCAGTCAACTGTAAGCCTTCTCACACATTTTAGAGTCTATCTCTTCATCTCTGCACACACACTCTTCTTCACATTGATAGTCGTGTTTACAAGCATTTGCCCTGCTTTGGTCCGTGGTTTTGTTTCAACTTGTATATATATATATATATATATATATATATATATATATATATATATATATATATATATATATATATATATATATATATATTAACTAACATTATCGAGTTATGCCTCAATTGAGCCTAAACTTGATGCAGAGCATTTATTTGCTTTAATATATATATATATATATATATATATATATATATATATATATATATATATATTACATATATTAATTGTGTGTCGTACTTTGTTCGATGATCCTAGACTTGATGCAGCGTTTACTCGCTTATATATATATATATATATATATATATATATATATATATATATATGAATTGTGGTGAACTACATTACGATTAGCCTCGGATTTTACATCCAAATTGAGTTTATTGCTTTTGTTTGTGTGTGTGTGTGTGTATATATATATATATATATATATATATATATATATATATATATTCATCACCGCTCGAGTTTCTTTAAGTGGCGATTGATCGTTTTACTTTGCTTTATTTACATTTCGTCCCGCCTGGAGTTTCCATTGTGGCGGTTGACCGTATTTACAGCTTCTTTTACGTTATGTTCCGCCTGGAGTATCCTTCGTGGCAGTTGATAGCTTTTACAACTTTATTTACTTTTCTGATCCCCCATGGAGGTGTTTCGTGGTTGGTGATCCTGTCTGTATATATATATTTACAGCTTTTATATATATACCTACTTACTGTTTTCATACAAATTGCAGTATCTTGTACGCCTAGGAATCATGTGATCACAGATTCAGCCTATTGGATCTAGATTCGGTTCCCGTGATGGACATTTTCAGCTGTAAGCAGCTTGTAAATTATTCTGCGGTGTCTGAATTTCCTAGATGGTTTCCATACCTACGAGGAAGTCGGCATTACTTTTGAACATTATTTTCGTACGGATGCCTCACATTCGTAAAATAAAATCAATCAAGCCGAACACTTAATAAAATGGGAGTGTAAAAGGTCTCAATTACTATTGAGCATCAAGGTTTGAAAAACCTTTTTATAAAATATCATTGCTATATCGTGCTAAAAACTAAATTTTAACATAAATTCAAACCCAGTGTATTTAGGTTCAAACGAGGCGTCGTACTACTTCCAAATAATAGCATATTGACCCACACACACACATATTCAGATAATAGTTTCTTGAAAATAGGCGGTCACCATGGCAACACGGATTTTGGGGGGTGCCTAACACATTCCCTCTGCATAACCAAGTCCCCGGACCCTAATGAATCTCGGTTTCACTGACCCGTTTAGCAGTGTCACATCACTGGGTCAATGTGCAAACCTTTTCTCGATTGTGTTGGTACAACCATTTAAAAAACCAACTGGCGACTCTTAACAGTCCATCGTCGACATTATACATGTCGGACCTTTTTCACTTATTTTTTCAAACAAATCTCACCTAAAATGAGAACACCAAAGAACAAGTAACGGAAAGGGACATCTAAAAATCCTTACGTCGACAACATAATCAAAACCCATAAAACTGGACAGATCAACCCATTTGCAAATTTTGTCAGACACTGTTTTATGATTTCTGGGTTACCCAGAAATCGACTGGTCATGCCCGGTCAACGGGTTTTGACCAAGAATAACTCGAAATCCGTTCATTGAATGGCTGTAATTCCATTTCCAGATCAAAGAACTAATACCAGACTACCGATCCAAAGCAGAAAACACACAAACTTATAATCAGAGAAAGATCTACAGCTCTGACATTCGTTGTAAGAAAACAAAATAAAAATTTTCTAGATTTTTGAAAACACCAAATCCGAGCCTCTAGATGTTATGGATCTAACATCTAGCAACCCAGATCACTTAATGACATAATATAACACCATTCTAACCAACGACAACATCATTAACACAAAATTTTAAGGATTTCACAATTTAGGGTTTATACCTCTATTGGCTTTGATCCTTTGAATCTGATCCTTGAATCTGATAATGGAAAACTAAATGGTGAGGTAGTCTTAACTTTTTGAACTTAGCTCCTCACAAATCTCGAATTTTAGAGAGAGAAAAGTAGATGACTCTTATGAGAATTAAAGTAAACTTTTCTCTCTCCCAATCTATATATATATGTGGTGGATGCATGTATGGCTGATCTAGAGGCTGAGCTGCTGTCATTTGAAGTTAATGGAGTTAGTAAGATTAGGTCACCCACTTCTCCTATTGTCAAAACCTATTACTAGCTTCAATTATACAAGAGGGGCAAAATGGTCTTTTGATTTTCTAATTTAATGGCATTCTTATCATTGGGCAAACCCTTAGGGTTTAGGATTTGGGTTAGGGTTTAGGGTTTGAACCCATTAGTGTTTAAAAATAATTCCTAGAATTTCCAATTTAGGGTTTGCACAAAAAAAATAAAAAATAAATAAATTTTAGTTTCTAAAAATTTGAAATTAGGGTTTCCTAATTATGATTAATTTTCTAATTACACTATACATGAACATTAATGTATTAATTATTTAATAATTAGGGTTACTCCACCAATTAGGGTTACTAATTACTTAAAATAAAATTTTAAGTTTAAATATTACTAGTTATAGTTAAGCTTGCTAAAATTAACAATTAGGGTTTACAATTAGGAATTAGATTTTATAATTACTAATTAGGGTTACCTAATATAGAAATTAGGATTTCAAAATATTAATTTAGGGTTTTCACTTAAGAAATTAAGGTTTCTAATTTCACGAGTAGAGTTTCCAACAATTAGGGTTTTTTCCTAATTAATGTTAATATCAATAATACCGGTCGTTAATCACATTATCATGATTACATAACGACTTAACAAATTCATAGAGTTGTAAATGGCCTTCGAATTAGGGTTTCTAGATTTTAATTAGGGATTACCTAATTAATCATATAATACACAACATAAATCACATCATATAATAATTGCACAGTCTTGGATCTCCCATTTGAGTCTTACAGTAGGGTTAGACAAATTAATATTAGGGTTTGGTCATGATAGACTAAAATTGACCGACCCTTAATAGTTCACATATATACATACAGTACATATCTATAGCACTGAAATATCAAAATATAATTAATATTATATTATTATTCTTATTCTTTGATCAAAATCTAAAATTAGGGTTTGGATTCCATATCTAATTTATTCTTCATATATAACATTATTAATTAAGTTAAAAAAATTAACTTAATTAACCTTGAATAAATTCATATAATAAAATAAATAATTATTATAATAATTCTAAAAATTATTTCATATATCATTTAAATAATATATAATCATATTTTCATAGAAAATAAATAATAAAAACATTTCTACTATAAAATTAATTATTATAAGAATATAGTTTATAATGTGCAATAATTCTAAAATAAAATTATTTAAAATTATTTATGTAATAAATAAATTTTTATTTATCACATAAATACATAAACACATTATCTTGTACAAATCCTCATCCTTAAAATAAAAAAAAATTATATGCAAAATTTTTGATTTAATTATATAGAAAATATCGGGTTGTTACATTCACCCTCCCTTATAAAGATTCCGTCCACGGAATCATCGTTTTAAAACCTATACATACCAGAGTACATAGCATACACAATCATTGCGAGCAGATCTCGATCAAAATTGATCAAACTGATATTTAACTATTCAGCATAAAGCTTATCTATCTACTTATACGAAAAAATTGATTTCTAATAGAACTTAATTTCCTCCTTCAAAATAATTTATAAATAATTTACTATATATAAGAAAATAATATATAAGAAATAAAATTGGTTTGAGTAATACACGAGTTGCATCCCCATTTGCTACTGATTTCTTGAATCAATTATATCAAGACGCTTTTACGATTGATTTCTGTTGGTTTGTTTGTTGAAGTCGGTCCTGTTATCGCCAATGTCCTGCTGCCTTTTCTTTGTTTGCGCATTCCTTGCCTACCTTCTCCTTCTTAGATAGTCTTCCACCTTATACTTCATATATTCACACTTAAAACACACAGACTTGCCCTTTATCTCCTTTCCTTTTATCGTATAGGTGACAAAACTATCTTTTGCCCCTTTGTTACCTTAGCTATCAGAAACGCGTCAACAGGGTCAGTTGATAATCTGAATCTTGGCAGTACAATGGCCTTGAAGTCTTTGACGTTCGTCGATCGATTATTTGGCTGATCTTCACGCGGCTAGTATTCCGTTCTGCATAGCTTGATCGTCCATATTCACAAAATTTCAGATGTCGGTCAGTTGTCCTCCACTTTCTTTGACAGGATCTTTTGTCCGTGTATTTCATTTTCGTCTCCTTGGCGGCATTATCACAATTTGTTCTTTATTCTAAGCCTTATCGTATACGTATAATCATATAACACGAAATTCTATATTTATCATGTACTCAAAATATTATATATTTTAAAATTTGGTTTTTTGCATTAACCAGTACTCATATAATTAACTACTATCTTTATACCAACTTATTTCATTAATCCCATATAAATTCATACTCAAATCACTTGACATACCATAACATATATTGCTTTAATCATCCGCTATCCCTTTGTGACTTAAAAGTCGGGAATCGCTGACACAACTTATACAAAAATTGAAAAATTTTACCTTATACAAACATACCTATCATATACATAACATAGAATCATACCTATTCAAGTAATACTAGTACTACTTATTTCTTACGCCTCCACTAAGGATCAATTGCTTAGAAATCTTTCTATTCCCATTATCCTCAATAATCCATTCACACCTAACTACACTTAGTTTGTCCAACTTACAACACATTATGAGTTTAAGAACTCATCACCAACATATGAGTTTAAGAACTCGACATTGACAACATATTCTTTAACTATACTTTACCTATCATTCATACTATCGTTTCAGGGTCCGGTACTATACTTTTCAAAACAACCACCTCATTGAGGTAGCTTTCAATGTGAGCCTCTATTTCAGCTATTGGCTTTGATATTGGCTCGGTTATGGAGGTTGACTTCTTCTTTACGATTTGAGGGTATCCTAATCCTTTTCTATCTGACATCTACACACAAACTATCTTGATTATCTCTTAATATATACACACAACAATTAAGAGTTTTATATAAGTTATCTTTTACTTGATTTGACGATGAACTAAATCAATTCATTTTCTTTAAAACTCAATTTGAGTTAATTGTATTTTCAACGTTTCTCTCTGTTTCACGGTTATAGCCTAAGGTCTAACCCACCTAAGGTTTTTAACCCTAAGCTCTGATACCAACTTGTAAAGCCCCCAAACTCGGGTACATTAAGCCCGAACTCGGTGCTTCACCATACCATTTCTATGAGCGGAATAATACTAATAATAATAATAATAATATAAAAATCAAACTTAATTTATATTTATCAGAGTCTAATCCCAATTACGCAACCTTTACTATAATTCTTTACATGATATATAATACATATCATTATCTTAATACAGTCTAACTATTACAAAAGATACCATTAAACATGTTCTGTTTGCTTTCCTCTTCACTTATTCTTGTCTGAACCTTCAGATTGATCATGCCTAGCTGAAAACATTTAAATTTAAGCAAGAATGAGCATTTGGGTGGCCATCAAGTAATAACAATTAGAAATATAATTAGCTGAAAGAAATAAATGTTTTTTTTGTACATCATTTCTACAACGAATTTATAGTTGTGAAGTAAACTGAACCGATAATAATAACAAAAAAATTCTATCTCAGATTTTTGAAACTACGTATTGACTATATATATAGGGTTGTTGACATAATATGAACATTGTTTTTAGTTTTCACTAAGGTTTAGCAGAACTTCGTCTGCAAACCTTCATAACTTACGGGCGTTAGGTTGTACTTCCCATGGGCCCTGTATTGATCAATACTACATTACAAGAACGATAGGATCGTTCACTCTGTCCGCCTTGGGCGCATAAAAGTTTTCCCGTGATCGGGATATTCATACTTAGTCCAGAATCTGAACCAAAACAATTTGATTGGATACAAAAAGATTTTAACTTATTCAACGATATTTCTGAATTTGTGTCTAGCTGGGTCAAATAGCTTGGACGGCCTTATATATATATATATATATCAACATGTGATTTAATACAATGATTATCCAAGTGGGGACACTTGTGTAACCATGTTTAGAAATTAACGAATAGAATATATATCTGAATTACCATATACTAACATGTTGATAAACAATGATCGGATAATGAATATATCACAATAAGGTAAATAATATAGCATAATAATAATATAATTCTGAAACTTCTTACTCATGTCCATTGCATAAAGGAAATGCAAAGGTAAGATATTTGCCTGATGCGTTGCTTACAGTTCATAACTTAGTTCTATCTTTATATAACACCTATCAGTAATAAGATCATTTGATACATTAGAATAACATACTATAACACATAGCACTGCTTATTGCAATCAGCACATAACCTAATCACATTGTCACACATATTCAACAAATCATTGAATCACAAATAAACACATACGCATAAAATTATACAAGTCCGGATCAATTTTAAACGCATGTAAATTATCTTGAAGCGGCTTTATCGGGTAATTATCGAGTCTAAGACTCTATCCTGTAACTTAGTATCGGTCATATTATTTTTTAAATGACTTAATATAATTTTAAAATATTTATTATAATTTATCATGAATTTCCAAACATCTAATCATTATTAAATGATTTAAATATTAAATAATTCTATTATCATTAATATTTAATTAAACTATTAATGAAACCATTGTCAAAATATTAAAGTTATTTATAATAACTCAAAATACTTTTAAAGTATTAATATTACCCTTAAATGATTTTTAAAAGAATTAAAATCATTTTTAAATAATTATCATTAATATTAAAGTATCAAAATATTAAAAGTCATTAATTATAACTTAAAATATTTTAATTCATTTATATCCTTTTTAAATGATTTTTAAATTAATAAAACTATTTTTAAACTATTTATTTAATATAATTATTAAATAAACTTAATATCATTTATTATTAAATTAATATCATTAATATTAAATGAAATCATCCTTTAAATATTAAAAGTTATATTTTATAACTTAAAATGTCTTTAAACAATTTATTATCATTTAAAATGATTTTATAATATTAAAATCATTTTAAAACTAATTTATTTAATATAATTATTAAATAACTTTAACATCATTAATAGTAAATAATTAATGAGTTTTATCTTTAAATATTGAAAGTTATATTTTATAACTTAAAATACTTTTAAAATCTTTATTTTCATTTAAAATAATTTTTATAATATTAAAATCATTTTTAAACTAATTTATTTAATATAATTATTAAATAAATCTAATATCATTAATATTAAAATATTAATATTTTCATGAAAAATATCAAAAGTTATATTTTATAACTTAAAATACTTTTATAACCTTTAAATAATTTTTTATAATTTTCAAATCATTAATTCTATTTTCCATAATTTGTTTAATATATTCAATAAATAACTTAATTATCATTAATATTAATTAATTAATGAAATTTATCTCAAAATATTAAAAGTTATCAAAAATAACTTAAATTATTTTCTTATACCATAATATAATTTTAAATGATTTTTCATGTATTAAAATCATTTTTAAATAATTTATTTAATATTATAATTAAATAAATTAAATACTTTTAATATTCCAAAAATATTAAATATTTATGAAATATATTCAAAATAAATAAAAACTAATTTTTTGGATTTTAAAATAATTTTTAATAATTTATTATGTATTTTTAATAATTAAAAACTAATTTTTCTATTTTTAATCATTTTTCAGAAATTCAGAAAATAAAAAAATTAAAAGAAACCGTCGCTATAGGCTATAGCGACACTTTCTGTTGTCTTAGGTGTTCTTGAACCTCAAGAACATTGTCAGACCGGTTAACAAGTGCGCTCGTTTGACCACGTGTAAATCTTTGCTCTTGCATGTTCTGGTCCAAATCAAGCTTTGATCGTGTAGTATAACTGTAGAACTACAATTATTCACAATCATGTTGGTCATAAAACTACTCAGATGCAAGATCTGAGTCTTTAAAATGATTGTCAGGGTTGTTCATCAAGTTCTAGGCTGCCCAGAAAAATCTGGTCAATGCCGATAAACGAACTTTGTGACCTTCTAGCATGCAATCTGTTCATATTAAAAGTGTTCTAGACATTGGGCTATGTAGACAAACTAACATAGTACATGTTGTAAGCCTTTAATTTGTCTAAAAATCAACAAGAATCAAGATCTAAGCTACAGAAAAACATGTCAGAGCTGATCTGGGTAACCCAGAAACCCAGACAGTTTCATGATGCTATATTGAAGGTCGATTTCGTTTAGGTTCGGATCATCAAGATATTGTTATTAAGGTTCAAGGCTGTAGTAATTATGTTAGGTAACACATATGTAACATTGTTTTAGTCATAGTACAAAACAATCACCAGATTTAATCTGGTTAAACCTTGTCAGAATGTTTGTACTAACAATTTCTGGAAATTCCAGAAAATGGTTTCGTGATCATTTCAGTCACTTTGACCATCCACTAAATCCATCCCATTTATTATTTTCGTGATATAAAGGCATAAACTTATAGTCCATTTAACATTCTACAAACTAGATACAAACACATAAGTATACACTCAAAATTTTACATCACTCATCACTTACTAAGATTGCAGGGGGACAGATTCGTCTTTAAGAGGAACCACGAAGACAATCCATATCCATACTGGGATACTACCGAAAAGTTCAAAGATCAACCCGGATCACACTCTGGGAGTAACAATTCTAAACTCGGAGATAACCCCAAGGCGTGCAGATCCAATATCGGAACACACACCGGAGAAGACTGATTAATCTCGGAGATAACCCCGAGGTATCCAGTCTCAGTCCCAACCATGGGAATAGCCACCAACCTTGGTGATAACCCCAAGGAATGCAGTTTCGGCGATAACCCAAGAAATGCTTGTTTCAAATGTGACCAGCTTCAATCTCGACGCTCACAATGAGATACATTGTACCAACCCCGCGATAACATCGGGAAGACAGGCACACCTTAAGATGACAATAAGGACCTTCAAAAATTGCAGCAGTCCAATCTCAGTGAAGCATGAGCAATTTCTGCTTTATCAGCCCAATCAGGCGATAACACCGGTGAGGGGCAACATCAACATCTAGCCAATGCAATGCCATGCCACATCGTCTCAACATCTCTACGCAACGATGTCCCACAAGACTAACCAATGCCGTGTGACTATTGTACGGGGTAACGGATGAAAGTTGAAGCTTGAAGACCGGAGGGCACCGTCCCATCTTCAATGACTTCGTACAAACTTTGATCCCATGCCATCGTACAACTCTCGACAACGGCGGTCAGAAATAGGTCCTGTATACCTCAAACGGATGCCCGGATTGCACTTCTTAAAGTTCGAGTGGACATTACAGTGCTTGAGTGCACGTACTTTGAGACGACCCGATCCGAAAAACCTGGGCCCACCCGGGTTGCCTCTGGTACAACTGCGGCTAAATTCCCTATAAATAGAGGGCTTGGGATGCCCATTTTACAAAAGAAAACGGCAAGGAAGCCTTGCCCAATTTGCTCTGCACTCACCCCATACAGTGTACTTTCTCATTTTAAACACCTATGAGCTCATATATAGCCCTTTTGTACCTACAAAAGCCAGTGTTTACCCACTCTAAAGATATAGAGGTCTTCTTTGGCTGTCAATTGTAAGCCTTCTCACACACTTTGGAGTTTTTCTCTTCATCTCTGCACACACCCTTCTTCACGTTGAGAGTCGTGTTGCGCGCATTTGCCCGGACTTTTGTCCGTGGTTTTGTTCAGCTTGTATATATATATATATATATATATATATATATATATATATATATATATTATATATATATTTATATATATTGACTAACATTATCGAGTTATGCCTCGATTGAGCCTAGACTTTGGTCTGGAGCGTTTATTTGCTTTAATATATGTATATATATACATTTATATATATTAACTATGTGTCGAACTTTGTTCGATGAGCCTAGACTTCAGTCAGGAGAATTTACTTGCTTATATATATATATATATATGAACTGTGGTCGGACTCTATTCGATGAGCCTGGATTTTACATCCTAATGCGTTTACTCTACTTTTAGTATATATATATATATATATATATATATATATATATATATATATATATATATATATATATGAACTTTCGAACTCATTACGATGAGCACAGATTTTACATCCAGTGCGTTTATTGATTTTGTATATATATATATATATATATATATATATATATATATATATTAAATCTTGCACGGAGTTTCCTTCGTGATGAGTTGATCGCTTTTACGACTTTATTTACATTTAAATCCCTTTGGAGTTTCCTTTGTGGCGGTTGGCCGTATTCTGACTTCATTTACGTTTTTCCTTTGAGTTTCCTCATGGCGGTTGATACTTTACTTGCTTTTATTTACTTTTCTCGAACCCCATGGAGGTGCTTCGTGGTTGGTGATCCTGTCATTTATATATATTTACTGACTTTTATATATATACACCTTCTTCGCTTTCATACAAATTACGATATCTTGTGCTTTAAGAATTATGTGATCACAGATTTAGCCTATTGGATCTAGATTCGGTTCCCGTGATGGACATTTTCAGCTGTAAGCAGCTTGTAAATTATTTTGCGGTATCTGAATTTTCTCAGATGGTTTCCATACCCACGAGGAAGTCGGCTTACTTTTGTACATTATTTTCGTACGGATGCCTCACATTCGTAAAATAAAATCAATCAAGCCGAACACTTAATAAAATTGGAGTGTAAAAGGTCTCAATTACTATTGAGCATCAGGGTTTGAAAAACCTTTTTATAAAATATCATTTCTATATCGTATAAAAACTAAATTTTTACATAAATTAAAACCACAATATATATAGGTTCGAACGAGGCCTCGCACTACTTCCAAATAACAAAGACATTGACCCACACACACACACATTCGGATAATAGTTTCTTGAAAAGAGGCGATCATCAGTAGTAACACGGATGTCGGTGGGTGCCTAACACCTTCCCTCCGCATAAACCAAGTCCCCTGACCCTAATAAATCTCGGTATCACCGACCGCTTTAAGTGTCACATCATCGGGTTAATGTGCAAACTGCTTTCTCGGTTGTGTTGGTACAACCACTTAAAAACCAATGGCGACTCTTAATACCCATCGTGGACATTATACATGTCAGACCTTTTTCACTTTTTTTTCAAACAAATCTCACCTAAAATGAGAACACCAAAGAACAAGTAACGAAAAGGGACATCTAAAAATCCTGACGTCGACAGGTGGTGACTCCGCTGGGGATTCCAGTAAGAGGACTTAAGCCGCTATTACAATCTTTTCAAAACTGTTATCTGCTTGTGTATGGATGTTGCATTTACATTTGATGAATGTGTACAAATGCATTTCCTTATTGCACTTAGTGCTTCGCACCATAACTGCTTGTGATATTAGTGCTTCGCACCGTATCTGCTTGTGATATTAGTGCTTCGCACATGTCATCATTTTTCATACGGTGAGACGCGATGTATGTAAATGTATGTTTTGTGGTCCCTCCACCGGAGGCTATCCCGTCGGTGTTTGATTACTGGACTCGTGAGAAGACTAATTCTTCGAGGCTCAGGAAAGGCACCACCCAAATTCACTCCAGTTGAAAGACCGGATTAACTTCACGTCAAGTAGATTGCGATGATTTGGGAACCTTCATGCCAAAAACCCGCGAGAGTAACCTAAGATAGGTCAGCCTCTGATAAACCCAAAACGGAGGAAAGTCTCTTCATGCTCTCATTTCAAATTACTTGTAAACACAATTACTTGTAATTACATTCCATATCTATCTCCATATAATTAGAAATATGAAGAAATGTGTACACATACATATTAACGTGCTACAAACAGCTGACATCCATTTTGCACGATAAAATTGTAAGGCCCCCAATTCCGGGTACTTGAAACCCGAACTCGGTGCTTTACGATACCATTTCTATGATCGAAATAATACTAATAATAATAAAAATAATATAAAATTCAAACTTAATTTACATAATTATCAGAGTCTAGTTCCCAAGTACGTAATCTTTATTACATTCATTACATATCATGATAGATAATATATACTTGTCTCAATAAAGTTAACTATTACATAAGGTAACATTTCTCTCATTCAGCAACCCTTCCCTTTCCCTTGTTCTTAGCAGAGCTCTCTGGTCGTTCACACTTAGCTGAAAACATTTAAATTAAGCAAAGATGAGCATTTGAGTGCCCAGCAAGTAATAATTATATATATATATAAGTTGAAAGTATTTAAATGTTTTCTTTGTACTATTCTTCTACAACAAGTCAATAGTTGTGAAGTATTCTGAACAGATAATAATAACATAACAACTCTCTTTCAAATTTTTGAAACTACATATTGACTATAACTGGGGTTATGGTGACATGCCATGAACATTGTTTTCATTTTTGAAAATGTTAAACAGAAATTCATCTGTAAACCGTCATAACATACAGACACGGGGGGTGATCAGCCCATTATGCCCTGCATTGATTAATACTACATTACAAGAACGATAGGATCGTTCACTCTGTCAACCTTGGGTGCATAAATAGTTTTCCCCTATAGGGATGTTCATACTTGTCTGGGTTTCAAATCAGAGGTTTTATCTTGTTCAACAATAATCTATAATTCAACATATATGTATACGGGTAATTGACAAAGGTATATCAACATGTGATTAAATATAATGATTATCCAAGTGGGGACACTTTGTATAACCATTTATAGAAATTAACGAACAGAATATATATCTGAATTATTATATACTAACATGTTGATATTCAATGAGCGTATATAATATAAGGTTAATAATCTGTACAGTAATAATATAGTTTAGAAACATTCTTACTCATGTCCATTGCATAAAGAAAATGCAAAGGTAAGATACTTGCCTGATGCGCTGCTTACAGTTCGAAACTTAGTTCTATCTTTTATATCACGACCTATTATTAATCAGATCATTCGTTCGATTAGAACAATATACTATAACACATAGTACTGCATTTCGCAGTCAGCACATAACCTAATCACATTGTCACATATGTTCTACAACCATTGAATCATAAATAAACACATTTACAGTCAAAATATTTAAGTCCAGATCAATTTTTGAAACATTTCGGTGTATCGACTGCTTTATCAGGTAATTATCGAGTCTAAGACTCTATTCTGTAACTCAATATCCGTACGTATCAGTCATATTATTTTTAAATGACTTATAATAATTTTTAAAATATTTATTATAATTTATCATGAATTTTCAAACATAGGAATCATTATTAATTGATTTAAGTATTAAACAATCATATTATCATTAATATTAAAGTATTAATTTTTTATTTATCAAAATATTAAAAGTCATTAAGTATAACTTAAAATATTTTTAATTCATTTATATCCCTTTTAAATGATTTTTAAATTAATAAAACCATTTTTAAACTATTTATTTAATATAATTATTAAATAAATTTAATATCAATAATAATAAATTAATAATTATTAATATTAAATTATTAATAAAATTATCCTTTAAATATTAAAAGTTATATTTTATAACTTAAAATATCTTTAAACACTTTATTTTCATTTGAAATGATTATTATAATATTAAAATCATTTTTAAACTAAATTATTTAATATAATTATTAAATAACTTTAATATCATTAATAATAATTAATTAATGAAATTTACCTTTAAATATTAAAAGTTATATTTTATAACTTAAAATATTTTTAAATACATTATTATAATTTAAAATAATTTTAATATAATAAAAATCATTTTTAATTAATTAATTTAATTCCTTTAGTAAATAACTTAATGATCATTAATATTAATTTATTAATGAAATTTGTCATAAAATATTAAAAGTCATTAAAATAACTTAAAATATTTTCTTATATCATAATATAATTTTAAATAATTTTTCAAGTATTAAAATCATTTTTAACTAATTTATTTAATAATATAATTAAATAAATTAAATATTTTAATATTCTAAAATATTAAATATTTATGAAATATATTTAAAATAATTAAAACTAATTTTTAAATTAAAAATAATTTTAATAATTTATTTTGTATTTTAATAATTAAAACTATTTTTTCTATTTATTAATTAATTTCCAAAGAATAATATCTTTATGTCGTCATAAAAGGCCACCTATAGTGACAAAACTGTCGCTATAGGTGTTCTTGGTGTTCTTGGTGTTCTTGAAAAAAACCTAAAATCAAGTCAAGATGCTTAGAGTTGGTATGTTTGACCACAAAGCTTTCATCACACAGAGTGTTTCTGGACTAACTATAAACTAGATCTTGTAGTATTAGTGCACGTCTACATGAACCAACAACAAAAATGATCGTAACACATAATACAATAGAGATTTGAGCCTCCAAAAATGTTGTCAGGACTGTTCTTCATTTTCTGGGTTACCCAGAAATGAAGAACAGTTCGACCTGTCCCCTTTGGGCTTCCACAACTTGCTAATGTTGTGTTCTGTTTTGTGATCTAAAGGTTCTAGATTTTATAATACATTTAGGACTATAGATCTATTACATAATATATGCAAAACCTCAACAAATCTAGCAGATAAAAGTTGGTCAAAGGTTGTCAGAAAAGCTATTCATTCCATTTCTGGAAATTCCAAAAACATCAAATCTGGTTGATAAGGCTAGTTTGACCATAGATTTATGTTCGTATGTCGTTTATCAATGTGATCTAGGAACATGAAACTGAAGAAAACATGAAAGACTATAAATCGGTTCCAATAACAACATCAAACACATACATATAATGATCGATCAAGGCTTGAAAAATCTTGTGGGATATTAGTTTAAACATTCAAAAATCTGGTTTGGTCATGCCCGAACAACGGGTTTTGATCGATCATAACTTCAAATCTATAACCGATCTAACCTTTATTCTTGTACCAGATGACAGATCGCATACTAGACTACAAAATCCAACACTTTAAAGAACAAAAAACACAAAACATACTAAGATCTACACGGTCTGACATTTGTTGTCAGGCCATAAAATAAAATTTTTCCAGATTTGACAAATCTTCAAATTCGAGCCTCTAGATGTTATGGATCTAACATCTAGCAACCCAGATCATCCTTAGACACCATATCTAACATGTTTAACACAAAAAAAATAACATCTAACAAAGGATCAAAGTCAGATTTCGAATTAGAGTTTTATACCTTTCTTGAACAATTTCTTGATTCTGACTTTCCGATTTGCTATAGGTGTTAGTGGGGCTTGAATATGGGACTGATATACATATATAATTCGTGGGTTTTAGAGAGATAAGTTCTAGGATGAGTGTGGTGATCAAATGGAATTAAAAAGTAAACTTTCTCTCTTTTAATCTATATTTATAGTGAGCTAGATGCATGAATCTGATGTTGCTATCATTACATGGTTGATTAGAATAGATTTTTGTCACATGGGATTATCTAGGGTTGGTTAAAAACCCAAAATATGGAAAGATTTGCAAGCAAGCTCAATTAAATAAATCAAAAATGCTATTTTAGTAAATTAACAAAGTATTTAAGGGTATTCTTATCCATGGTACTTGAATCTAGGTTTTAATCACTAGATTTTAAACCTTAAGGTTTCCCAAATAATTTCTAGGGCTTGAACAATTAAGAATAAAGTTCAATAAAATTTTAATTATAACTTACTAATTAAAAATTAGGGTTTTAAAAGAAAATTAGGGTTTTTAAAATATCTTAGGGTTTCTAAAACATAATTAGGGTTCTAATCATTATAATTTTAATTACTAATTAGGTTTACCTTAATTAGCAATAAAATCTATCATACGCATTATTATCCACAGTAACACAATTTTTGACTAATAAAAAATCTCTAGTTTAGGTTTCCAATTAGGGTTTCTAATTATTAGAAATTCAAATATAAACTAGGGTTTTAAATTTATAATTAGGGTTTCCTAAATATTATAACATTATGTAACACATAACGTAAATCATATAACACAGTTATATAGTAGTCTTAACCTCAAAATTCACCATTACCAAATAGCTTCGAACTCGTATTCGAGTTTTAAATTAGGGTTTCACAGTAAAACTAGGATTTGTCATATAACACCATAATTGACCAACCATTATCGGTCCACGTATACAGTACATATTTATAGCACTAAAAAATCAAAATATAATTAATATTATATTATTATTCTCATACCTTGACAATAATCCAAAATTAGGGTTTGGATTCCATATCTGATTTATTCTTCATATTTAACCTTAATAATTAAGGTAAAATGATTAACTTAATAATCTGTACTAAAATTCATATAATAAAATAATTATTATAATTATTCTAAAAATCACTCCATATATTATTTAAATAATATATGATTATATTTTCATGGAAAATAATTAATAAAACATTTCTACCATAAATTAATTATTATAAGTATATACTTTATAAAAATCAATAATTCTACAATAAAATTATTTGTAAACATTTATATAATATATTTTTATTTGCCACATAAATACATATATATATATATATATATATTATCTTGTACAAATCCTCATCCTTAAAATAAAAAAAAAATTATAGGCAAAATTTCTTATTTATTTATGTAGAAAATATCGGGTTGTTACATTCACCCTCCCTTATAAAGATTCCGTCCCCGGAATCACCGTTTTAAAACCTATACATACACGGTTACATAACATACACAATCATCGCAAATAAATCTTGATCAACTTTGATCGAACTGATCTTTAACTATTCACATAAAACTTGTTTTTTTTCTGATTAAACGAAAATTTGATTTCTAAAAGAACTCAAATTTCTCCCTCAAAATTTCTTTATATAATAATTTACTATATATAGGAAAATCATGTATAATAAAATAATAGTTGTATGAATAATACCTGGAGTTCTAGTGCCAGCTGCTGCCGTATCTTGGACTGTCATGTTGTAGACCCTTGCTGTTGATTTTGTTGGCTTGTTTGACGAAGTCGGTCCCGTGATTGCTAAAAGTCCATTGCCGCCAGTACTTGTGTTCACACTACCCCACCTCCACCTCCTTTTTGGACAATCCTTCACCTTGTGCTCAGTCGATCCGCAAATAAAACATCCACTATTCATCCTAGGATTGGGGCAGTTGGGAGAGATATGGCCCTCCTACCCACACTTATAACAAACAAACTTCCCTTTCAAACATTCCCCTGTGTGGTTCTTTCCACAAGTCTTACATGGCACTATCTTCTTCTTTACACCTTCTTACTTCACCTGCACACTTCCAAAACTGCTCACCTTCATCTTTCCATCTCCACTCCTGCTCCCACTATTAATTCCTACATTCCCAACTCCTTCGGTCTTACCCTTATTCTTCCTTTCCTTGTTGTAGAGGCTCATAGCCTCACTCCCCTCCTCAGCAATAATCGTCTTCTCCGTGAGTGCTGCAAATGTAGGAATCTACAACACCGCCACCTTGTTATAGAGCCAGGGTTTTAATCCCAGCTCAAACCTCCTTGCCTTTCTAGCCTCCGTATCAACTTGATGCGGGGCAAACCTAGCTAACTCATTGAATTTTGCGGCGTATTCCGCAACAGTCATATTCTCCTGTTTCAATTCTAAAAATTTAACCTCCATCCTCGCCTGCATACTAGGTGAAAAATAATTTTTGAAAAAAGTGTTTTGAACCTATCCCATGTGACTATACCTTCTCATGCCCTCACCTGATTCGCCTCCCACCAAAAATTTGCCTCACCCTTCATCATGTAAGTGGCAAAAGCAGTCTTCTGCCCTTCATCTACTCTAGCTATCACAAACACCTTCTCAATCTCCTTGACCCAAGTTTGGGCTTCAATAGGGTCAGTCGTACCTTTGAATTCTGGCGGTCCATACGCCTTAAAATCCTTAAAATTTGCTAAGCGGTTGTCCGACTGGTTTCCAGTGACTGGTATTCCTTGTTCCATGGCCTGTGCTACCATGTTTGTAAAATGCTACATCGGGTCTGCTTGTTGTTGTCCCTCAACGTTGTTGACAGATTCTTCTGCCCTTTGATTGCGAGTTCGTCATCTTGGCGGCATTATCTGATTAGATGAAATCATAAATTTAACTTACATTCTAAACCTTATCACATAAGTTTAATATTTTAAACTTGTTTCATTTCTCAACTTAGATTTATATTCATTCAACGAATATTTTACATAACATAGCACATAATGCTTTAAACATCATTCATCCCTTTGTGACTACAAAAGTCAGGATTTACAGTCTTGACTTAATACAAAAGTTTTAGAATATAACCTTACACAAACATACTAAGCACACATATTACATTAAACACACCTACACAACAGAACCTATACTACCTATTTATTACACCTTTTTCTTGGACACCCTCTCGCCTGATGACCTTCTATCCCACAGATAAAACATGCTCCTTTTTTGTAGTCAGGACAATACAGAGTGGTATGTCCCTCATAGCCGCAAAGATAACATATTCTTTTCCATTTCTTCTTATTGGATTTTCTTAAGTCATGATCTTCTATCTTTCTTTTTCCTTTCTTGTCCGGAGCTGCACACGATATGTTACTTGTGGCTCCCATCTGACCAATTTAGATCTTAATATTATCTTGTCCTTCCATTATTTCTATTAATGCTTGACGCAACTGATTATTCAACAGCTTTTCTATCTCCCACAACCTTTCTAGAGAAGAAACCTTGTTCCTCAGATCCTGCACCTCCGTTGATGCTTGATCAGCTTGAACTTTAGTGTTTGAATCGCTATCTTCAGCTCCACCATCTCCGGATCTGGTACTATGTTTTCTACAATAACCACCTCGTCTGAGTTGTCTTTATTGTGAGCATCCATTTCAGCTATTGGCTTCGATATCAGCTCGGGTGTATGGGTTTGACCCTTCTTCATGCTATATGCATATAACAAGCCTTTTCCACCAGACATCTACACATATAAATTATCCCGATTAGCATATAGTATATACACACAGCAAACAAGAGTTTTATATAAGTTATGTTTTATTTTGTTTGACGATGAATTTATTCAATTCATTTCCTTTTAAACTTGATATGAGTTATTTATATTTTCAACGTTTCCCTCTGTTCTAAGGTTATAGCCTAAGGTCTAGCCCACCTAAGGTTTTTAACCCTAAGCTCTGATACTAACCTGTAACTTTCATGGTGCTTCCAACCATAGCACCTTACAAGAGTACCTATCGACCCCACCGGCCGAATAAAGGCCCCTACGGAGAGAGTCGTCTTGCATTCCACACAAGGAAGTCAGCAGCGAGAGGCTCGGGGCTCTTCACAAATTCATGCTTTATGGCTCTGATACCAACCTGTAAGGCCCCCAATTCCGGGTACTTGAAACCCGAACTCGGTGCTTTACGATACCATTTCTATGAGCGGAATAATACTAATAATAATAATAATATAAAATTCAAACTTAATTTACATAATTATCGAAATCTAGCTCCCAAGTACGTAACCTTTATTACATTCATTACATATCATGATAGATAATATATATCATACTTGTCTCAATAAAGTTAACTATTACATAAGGTAACATTTCTCTCATTCAAAGAACCTTTCCTTTCCCTTGTTCTTAGCAGAGCTCTCTGATGCGTTAACACTTAGTAAAAAATATTAAATTAAGCAAGGATGAGCATTTTGAGTGCCCAGTAAGTAATAATATATATATATATATATATAAAATTTGAAAGTATTTAAATGTTTTCTTTGTACTATTCTTCTACAACAAGTCAATAGTTGTGAAGTATTCGAAGCGATAATAATAACATAACAACTCTCTTTCAAATTTTGAAACTACATATTGACTATATAATCGGGGTTATGGTGACATGCCATGAACATTGTTTTCATTTTTGAAAAAGTTAAATAGAAATTCATCTCATGGCCGTCATAACTTACGGGCGCACGGGGTGATCACCATTATGCCTACGTTGATCAATACTATATTACATTATAAGAACGATAGGATCGTTCACTCTGTCCACCTTAGGTGCATAAACAGTTTTCCCCTGTAGGGATGTTCATACTTGTCTGGGTTTCAAATCAGAGGTTTTATCTTGTTCAAAAATAATCTATAATTCAACATATATGTATACGGGTAATTGACAAAGGTAAATAAACATGTGATTAAATACAATGATTATCCAAGTGGGGACACTTTGTATAACCATTTATAGAAAATAACGAACAAAATATATATATATCTGAATTACGATATACTAACATGTTGATATTCAATGAGCGTATATAATATAAGGTTAATAATCTGTACAGTAATAATATAGTTTAGAAACATTCTTACTCATGTCCATTGCATAAAAAGAAAATGCAAAGGTAAGATACTTTTTGATCGATGCTACCGCTTACGATTGAAACTTAGTTCTATCTTTTATATCACGACCTATTATTAATCGGATCATTAGTTCGATTAGAACAATATACTATAACACATAAATCTTTGCATTTTGCGATCGACACATAACCTAATCACATTGTCACATATGTTCTACAACCATCAATCATAAATAAACACATTTACAATCAAAATATCTAAGTCCAGGATCAATTTACGAAACATAATGATTGTCTGAAAATGACTTTATCGAGTAATTATCGAGTCTAAGACTCTATTCTCAGAAACTCTCGATATCCGTGCGTATCGGTCATATTATTTTTAAATGACATATAATAATTTTAAAATATTTATTATAATTTATCATGAATTTTCAAACATAGGAATCATTATTAAATGATTTAAGTATTAAACAATCATATTATCATTAATATTAAAGTATTAATATTTTATTTATCAAAATATTAAAAGTCATTAAGTATAACTTAAAATATTTTTAATTCATTTATATCCCTTTTAAATGATTTTTAAATTAATAAAACTATTTTTAAACTATTTATTTAATATAATTATTAAATAAATTTAATATCAATAATAATAAATTATTAATTATTAATATTAAATTATTAATGAAATTATCCTTTAATTATTAAAAGTTATATTTTATAACTTAAAATATCTTTAAACACTTTATTTTCATTTAAAATGATTATTATAATATTAAAAATCATTTTTAAACTAAATTATTTAATATAATTATTAAATAACTTTAATATCATTAATAATAATTAATTAATGAAATTTACCTTTAAATATTAAAAGTTATATTTTATAACTTAAAATATTTTTAAATATCTTATTATTATTTAAAATAATTTTTAATATAATAAAAATCATTTTAATTAATTTATTTAATTCCTTTAGTAAATAACTTAATGATCATTAATATTAATTTATTAATGAAATTTTTCATAAAATATTAAAAGTTATTAAAAATAACTTAAAATATTTTCTTATATCATAATATAATTTTAAATGATTTTTCAAGTATTAAAATCATTTTAACTAATTTATTTAATAATATAATTAAATAAATTAAATATTTTTAATATTCCAAAAATATTAAATATTTATAAAATATATTTAAAATAATTAAAACTAATTTTAAATTTAAAATAATTTTAATAATTTATTTTGTATTTTTAATAATTAAAAACTATTTTTTCTATTTATTAATTAATTTTCAAAATAATATCTTTATGTCGTCATTAAAGGCCACTATAGTGACAAAAGCTGTCATTATAGATGTTTTTGAAAGCAAAACCAAAATCAAGTCGATGAATCGAGTTGGTATGTTTGACCACAAAGCTTTCATCACACAGAGTGTTTCTGGACTAACTATGAACTAGATCTTGTAGTATTAGTGCACGTCTACATGAACCAACAACAAAAATGATCATAACACATAATACAAGAGAGATCTGAGCCTCCAAAAATGTTGTCAGGATTGTTCTTCATTTTACGGGTTACCCGAAATGAAGAACGATTCATTTATCCCTTTGGGCTTCCACACTTTGCTAATGTTGTGTTCTATTTTGTGATCTAAAGGTTCTAGATTGTATAATACATGTAGGACTATAGATCTATTACATAATATATGCAAAACCTCAATGATCTAGCGATAAAAAGTTGGTCAAAGGTTGTCGGAAAAGCTATTCATTCCATTTCGAAATTCCAAAACTTCAAATCGGTTGATAAGGCTAGTTTGACCATAGATTTATGTTCGTATGTTGTTTATCAAAGTGATCTAGGAACATGAAATCTGAAGAAAACATGAAAGACTATAAACCGGTTCCAATAACAACATCAAAACACATAACGAATCGACGGATCAAGGCTTGAAAAATCTTGTCGACATTAGTTTAAACATTACGGTCGCCTGAAATGGTTTGGTCATGCCCGGTCAACGGGTTTTGACCGATCATAACTTCAAATCTATAACCGATCTAACCTTGATTCTTGTACCAGATGACAGATCGCATACTAGACTACAAAATCCAACACTTTAAAGAACAAAAACACAAAACATACTAAGATCTACTGCATTCGACATTTGTTGTCAAGCCATAAAATAAAATTTTTCCAGATTCGGCAAATCTTCAAATCCGAGCCTCTAGATGTTATGGATCTAACATCTAGCAACCCAGATCATCCTTAGACACCATATCTAACATGTTTAACACAAAAAAAAACAACAACATCTAACACAGGATCAAAGTCAGATTTTGAATTAGGGTTTTATACCTTTCTTAAACAATTTCTTGATTCTGACTTTCTGATTTGCTATAGGTGTTAGTGGGGCTTGAATATGGGACTGATATACATATATAATTCGTGGGTTTTAGAGAGAGAAGTTCTAGGATGAGTGTGGTGATCAAATGGAATTAAAAAGTAAACTTTCTCTCTCTTAATCTATATTTATAGTGAGCTAGATGCATGAATCTGATGTTGTTGTCATTACATGGCTGATTAGAATAGATTTTTGGCACATGGGATTATCTAGGGTTGGTGAACAACCCAAAATATGGAAAGATTTGCAAGCAAGCTCAATTAAATAAATCAAAAATGCTATTTTAGTAAATTAACAAAGTATTTAAGGGTATTCTTGTCCATGGTACTTGAATCTAGGTTTTAATCACTAGATTTTAAACCTTAAGGTTTCCCAAATAATTTCTAGGGCTTGAACAATTAAGACTAAAGTTCAATAAAATTTTAATTATAACTTACTAATTAAAAATTAGGGTTTTTAAAATATCTTAGGGTTTCTAAAACATAATTAGGGTTCTAATCATTATAATTTTAATTACTAATTAGGTTTACCTTAATTAGCAATAAAATCTATCATACGCGTTATTATCCACAGTAACACAATTTCTGACTAATAAAAAATCTCTAGTTTAGGTTTCCAATTAGGGTTTCTAATTATTAGAAATTCAAATATAAACTAGGGTTTTAAATTTACAATTAGGGTTTCCTAATTATTATAACATTATGTAACACACAACGTAAATCATATAACACAGTTATATAGTAGTCTTAACCTCAAAATTCACCGTTACCAAATAGCTTCGAACTCGTATTCGAGTTTTAAATTAGGGTTTCACAATAAAACTAGGATTTGTCATATAACACCATAATTGACCAACCATTATCGGTCCACGTATACAGTACATATTTATAGCACTGAAATATCAAAATATAATTAATATTATATTATTATTCTCATACCTTGACAATAATCCAAAATTAGGGTTTGGATTCCATATCTGATTTATTCTTCATATTTAACCTTAATAATTAAGGTGAAATGATTAACTTAATAATCTGTACTAAAATTCATATAATAAAATAATTATTATAATTATTCTAAAAATCACTCCATATATTATTTAAATAATATATGATTATATTTTCATGGAAAATAATTAATAAAACATTTCTACCATAAATTAATTATTATAAGTATATACTTTATAAAAATCAATAATTCTACAATAAAATTATTTGTAAACATTTATGTAATATATTTTATTTACCACATAAATACATATATATATTATCTTGTACAAATCCTCATCCTTAAAATAAATAAAAAATTATACGCAAAATTTCTTATTTATTTATTTATGTAGAAAATATCCTTAAAATAAATAAAAAATTATACGCAAAGATTTCGACGGATTAAGCAAACAAATTACAGATTTGGCTGTTCTACTCAAAGAATTATACCAGTCTACACAGGGTCAGAAAATACCCGTACATGTTGAATCCTCCACATAAGGAGGAACCCAGGTTATTATAATACCTGAACTGCAGTTTGATACGACCAACAAAACTCATGATGCTGCCCATCCCACTAGAGATCCAGACACTGGTGACAACAAAAAGAAAGTCCTCCAAATGGAAGAGACCCTTCGTGCTATTAAAGGAATTGGAACACACGGGAGTGTTTCATATGTTGATCTATGTATTTTTCCTGGTGTTCATTATCCAGAAAAGTTTAAAACTTCTGACTTTGAAAAATATGACGGGTTAGGAGATCTTTACACACATTTAAAGGTGTTTATTGGAGAACTTGGATCTTATGCAGAGGACGAAAAGCTTAGAATGCAATTATTCTAGAAAAGTCTAACTGGAGAAGCCCGGTCGTGGTACACAAGATTAGAAAATTCAAAGATCCATAGCTGGGAAGAGCTAGCACATGCTTTCCTCACTCAATACAGCTTTCAAACTCAGATGGCTCCTGATCGGTATCAAATTACCAAGATCAAGAAACAGTCTAACCTTTCAGAAAGTATGCTCAAAGGTGGAGATGCCTGGCTGCCCAAGTTAGTCCTTCCATGATAGAATCAGAGATGGTCATGACTTTCATAGACATACAAGAAGCTCCTTTCTATGAGAGAGTTTTAGCCGGCATCGACAAACCATTTTCTGAAATGGTCAAACATGGGGAGATGGCTGAGATGGGATTGAAGTCCAGGAAAATTCAAGACCTAGTTGCACTCAAAGCTGTTGCTGATCACATCCAATCAGGAAATTATGGGAACAACCCCCGGAGGGTCAATAAAAAGAAAGAGGAAGATGTTTCCCTGATACTACAGGGGCAAAAAGGCAATCAAAACATGCCTATTCAAAGGAGAAACTACACTCCCTTTCAAGCACAGTCTGTAAACACTCCAATACCAAAAGGTGGAGAAGTCAAGCACCCTTGAGTGTTTACACCCTTAGGGGATACCCTCGAGAACATTCTTAATCTTCTGACAACACAGAAGAAAATTACGCATCTTCTTCCACCGGCCAGCCCTAATGGACGGGGTTTCAATGCTGCTCGGAAATGTACTTATCATGTCGGGGCACCTGGAAATGATACTCAGGATTTCTAGGCCTTGAAAAAAAAGATCCAGGACCTGATAGACAACGGGGAGATCGTGGTCACCAAACTAGATCAGCCTCACGTTCAAAACAACCCTCTTCCTCAACACAAAGAAGAAGAGGTTAACATGATCAATTGGAGCAACGGACAGAGTTCCAATTTCAACTGTGAATCATCCTAGACCCTCAAAGACGGTGATGACGAATGGGATTATGCCAAGTTCCAGTTCACAATGGAACGAAAGTTGAAAGCTTTATGCAAACATTTTGAATAATTGGCAGAATTGGTGACTTATCAGCATCAAGTGACACGTCAATTAATCAGCCAGGAGCATGCCAGTCTCCTACCTCTTGTCATGAATGTTCCCTCGTCACTTTTAGAAAATGAAATGTTGGAAGACAAAGTGATAAAGAGAGCAAATGCGAAAGCTCGTCGAGATTTTGCCAACAAAAGGGAATTCACCTATTTGGGCCAACCTATGGAGGAAATCCTTCATATGTTAATCAATGAAGGAAGGATAAGTTCCGTTCTACCTCCAATCAACCCCCATTCAGGACGGTACAACTCTGATGGAGTGTGCCAATATCACTCCAGTCTCGGCACACAAAGCCGCGAGAAGAATCTTTGGGCACTCACCCTTATCCAAAATCTAATTTACGGTGGTGTCACCTGTACTGTGCAGACGACGATCTTTGTGTTACGTGTAAGTGAGAACTCAGGTCCTACTAAGTGGAAGAGTGTGGTAGCAGTCATATCCACTGAAGCTGATGGGGTTAACAAATCACTCACAATGCCAACAATTCAACTCAAGGGAAGCAACAATCCTTTGAAAGTGGTCGCTCCCGAGCCAATCAACTTGCTGTACAGAGCACAATATCCCATTGTTAGCTTGAGCAAAGTTCCGTGGAATTATGGAGAAGGTGAAGGATCCACCTCATATACAACTGCTACAGTGTCGAAGGAAAATCCATTGTATCTTCCCCAACGGGTGATGAAGCCTACCACCAAATCAAAGGGGAAAATAGCCATGGAGAAGATTGAAAAATTCCTCCGCACTATGGGTCATCACGAAGCTAAGGTGGTTTTAAGCTTGAAATAAGCTCCACAACATATATCAATTTTGTTCTTGGTCCTAACTTCCGAGAATCACCGGAAGGTCTTGTTGAAGGTTTTAGAAGAAGCCTATCTACCAACAATAGTTGATACGAAAACATTTCAACATCTGGTTGATCACATTTTCAACAACAATGTGATATCATTCACTAATGACGACATACCGCCCGAGGGGACCGGTCATTGCAAGCCGTTGCACATTGCGGTCATATCCTCTAGATACATGCTAGCTGGAGTCTTGATAGATGGAGGTTCATCTCTAAATATCTGTCCATATGCTACCTTGGTGAAGATGAACATCAATCTCAACCGAATTCGGAGTAGCCATACCATCATCAAAGCTTTTGATGGATCCCACCGGAATTCGGTCGGAGTAATTGAGCTGCCAATAGAAATTGGTCCTCATACATTCTGTGTATCTTTCCATGTGCTCAAAATAGATTCAGGATACAACCTGCTCTTGGGACGATCATGGATTCACATGGCAGGGGCAGTCCCCTCCACTCTTCGCCAATAGTTGAAATACATTATCAATAATAGTCTGGTCACGGTTAACGCTGAACCGGAGATTCCTCAGCACGGAGACATACCATTCATCAATGCCAATGCATATGTGGAACCAGTCAGTTTTCATACTTTAGAAGTAAGCAATACCCAGTACCATGCTATTGGAATGCCATTGCCCGAACCCAAGATTTCTGCCGAGGTAATGTCGGCTACTCAAGAAATGATGTTATTGGGTCATAAGCCGGGACAAGGGTTGGGTAAAGATTAACAGGGTATCAAGTACCCAATCCAATTAGCCAGACAAACTGGAATAGCTGGGCTAGGCTATTCTGCCAGTTCTAGTCATAGGAATCCTCATAAGCATCAGCAGATTCCTTCAGCTTCAACTATGCGGTGTTTATCTTCGCCTTTAAACTCTGAGTCCGCACAACCTCCTATAATGGTGCCAGCCAATGTAATGGCTATGTTATTAACCAAGCCGGTACCGGTAAAGGAGAAAGAAGTCTTTGTTCCGAATCCCGTAGTGGAAGAGGAGGAACGAAGAATCAAGCAAGACGTCATCCGAATGATGTCAGGCATACGCATCATCATTCATGATGAACATACCAATAGATATACCCCAGACGATGATTGCCCAGATGTTATGGCCATCATTTGGGATAGGGAGGATGATGACAATCCCTCCATCACTGTGATCCACCCGAACTTTTCCCTTGCCAATTGGAACATCATTTGTATTGGTCGTCAAGGGTAAAGTGGGCAGAAACTCTTTCTGCCTATAAATATAATAACTGCTTACTTTTCTGTACAATATTAGCAGTTTATTTTTCCAGTATATGCTAACACTGTGTATGATCAACACATTTCGTATATACTAAGTGAAACCATATTTTGTTTCAGGACTCTGAATTTAGATGTGCATGTACTTGTTGATATGGTGCCTCTTCTCCACAAGGATTGTACCTTTGATGTAGAGATGAATTCAGCCTTGATGGATATACAGGATGACATTGAGGTGCCTCCAGAAATTCAAGAATGGGTCAAAGACAGACCTAAACCCAACCTTTATCAAACCACTTTTTTCAGCCCAATTCGGCGATAACACCGGTGAAGGGCAACATCGTCGTCTAGCCAATGCAATGCCATGCCACGTCGTCTCAACATCTCTACACAACGATGTCCCACAAGACTAACCAATCCCGAGTGACTATTATGCGGGGTAACGAATGAAAGTTGAAGCTTGAAGACCGGAGGGCACCGTCCCATCTTCAATGACTGCGTACAAACTCTGATCCCATGCCATCGTACAACTCTCGACAATGGCGGTCTGAAATAGGTCTTGTATACCTCAAACGGATGCCCGGATTGCACTTCTTTAAAGTTCGAATGGACATTACAATTGCTCGAGTGCACGTGCTTTGAGACAGACGACTGCACCTAAAAACCAAGGCCCATCCGGGTTGCCTCACACACACATGGCTCGGTCAGCAGTACACCTGCGGCTAAATTGCCTATAAATAGAGGGCTTGGGCTGCCCATTTTGCAAGAGAAAACGGCGAGGAAGCCCTGCCCAATTTGCTCTGCACTCACCCCATGTAGTGTACTTTACCATTTTAAACACCTGTGAGCTCATATATAGCCCTTTTGTACCTACAAAAGCCAGTGTTTACCCACTCAAAAGATATAGAAGTCTTCTTTGGCAGTCAATTATAAGCCTTCTCACACACTTTAGAGTCTTTCTCTTCATCTCTGCACACACCCTTCTTCACTTTGAGAGTCGTGTTTACATGCGCGATTTGCCCTTGACTTTAGTCTCATGGTTTTGTTTCAAATTTTATATATATATATATATATATATATATATATATATATATATATATATATATATATATTTTATATATTTATGACTAACATTATCGAGTTATGCCTCGATTGAGCTGAACTTGATGCAGGAGCGTTTATTTGCTTTATATATATATATATATATATATATATATATATATATACATTTATATATATTAATTGTGTGTTGAAATTTGTTCGATGAGCCTAGAATTCGGTCTGGAGCATTTACTCGCTTTTATATATATATATTTATATATATATGAACTGTGGTTGGACTCTGTTCGATGAGCCTAGATTTTACATCCAGTGCGTTTACTCTGTTTTTGTATATATATATATATATATATATATATATATATATATATATATATATATATATATATATGATGTGGTCGAACTCTCGCTTGATGAGCCTGGATTTTACATCCGGTGCGTTTACTCTTCTTTTGTATATATATAAATTTATATATATGAACTATTGTCGAACTCATTACGATGAGCCCGATTTTTACATCCAGTGCGTTTATTGCTTTTTATATATATATATATATATATATATATATATATATATATATATATATATATATATATATTCGTCTCCGCTCGAGTTTCCTTCGTGGCGGTTGGCCGTATTCTACGACTTCATTTACGTTATGTCCCTTTGGAGTTTCCTCTGCTATGCGGTTGATAGCTTTTACTGACTTTATTTACTTTTCTCGACCCCCATTGGAGGTGCTTCGTGGTTGGTGATCCTGTTTATATATATATATATATATATATATATATATATATATATATATATATATATATATATATATATATTTCTGATATATATATACACCTTCATCGCTTTCATACAAATTGCAATATCTTGTGCGCTTTAGGAATCATGTGATCACAGATTCACCCTATTGATCTAGATTCTGGTTCGTGATAGACATTTTTCAAATTATAGCGACTTGTAAATTATTTTGCGGTGTCTGAATTTCCTCAGATGGTTTCTATACCCACGAGGAAGCCTCGTATTCGTAAAATAAAATCAATCAAGCCGAACACTTAATAAAATGGGAGTGTAAAAGGTCTCAATTACTATTGAGCATCAGGGTTTGAAAACCCTTTTTATAAAATATCATTGCTATATCGTGCTAAAAACTAAATTTTTACATAAATTCAAACCACAATATATAGGTTCGAACGAGGCCTCGCTTTTACTTCCAAATAACAACACATTGACCCACACACACACACATTCGGATAATAGTTTCTTGAAAAGAGGCGGTCACCATGGCAACACTGGGATGGCGGGGTGCCTAACACCTTCCCTCTACATAACCAAGTCCCCGGACCCTAATGAATCTCGGTTTCACCGACCAGTTTAGCAGTGTCACATCACTGGGTCAATGTGCAAACCTTTTCTCGATATTGTTGGTACAACCATTTAAAAAATCAATCTGGCGACTCTTATACCATCGTCGATATTATACATGTCTTGACCTTTTCACTTGTTTTTTCAAACAAATCTCACCTAAAATGAGAATACCAAAGAACAAGTAATGGAAAGGGACATCTAAAAATCCCGACGTCGACAACATAATCAAAACACATAAAACCGGACAGATCAACCCATTTGCAAATCTTGTCAGACACTTTTTTATGATTTCTGGGTTACCCAGAAATCGACTGGTCATGCCCGGTCAACGGGGGTTGACCAAGAATAACTCGAAATCCATTCATTGAATGGCTGTAATTCCACTTCCAGATCAAAGAACTAATACCAGACTACCGATCCAAAGCAGAAAACACACAAAGTCACAATCAGAGAGAGATCTACAGCCTCTGACATTCGTTGTCAGAAAACAAAATAAATTTTTTCTAGATTTTTGAAAACACCACATCCGAGCCTCTAGATGTTATGGATCTAACATCTAGCAACCCAGATCACTTAATGACATCATATAACACCATTCTAACCAACAGACAACATTATTAACATAAAATTTTAAGGATTACATAATTTAGGGTTTATACCTCTATTGGCTTTGATCCTTTGAATCTGATCCTTAAATCTGATAATGGAAAGATAAATGGTGATGTAGTCTTAACTTTTGAACTTAGCTCTTCACAAATCTCGAATTTTAGAGAGAGAAAAGTAGATGGCTCTTATAAGAATTAAAGTAAACTTTTCTCTCCCAATCTATATATATATATATATATATATATATATATATATATGTGGTGGATGCATGTATGTATCGATTCTAGAGGTCGAGTCTTTGTCATTTGAAGTCAATGGAGTTAGTAAGATTAGGTCACCCACTTCTCCTATTGTCAAAACCTATTGCTAGCTTTAATTATACAAGAGGGGCCAAATGGTCTTTTGATTTTCTAATTTAATGGCATTCTTGTCATTTGGCAAACCCTTAGGGTTTAGGGTTTGGGTTAAGGTTTAGGGTTTGAACCCATTAGGGTTTAAAACTAATTTCTAGAATTTCCAATTTAGGGTTTGCACAAATAAATAAATAAATAAACAAATTTTAGTTTCTAAAAATTTGAAATTAGGGTTTCCTAATTATGATTAATTTTCTAATTACACTACACATGAACATTAGTGTATTAATTATTTAATAATAGGGTTACTCCACAAATTAGGGTAACTAATTACTTAGAATAAAATTTTAAGTTTAAATATTACTAATTATAGTTAAGCTTGCTAAAATTAACAATTAGGGTTTACAATTAACAATTAGATTTTATAATTACTAATTAGGGTTACCTCATGTACAAATTAGGATTTCAAAATATTAATTTAGGGTTTTCACTTAAGAAATTAATGTTTCTAATTTCACGAGTAGGGTTTCCAACAATTAGGGTTTTTTTCCTAATTAATGTTAATATCAATAATACAGGTCGTTAATCACATTATCATGATTACATAACGACTTAACAAATTCATGAAATTAAATAAATGGCCTTCTAATTAGGGTTTCTAGATTTTAATTAGGGTTTACCTAATTAATCATATAATATGCAACATAAATCACATCACACAATAATTGCACAGTCTTGGATTTCCCATTTGAGTCTTACAGTAGGGTTAAACAAATTAATATTAGGGTTTGGTCATGATACACTAAAATTGACCGACCCTTAATTGTTCACATACATACAAGATACATATCTATAAAGATCGAAATATCAAAATATAATTAATATTATATTATTATTCTTATTCCTTGATCAAAATCCAAAATTAGGGTTTGGATTCCATATCTAATTTATTCTTCATATATAACATTATTAATTAAGGTAAAATAATTAACTTAATTAATCTTGCATAAATTCATATAATAAAATAAATAATTATTATAATAATTCTAAAAATCATTTCATATATCATTTAAATAATATATAATCATATTTTCATAGAAAATAAATAATAAAAACATTTCTATTATAAAATTTATTATTATAATAATATAGTTTATAATGTGCAATAATTTTAAAACAAAATTATTTAAAATTATTTATGTAATAAATAAATTTTTATTTATCACATAAATACATATACACATTATCTTGTACAAATCCTCATCCTTAAAATAAAATAAAAAAAATTTATACACAAAATTTTTGATTTAATTATATAGAAAATATCGGGTTGTTACATTCACCCTCCCTTATAAAGATTACGTCCCCGGAATCACCGTTTTAAAACATATACATACCAGGGTACATAGCATACATAATCATTGCGAGCAGATCTCGATCAAAATTGATCGAACTGATCTTTAACTATTCAGCATAAAGCTTATTGTAGACACTCGAAATTTTCTGTACTACTGTTACTAACATTGCAGGAGGACATATTCGTCTTTTAAGAGAGAACCCTGAAAGACAATCCAAATCCATACCGGATACTACCGGAAGTTCAACATCAACCCCGGATCGCAATCTGGGAGTAACGATTTCAACCTCGGATGTAACCCCGAGGCCTGCAGATACAATACTGGAACGACCGGAGAAGACCGATTAATCTCGGAGATAACCCCGAGGTATCCAGTCTCAGTCCCAACCATGGTAATAGCCACTAACCTTGGGGATAACCCCAAGGAATGCAGTTTCGGCGATAACCCCGGAAATGCTTTTTTTAAATGCGACCAGCTTCAATCTCAACACTCAAAACGAGATACACTTCACCAACCCGGCAATAACATCGGGAAGACAGGCACACCTCAAAGATGACAATGAGGACCTTCAAAAATTGCAGCAGTCCAATCTCGGTAAGTCTGAGCAACATCCATATAAGCCCAATCCGGCGATAACACCGGGAGGGGAAACATCGTCATCTCGTCAAACACGATGCCACATCACGTCTCTATGCAACAATGTCCCATAAGGCTAACCAATCTCGAGTGACTATTGTGCGGGGTAACGGATGAAAGTTGAAGCTTGAAGACCGGAGGGCATCGTCCCATCTTCAATGACTTCACACAAACTCTAATCCCATGCCATCGTAAAACTCTCGACAATGGCGGTCCGAAATAGGTCCTGTATACCTCAAACGGATGCTCGGATTTCACATCTGATAAACTGAGTGGACATTACAGTGCCTGAGTGCACGTACTTTGAGACGACCCGACCTGACAAACCCGGGCCAACCCGGGTTGCCTCTCTGTACACTGCTGGGCTCGGTTTCACAGTACACTACGCCGCATATATTGCCTATAAATAGAGGGCTTGGAGTGCTAATTTTCTAAGAGAAAAATGGCGAAGAAGCCCTGCCCAATTTGCTCTGCACTCACCCCATGCAGTGTACTTTCCCCTTTTAAACACCTGTGAGCTCATATATAGCCCTTTTGTACCTACAAGAGTCAGTGTTTACCCACTCTAAAGATATAGAAGCCTTCTTTATCAGTCAGCTGTAAGCCTTCTCACACACTTTAGAGTTTTTTTCTTCATCTTTGCACACACCCTTCTACACGTTGAGAGTCGTGTTGTTTTCTTTTGCCCGAACTTTGGTCCGTGGTTTCATTTCAGTCTGTATATATATATTATATATATTTACATATATATTGAGTAACATTATCGAGTTATGCCTCGATTGAGCCTGAACATTTGATGCAGGCGTTTATTTGCTTTAATATATATATATATTTACATTTATATATATTAACTACCGTGTGTTTAACTTTGTTTGATGAGCCTGACTTGATGCGGAGCGTTCTTGCTTTAATATATATATACTTATATATATCAACCGTGTGTGGGACTTTGTTCGATGAGCCTGAACTTGATGTCCGTGCGTTTTCGCTTTTATACATATATATATATTTATATATATGAATCGTGGTCGGACTCTGCTCGATGAGCCTAGATTTTACATCCAAAGTTGCTCTTTTTTTATATATATATATACTTATATGTATGAATCGTGGTCTAACTCTCGATGAGCTCGATGAGCATCCTATATTTTATTTCTTCCGGTATATATATATATTATATATATATATATATATATATATATATATATATATTTATTCCCACACAGTTTACTTACGTGGTGGTTGATCGCTTCTGACTTTCTTTACGTTTACGCTTCTACACGGAGTTTACTTACGTGGCGATTGAATCGCATTTACAACTTTATTTACATTCTGTCCCGCTTGAGTTTCCTTCGTGGTGGTTGAATCGTATTTACAACTTTATTTACGTTTAAATCACTTTGGAGTTTCCTCCGTGGCGGTTGATAGCTTTTAGCAGCTTTATTTACATTTCTGATCACCCATGGAGGTGTTTCGTGGTTGGTGATCCTGTCTATATATATATATATATTTACAGCTTTTATATATATATACCTGCTTACTGCTTTCATATAAACTGCAGTATCTTGTGAGCCTAGGAATCATGTAATCACAGATTCATCCCATTAAATCTAGATTCGGTTCCCGTGATGGACATTTTCAGCTGTAAGCGGCTTGTAAATTATTCTGTGATGTCTGAATTTCCTCAAATGGTTACCATACCAACGAGGAAGTCGACATTATTTTTATATATTATTTTCATACGGATGCCTCGCATCCATCAAATAAAATCAATCAAGCCAATCACTTAATAAAAATGGGAGTGTAAAAGGTCTCAATTCCTATTTAGCATCAGGGTTTGAAAAATCTCTTTTATAAAACATCACTGTCATATCTTGCTAAAAATTGAATTTTTTACATAAATTCAAACCCTGTGTATATAGGTTCGAACGAGGCCTCGTACAACTTCCATATAAGAGCACATTGACCCACACACACACACACACTCAGATAATAGTTTCTTGAAAAGAGGCGGTCACCGTGGTAACACGGATGTCGGGGGGTGCCTAACACCTTCCCCCCGTAAAACCAAGTCCCCGGACCCTAAACGGATCTCTTGCTTCACTTACCCCATATATCGATGTCACATCATCGGGTCAATGTGCAAACCTTTATCGGTTGTGTTGGTACAACCATTTAAAAAACCAACTAGAGACTCTTAACAGTCCCATCGTCGACATCATACATGTCGGACCTTTTTCACTTGTTTTTCAAACAAATCTCACCTAAAATGAGAACACCAAAGAATAAGTAACTGGAAAGGACATTCAAAATCCCGGCGTCGACAAAAACTTTCTTTGGGAATCCAAAGAAGAGGACTTAAGACGCTATTACAATCTTTTCAAAATCATATCTACTTGTGTGTGGATGTTGCATTTACATTGGATGAATGTGTACTTAATGCATTTCCTTACTTAGTGCTTCGCACTATAATCGCTTTAGGATATTAGTGCTTCGCACCATATATCTTATGTGATATTAGTGTTTCGCACATGTCATCATTTTCATACACGGTGAGACGCGATGTATGTGAATGTATGTTGTGTGGTCCCTCCACCCAGAGGCTATCCTGCCTGGTGTTTGATTCTCGGACTCGTGAGAAGACTAATTCTCCAGGCTCAAGAAAGGCACCACCCAAATTACTTCCAATTGAAAGACCGGATTAACTCCCCGTCAAGTAGATTGCGATGATTTGGGAACCTTCATGCCAAAAAACCGCGAGAGTAACCTAAGATAGGTCAGCCTCTGATAAACCCATAACGGAGGAAAGTCTCTTCATGCTCTCTCATTTCAAAATACTTGTAAACACAATTACTTGTAATTTCATTCCATATCTATCTCCATGTAATGAGAAATATGAAGAAATGTGTACACATACATATTTTTAGCATACTACAAACAGCTGACATCCGTTTTGCAGGATAAAAATCCTAAAATGGACACATCACATAGCATGTTATTATATATATTCCCTAAAGACTAAACTAAGCCAGTCTTTCGCAGGGAATCAATCGGACCTACTACCCGGTCAAAATCTAAAGAGGCAATAGGCTTCTGAAATCAAACATGTCATCATCCGAGGCAGATCAACTTAATCCAGCTTTCAAAGAATTCGATGGATTAAGCAATCAAATTACAGATTTGGTTGTTCTACTAAAAGAATTACACCAGTCTACACAGGGTCTGAAAATACCCGTACATACTGAATCCTCCACACAAGGAGGAATCCTGGTCATTACTATACCTGAACCACAATTGGATGCGACCAACAAAACTCATGATCCTGCCCATCCCACGGGAGATCCAGACAGTGGTGACATCAAAAAGAAAGTCCTCCAAATGGAAGAGACCCTTCGCGCTATCAAAGGAATTGGAACACACGGGAGTGTTTCATATACTGATCTATGTATTTTTCCTGGTGTTCACTATCCAAAAAATTAAAACTCCTAACTTTGAAAATATGACGGGTTAGGAGATCCTTATACACATTTAAAGCTGATTATTGGAGAACTGGGATCTTATGCAGAGGACAAAAGCTCAGAATGCAATTGTTCCAAAAGAGTCTAACTGGAGAAGCCCGTTCTTGGTACACAAGATTAGACAACTCCAAAATCCATAGTCGGAAGAGCTAGCACATGTCTTCCTCACTCAATACAAACTTTTCAAACTCAGATGACTCGACGGTGTCAGATTGGATTACAAGATCAAGAAACAATCTAACGAGTCTTTCGAGAGTATGCCCAGAGGTGGAGACGCCTGATCGCCCAAGTTAGTCCCGCCATGTCTAATCGAAAATGGTCATGACTTTCATAGACTTACAAGAAGCTCCTTCTATGAGAGAGTTTTAGTTTAAGATCGGCAAAACCATTTTCAAAAATGGTCAAGCAAGGGAGATGGTGAAATGGGATTGAAGTCGAAAAAGATTCAAGAGCTAGCCGCACTCAAAGTCATTGGCTTCGATCACATCCAACTGGAAATTATGGGAACAACCTTTGAGGGTCCATAAAAAGAAAGAGGAAGATCTTTCCCCGATATTACAGGGTAAACAGCAATCACAATATGCCTATTCAAAGGAGAAACTACACTCCCTTTCCAACACAAATTGCAAAAACCCTCCAGCAGACTAAAAGGTGGAGAAGTCAAACGCCTCTAGTGTTTACACACCTTAGGGGATACCCTCGAGAACATTCTTAATCTTCCGACAACACGTAAGAAAATCACGCATCTTCTTCCACCAAACAAATTTCTAATGGACGGGTTTTAATGTCGCTTAGAAATGTGCTTATCATGTCGGGGCACTGACATGATACTCAAGATTGTTGCCTTAAAACACAAGATCTAGGACCTAATAGACAACAGGGAAATCGTAGTCACTAAACCAGATCAACCTCACTTATAAAGACAACCTCTTCCTCAACACAAAGAAGAAGAGGTCAACATGATTAATTGGAGCAGTGGACAAAGTTCCAACTTTAGCTGTGATTCTTCCCAGACCATCAAAGACGGTGATGACAAATGGGATTATGCCAAGTTCCAATTCACAATGGAACGAAAGATCAAAGTTCTCTACAAACAAATTGAACAATTGGGGAACCTGGTGACTTATCAGCATCAAGTGACACGTCAATTAATCAGCCAGGAGCACGCCAGTCTCCTACCCATTGTCATGAATATTCCTCGTCACCTTCGTAAATGAAATGTTTGGAAGACAAAGTGACGAAGAGAGCAAATGCCAAAGCCCGTCGGGATTTCGCCAACAAAAGGGAATTTACTTATCTGGGCCAACCTATGGAGGAAATTCTTCATATGTTAATCAATGAAGGAAGGATCAGTTCACTTCTACTTCCAATCAACCTCGCTCGATTCGGGGCAGACAACTCGATGTAGTATGTCAATACCACTCCTGGGCCTCATGATACATAAAGACAAAAGAATGCCGGGCACTTCGCCACCTTATTCAAAATTTAATCGACATTGTGGTATGCGCTTGGTAGATAAATCTACAACGTGTTACGTGGAAGTTAGAATGCAGCCCTACTAAGTGGAAAAGTGTGGTAGCAAATATCAATCAAGATGATGGGATTAATGCCTTACTCACAATGCCAACAATTCAAATCAAGGGAGGCAACAATCCTTTGAGAGAGGCCGCCCCAGCCAATCAATTTGTCGTGCGAGCACAATATCCTATTGTTAGCTTCACGTAGTTTATACGCGGGAATTATTGAGAAGGTGAAGGATCCACCTCACATACAACTACTACGCAGTAATCGAAGGAAAATCCTCAGATCTTCCCCAACGGGTGATGAAACCTACCACCAAATCAAAGGGGAAAATAACCATGGAGAAGATTGAAAATTTCTCCGCCGCTACGGGTCATAACGGTTACTACGTGGTTTTAAGCTCGAAAGAAGCTCCACAACAAATATCAATTTTGGACTTGGTCCTAACTTCCGAGAATCACCGGAAGGTCTTGTTAAAGGTTTTGGAAGAAGCCTTCATCTCCGACATCGCGGATACCTAAAAAGTTTCAACATCCGGTTGATCACATTTTCAACAACAATGTGATATCTTTCATCGATGATGACATACCATCCGGAAGGGACCTGGTCATCAAAGCCATTGCACATCATGGCCTTGTCCTCCTGATATCCGGGTAGCAGGAGTCTTAATAGATGGAGGTTCTTCTTCAATATATGCTCAAAGACGCTACTTGGTGAAGATGAATATCAATCTCAACCGAATTCGGAGTAGCCATACTATCATCAAAGCTTTTAATGGAGCCCGACGAAATTCAGTTTGAGTAATTGAGCTGCCAATCGAAATTGGTCCTCACACATTCTACGAATTTTTCCATGTACTCAAGATAGACTCGGGATACAACCTACTCTTGGGACGACTCATGGATTCATATAGGTCAAGTCCCCTCCACTCTTCACCAACAAATGAAATACATTATCAATAATAGTCCTGGTCACAAACCAACGAACCGTAGATTCAAATATAAACTAGGGTTTTAAATTTACAATTAGGGTTTCCTAATTATTATAACATTATGTAACACACAATGTAAATCATATAACACAGTTATATAGTAGTCTTAACCTCAAAATTCATCGTTACCAAATAGCTTCGAACTCGTATTCGAGTTTTAAATTAGGGTTTCACAAAGAAACTAGGATTTGTCATATAACACCATAAATAACCAACCATTATCGGTTCACGATATACAGATATATATTTATAAGATCAAAAATCAAAATATAATTAATATTATATTATTATTCTCATACCTTGACAATAATCCAAAATTAGGGTTTGGATTCCATATCTCGATTTATTCTTCATATTTAACCTTAATAATTAAGGTGAAATGATTAACTTAATAATCTGTACTAAAATTCTTCTAATAAAATAATTATTATAATTATTCTAAAAATCACTCCATATATTATTTAAATAATATATGATTATATTTTCATGGAAAATAATTAATAAAACATTTCTACCATAAATTAATTATTATAAGTATGTACTTTATAAAAATCAATAATTCTACAATAAAATTATTTGTAAACATTTATGTAATATATTTTATTTACCACATAAATACATATATATATTATCTTTTACAAATCCTCATCCTTAAAATAAAAAAAAAAATTATACGCAAAATTTCTTATTTATTTATGTAGAAAATATCGTGTTGTTACAAAAATTCCTAAAATGGACACATCACGTAGCATGTTATTATATACATTCCCTAAAGACTAAACTATGCAAGTCTCTCACAGGGAACCAATTGGACCTACTACCCGTTCAAAGTCCAAAAAGGCAACAGCCTACATGTGCAATCATGTCATCATCCGAATTGATCCTAACTTAATCCTGCTTTCTAGCAAAGATTTTGACCATTACAAACAAATTACTGATTTGGTGTTATACTCAAAGAATTACACCACCACATGTATCGAAAATACCCAGTACATGTTGAATCCTCCACACAAGGAGGAACCCAGTGTCATTACAATACTCGAATCAGAGTTGGATACGACCAACAAAACTCATGATGTTTGCCCATCCCACCGGAGATCCAGACATAATCGGTGACAACAAAAGAAAGTCCTCCAAATGGAAGAGACCCTTCGTCTTTATTAAAGGAATTGGAACACACGGGAGTGTTTCTATATGTTGATCCGTGTATTTTTCCTAGTGTTCATTATCCAAAAAAGTTTAAAACTCCCGACTTTGAAAAATACGACGTTTAGAGATCTTTACACACATTTAAAGGTGTTTATTGAGAACTTGGATCTTATGCGGGGACGAAAAGCTTAGAATGCAATTGTTCCAAAAAAGTCTAACCTGGAGAAGCTCCTTAAGTGGTACACAGATTAGACAATTCAAAGATCCATAGCTGGGAAGAGCTAGCACATGCTTTCCTCACTCAATACAGCTTTCAAACTCAAATGGCTCCTGATCGGTATCAAATTACCAAGATCAAGAAACAGTCTAACCTTTCAGAAAGTATGCTCAAAGGTGGAGATGCCTGGCTGCCCAAGTTAGTCCTTCCATGATAGAATCAGAGATCGTCATGACTTTCATAGATATACAAGAAGCTCCTTTCTATGAGAGAGTTTTAGCCGGCATCGACAAACCATTTTCTGAAATGGTCAAACATGGGGAGATGGCTGAGATGGGACTGAAGTTCGGGAAAATTCAAGACCTAGCTGCACTCAAAGTTGTTGCTGATCACATCCAATCTGGAAATTATGGGAACAACCCCCGGAGGGTCAATAAAAAGAAAGAGGAAGATGTTTCCCTGATACTACAGGGGCAAAAAGGCAATCAAAACATGCCTATTCAAAGGAGAAACTACACTCCCTTTCAAGCACAGACTGTAAACCCTCCAATACCAAAAGGTGGAGAAGTCAAACGCCCTTGAGTGTTTACACCCTTAGGGGATACCCTCGAGAACATTCTTAATCTTCTGACAACACAGAAGAAAATTACGCATCTTCTTCCACCGGCCAGCCCTAATGGACGGGGTTTCAATGCTGCTCGGAAATGTACTTATCATGTCGGGGAACCTGGACATGATACTCAGGATTGTTGGGCCTTGAAAAAAAAGATCCAGGACCTGATAGACAATGGGGAGATCGTGGTCACCAAACCAGATCAGCCTCACGTTCAAGACAACCCTCTTCCTCAACACAAAGAAGAAGAGGTTAACATGATCAATTGGAGCAACGGACAGAGTTCCAATTTCAGCTATGAATCATCCCAGACCCTCAAAGTCGGTGATGACAAATGGGATTATGCCAAGTTCCAGTTCACAATGGAACGAAAGTTGAAAGCTTTATGCAAACAAATTGAATAATTGCGAATTGGTGACTTATCGGTTGTCAAGTGACACGTCAATTAATCGACCAGAGGAGCATGCTACCTCTCTCCTCTTGTCATGAATGTTCCTCATCACTTTCGGAAAATGAAATGTTGGAAGACAAAGTGACAAAGAGAGAAAATCGAAAGCTTAGTCGGCCGGATTTTGCCAACAAAAGGGAATTCACCTATTTGGGCCAACCTATGGAGGAAATCCTTCATATATTAATCAATGAAGGAAGGATAAGTTCCTTTCTACCTCCAATCAACCCCCATTCGGGATTTAATGCATACTTTGATGGAGTGTGCTAATATCACTCCCTGTCTCATGGTCACAAAGAAGAAGAATGGGCAATTCACCACCTTATCCAAAATCTAATTTACAAGGTGGTGTCCTGCGCTTAGCGAACGACGATTTATACTATGTTACGTGTAAGTGAGAATTCAGTCCTACTAAGTGGAAGAGTGTGGTAGCGATCATATTCACTTGAAGTCGATGGGGTTAACAAATCACTCAAATGCCAACAATTCAACTCAAAGGAAGCAATAATCCTTTGAAAGTGGCCATCCCGAGCCAATCAACTTGCCGTCAGAGCACAATATCCCATTGTTAGCTTGAAGCAAAGTTCCGTGGAATTATGGAGAAGGTGAAGGATCCACCTCACATACAATCGCTATAAATCGTCAAGGAAAATCCATTGTATCTTCCCCAACGGGTGATGAAACCTACAACCAAATCAAAGGGAAAATACCCATGGAGAAGATTGAAAATTCCTCCGCACTATGGGTCATCAAGGCTAAGGTGGTTTTAAGCTTGAAATAAGCTCCACAACATATATCAATTTTGTTCTTGGTCCTAACTTCCGAGAAATCACCGGAAGGTCTTGTTGATGGTTTTAGAAGAAGCCTATCTACCAACAATAGTTGATACGAAAACATTTCAACATCCGGTTGATCACATTTTCAACAACAATGTGATATCATTCACTAATGACGACATACCTTGGGGGACCGGTCATTTCTTGCAAGCCATTGCACATCAAGGGTCATATCCTCCGGATACATGCTAGCCGGAGTCTTGATAGATGGAGGTTCATCTCTAAATATCCGCATCCATATGCTACCTTGGTGAAGATGAACATCAATCTCAACCGAATTCGAGTAGCCATACCATCATCAAAGCTTTTGATGGATCCCGCAGAATTTACGTGAGTAATTGAGTTGCAATAGAAATTGGTCCTCATACATTCTGCGATCTTTCCATGTGCTCAAAATAGATTCAAGATACAACCCGCTTCTTGGGACGATCATGGATTCACATGGCGTGGAAGTCCCTCCACTCTTCGCCAACAAAGTTGAAATACATTATCAATAATAGTCCTGGCACTGCTAATCCTTGAACCGGAGATTCCTCAAGACTTTAAACATGCCATTCATCAATGCCAATTCATATGTGGAACCAGTCAGTTTTCATACTTTAGAAGTAAGCAATACCCAATACCATGCTATTGGAATGCCATTGCCCGAACCCAAGATTTCTGCCGAGGTAATGTCGGCTACTCAAGAAATGATGTCATTGGGTCATAAGCCGGGACAAGGGTTGGATAAAGATTACCAGGGTGTCAAGTACCCAATCCAATTAGCGAAAGCAAATCGAATAGCTAGGCTAGCTATTACGCCAGCTTCTAGTCATAGAATCCTCATAAGCATCAATGATTCCTTCAAATTCAACTATGCAAGGCGTTTATCTTCGCCTTCAAACTCGAGTCCGCACAACCTCCTATAAAGGTGCCAACCAATGTAATGGCTATGTTATTAACCAAGCCGACATCGGTAAAGGAGAAAGAAGTCTTTGTTCCAAATCCGTGAGTGGAAGAGAGGAACGAAGAATCAAGCAAGACGTCATCCAAAATGATGTCGCATACGCATCATCGCTCATGATGAACATACCAATAGATATACCCAGCATAATGATTGCCCAGACGTAATGGCCATCATTCGGGATAGGAGGATGATGACAATCCCTCCATCATCGCGATCCACCTTAACTTTGCCCTTGCCAATTGGAACATCATTCCTTGTATTGGTCGATTAAGGGTAAAGTGGGTAAACTCTTTTGCCTATATAAATATAATAACCGCTTACATTTCATACAATATTAGCGATTTATTTTGCCAAGATATGCTAACGCATGTATGATCAACACATTTCATATATACTAAGTGAAAGCATATTTTGTTTCGTGACTCGAATTTAGATGTGCATGTATTTGTTGATATGGTGCCTCTTCTCCACAAGGATTGTACCTTTGATGTAGAGATGAATTCACCTTGATGGATATACAGAGGATGACATTGAGGTGCCTCAGAAATTCAAGAATGGGTCAAAGATGGACTAAACCCAACCTTGATCAAACCACTTTTTCAATCTCTAACCTTAGAAAGCCCTAAGTTAATCCAGTTGGTTCAGACCTTACCCCAAACCAACGGAATGACATGGTTACGCTTATTAACCCGCCTTCCGGATGTGTTTGCATGGTCTCATAAAGACATGGTGGGTTTGTCCACCGCGATATTGTCCTTCATCGCCTTCCCATCAAAGAGGGGATTTAAGCCATTCGAACAAAAGCTCGTGTGATTAAAACTCGAGTGGAGTTTAAAGGTGAAAGAAGAAATTGTGAAACAATTTCAAGTCGGCATCATCATGGTGTCTACATATCCCGAGTGGATATCCACCATCGTGCTGCATTTCCTAAACCTCGAGGAAGGTGCGAGTTTGCGTGAATTACTGGGACTTGAACAAAGCTTGCTTAAAAGATAGCTTTCCGTGCCATTTATCCACATTCTTATTGACAATATCTTGCACACAATAATCGACATGTACTCCTTTGTTGATTGCTGCGGGGGTACCATCCGATCATGGTTGGTGAGGAAGATTGTTAGAAAACTACTTTCATCACGCCTTGGGAACCTTTTACAGCTATAGACGATTGTCATTATTCGCCCCATCAATGCCGGAGCCACCTATCAACGAAAGCTATGATGGCTCTTTTCCATGACGTAATGCATAAAGAGATCGAGATCTATGTGGATGACATCATTGTCAAGTCCCGGAAAGAGGATGACCATATAGACCATCTCAGGAAGTTGTTCAATAGGTTGCGTAAGTACAACTTGAAGTTGAATCCAGCTAAATGCGCCTTCTGTGTTAAATCGGGCAAGTTGCTAGGATTTCTAGTCAGCCACAAAGGGATTAAGGTTGATCCTGCCAAAATCCAAGCCATCACGGAAATGCCCATTCCTCGAGACAGAGAAGGAAATACGAGGATTTTTGGGAAGAATCAACTTCATTAAATGGGTTTATCTCCCAACTCACAAAGAACTCCGGAGCCAATCTTCAAGCTATTAAGGAAGAACTCCTCCATGAAATGGAATGATGAGTCGTCGGGCCTTTCGTGACAATCAAGAAATAGCTAGTCAAAGCTCCCAGCTTGGTGCCACCTAGGGATGATGTTCCCTGCTTATGTAATTGTCCATAAGAGACAATGCCATGGGGTCGATGTCTTTGAGACGTAAGACGATAGAGGCCAAGAACGAGCTATCTATTACCTCAAAGAAAAAAGGTTCAAAGAAGAGCGGTGAACACATGTACACTCCCGATCGAAAAGGCGTGTTGTGCTTTAGCATGGGCTTCCATGAGGTTACAACATTACCTCCATGGTCACACAACCCATCTCATATCCCGCGTGGATCCTCTCAAATACATGTTCAACAAACCCATGTTAAATTATCGGCTGTCCAGATGGTAGTTGATCCTACAACAATTTGACATCGTATATGTGACTCAAAAGTCCATCAGAGGTCAAGGAATTACGGATCAACTGGCTGTCGCACCTTCAGGAGATTTCAAACCCTTGGAAACATATTTCCTCGATGAAGGAGTAATGACAATGCAGCGATATCATCAGTACGATACGCGCCAATCATGGAAGATGTATTTTGATGGAGCTGTTAATATGGAAGGTTCTGGAGCTGGAGCAATTCTAGTATCTGGTACGGGGGAGCAGTATCCCGTTGTCGTCAAATTACAGTTTGTCAACACCAACAATACGGCTGAGTATGAAGGTTGTCTTATGGGGCTAAAACTTGCCCGTTCAATGGGCATTAGGCGGTTAACTGTCTTTGGAGATTCGGAGTTGGTAATCGAATAATCCACCTAATCTATCAAACCAAGGAACTACATTCTTCAGCCTCTACCACTCCAAGGTTTTGAAGATGGCTTTGAGTTCAAGAAATCTCCTTTCTACATTCCTCCTCGTAATAGGAATGACTTTGCGACGATTTGCAACTTTGGCCTCCTTGATTCGCATATCAAATAAGGAACACTTGCCAAGCGCCACGATTTCTCCCGCAAAAGGCCCCACCTATGGAATTACATCGAGAAGTATTGGATGAGCTACCTCCCATCCAACATCTTTGGTATAAGCATGTCAAGGAAAAAAGGCGAGCGCGACCGAAAAAAGGCGGATCCATCGACTTGCTATAAAATTCTACCTGAGTGGAGATGCGCTCTACAAAAGAGTGTTGGGTTTGTAATATTCAAGAACGCAATCAAATTGCATAAATAAGCGGAAACGTGTAAAATCAGAGTTTAAAATTTTACAAACCATATACCCGGATCACCCTTTATGCATAATTATTAATTAAACAAAAGAGAAAGAACAAGAATCATACCCCTTGAAGATCCTTAGCTTCCTCAGTACAAGTTCACCTCCAATCCTTTTCACGGCTCAACTCAATCCACCGAAGGTTTGGTTCCTTCCTTTGATCAACGTCACCAACCAAGTGTTTGGCCTCTGAGGTGATCCACCAAGGAAGAAGAAGGATTCAAGAAGATGGGTGGTTATTAAACCCTAGTTTTTCTATCTCATAGAAAAGGAGCGTACTCTCCAACCATTGAATTATAACGTAGTCTTGATATCTAATATAAGACTCCTCTTATAAAGATATCAAGTAACCTATTAAAATAAGGTATTATTTAATTAAACCTTTTTAATTAAAGGGCTCCTAATCTTATTAGGGATAATTAATTAAACTCCTTTAACTAATTTTCCTTCCTAATCCAATTAGGAATAAATGAGAGTACTTATATTAAATTAATTCCTAAACTCTTTTAGAAATTAAAATAATAATAATAATTGTAATAATATTAATAAGACTCCTTTTATTAATTTATATTTAATATTTTTAAAATATTAAATAATAAATATTAAGCTATTTAATTTATTCTATCACCATAGATTAAATTAAATATACATAACATATTATTACGATTATGCCATTAACTTCTTAAATAATTATTCTTCCTTTTATGGTGTGACCCTTTAGGTTCTCCATATTAAACCTAATTGTGAATAAATCAATTAGAACAATTCTAATCTTATTTAAATAAATAAATTAAATAATTAATTTATTTAAATAAATAATATTTATTCTACAATAAGGATAAGTCTCCCTAGCGATCAACGACTTTCCAGATAATATAGATTTCAACATTAATCATAAAAGAACCTTTGAGTAAATAGTTACCGTATAATTCAATCCTTCCACCATACAATGTCCCAATTAAATATAAGACATGGAATTATCGTTAAGTCTTATTTTATTTAATTATATGTATTTCGACTCTTAAATGCCCAACTCAAATAATGCAAATTAGAAACTCCTTTCTAATTTTATTCTGCCTTGGCCAGGACTACTAGGTTGTCATTTATCGAATCACATCGACATTTCTCTTCTTTAATGAAGTGGTGGATTCTTTATCGATCATATATTATCTCCAATGCACAACTTGTTATACCCAATCATACCCTTTGATATACCCTAAGGGTCTTAAGGAATAAGTCAAAGTATAACTCATCATACACAAGATACTATGATGATCTCAAGTCCAAGGATTACTTGTACTACTATCACTACAGGAATTCCTATTAACAGGCAAGTAAAACTCCATTAGGTATTCCTTAGCGAGCCACGTTAAGTGAACTTATTCTCCAATAAGCACCTACATACTTGCTTTAGTGTCTCCACACAAATGATCATGAGATCAATCATCCTCATCCAATGAAAGCAAAGTAAACGATGTACCAATCTATCCAGGATTCACTAATCCCAATTTAGTAATCCAACGATTGGGAACTATTTTAGTTTTAAGCTTTCAAGAATTTAGATCTCATTAGAATGATCATCATCATTATTCTAAAAGCATTGCTTAAAACTATGGGTTTATCACATATTATAGAACGAATCATGTACATAATTAAAAGCCTTTAATAAATTAATACTTTTTATTAATAAATGAATAAGATTGTTACAAAGTATACGCTTTATCACAAAATATGATTGGCTTGTATGCATACTACTTTCAATCTCCCACTTGCACTAAAGCCAATCACATGGTATCTCATACTCTTCTTCTCTAAGTGACGATTATCCCGCTTGCTGGATAAGCTTTAGTTAATGGATATGTAATATTGTTCATGAGAGTCCACTATCTCTATAGTGATTTCCCCATCTTCAATGATTCTAATAATCAAATGAAAGTGCCACAACACATGTTTAGATCCAAGATGAGACTTAGAACTATTCCTAGTTCTGTAATGAACTTTAATCCAAACAATCAACTTACATGCTTCATTTATAGCTATATACTTTGTCTTTATCACTAAACCAACAACTCTTTCATTGTTTGGAACCTTTCCAATTCACTCGCACTAACGTTCAAGATAACGCTTTACCTTAAAGTGGATTTTTTCTCATCATCTTGGTCTCATCTGAAAAACTTGAGTCTGTTAAGCCCTCTAGTTTTAATTTAGACCCACCATGAATATGATCACATCCTTAGTGCCGGTTAAGAACTTTAAGATGTTTTCACCGACTTATAGTGAACTTCTCCATAATATGATCGATCAACATCGTCAGGTCGTGACATTTCATTGCATACATGATTGCCACTCATGCGACCTCTCTTTTTCGTGAGAGTCTGTGTGGACTATTAGGAGATATACACTCCATTGCTCATCGACATGAGACATCTCTTGAGTTTGCCATGCTAAACGACTTTAGCATCAAATGAATATACGTTCCTCGGGTTAAGTCAAGCATCCTCTTAAATCTATCTATATAGATTTATATCCCCAATTAAGATACTCTTCCAAATCATTCATGGAAGAATGTTTAGACAACTTTTATATTTACTTGATTGTAGCATGAGTATGTAATTCCTCATCCGTAGTATATCAACATATAATACTAGAAATTTCACGACGCCTCCCAACGGACCCTTTTGTACACACTAGAACTCTCTTACCTCATCGTATGTAACTCTGGATCATCATCTTCATGATGCGTACCTCATCATCATCATCCATGATGAATCCATACCACCTAGGTATTTTTGGTACTATTCCGGATTTATGATTCGGTTGTGGTACAATAGAAGTCTATCTCAGTGTTCCTCTTATTTGACTTATAGTGTTTTGTGGATCATGAACTCTTCAAGATCTATAATCCTCCCACTAGCCCTTCAATGATAAACATCTTTATCTTAGAAGGCGTGATGTTTCGCAATAAACACCTTTTTGCTAAGTAGGATTATAGAACATATACCCTAAACTTACTTTAGGATGTCCCACAAATTGTACTTGTCAAATCTTGTCCCAAGCTTATCCTTTGAAACCTTTTCACATAAGTTGGACAACCCCTTATCTTAGCATACTTAAGATTAGGAATCCTCCCTGTCCATAACTTTTATGGAGTCTTGGGGCCGGATTTTGAGGTTACCATTTTCGTAGATATGCAGCCATTTCTAGGACATTATCCCAGAAAGATACTGCAATGTCGGTAAAATCATTTTGGACCGCACCATGTCCAACAAGGTACGATTTTTCATTCAGATACATCAATCAATTATTGCGTATCAAGATGTGTCCATTATGAGAAACCATTTGAGATGATCCAGAAAATTATTGCACAAGTATTTATTCCTTGATCTAATCAAAGAATCTTAATACATTGCCAATTTGTTTCACTTCTGAATTCTTTGAACCTTTCAAATAATTCACACTTGTATTTTTGCAAATACACACATTCAACTCTTTGAATGATCATCTCCTTTTCTTATACTTATTTGTTCAATATGCAAAATTATTTTCATGTAAGTCAAGTATACAAAATTTATTAAGTAATATTCCAGCTTCTATACAAAAACATTATTATTATAAATAGAACAACAATTGTTCTTAATTATAATACCAAAGATTTCATTGTCCAACAATAAAATGGAAATAATATTTTAATAAAGAACCTGGAATACAATAACAACTTATCGACTTAATAGATTTACGCCGTAGGCATTGCTAAACTATAAGTTTCTATGGCTAATATGGCAACCTTTGCTACATTTCCGCATATAGATTACTTATATTTGTTTAGCTTTCTACTTACTGCTTGGTCCCTTCATAAATCTATATTTATAATAACCAAAGTCGGTATCCAATACCAAAGTAGAACCTCGACTTAAAGAAAATTATTTTAAATCATGAACAAATTTGTATTTGTAACCAAAACTTCACTAAGCTTCTTTGTTAGCCTCTCGCAAGATGCTTCGGCAGCTTCTTTCCAAAGGTCCAAAGCTTATTGTGCGAAAGGAAGCAAACCTTTGCTATCCGTGATCGCTTTTGTTCTTATTATCCTTTGTTTATGCCTTTCTATTTACCTTCTTTGAATCGCTCTTCTTTTGAGAAGATCCTTTGGCCCCTACCAAGAAGACTTGATCTTTCTTGTTGAAAGTGACTCTCATCATTTTTCAACATGTTAAGCAAATCAACGGAGTCGATATCTAGCTTGTTTATATGAAAATTCACAACAATTATGAAAGGAGTCTCGGAGTGAGTGCAAGATCAAATCTTGCTCAACTCTCCATCCATGACAAAAAACCAGTTGTCTCTAATCGATCAATCAAATTGATTATGTTAAGAACCTTTTATGCATTTATAGTGCCATCGGCCATTCTAGATCTGGAAGAGCTCCTTAGATATCTCGATATCTATCACCCTACTTTCCTCACCATCAACTACTTGATGTGCAGGAATATAGTAGGAGCATCCATAGTTTCATCGACGCCGAAGCTCATTACTTTCGTGGATGCGCAGCATGATGCATCGAGCCAACTGTGCATCATCTTGCCACTTTCTAAAAGTAGTAATCTCTTCCTCGGAGGCATTATTTCGCAACCATTGCGTGGATGGACGTATTAAGGACATAAGATAGCTTTTTCACCATGAGAACTATTCTCAAATTCCTTAACCAATCCGCTTTAATTCTGTTGGCCAAGTTAATTTAGCATCTAATATGCTTCGCAAAGGATAGTAAATTTAGACATTGTAAAATTACAGTAAATGAATTTGTAATTAACAACATTTTAACATACATTCTTTTATTAATTACCAAAATAAATTAGGTCTTGTTTTAAATTGGTATCTCCCACTATTTTCTTCTTCAAACTATATTACCCTCACTTATATAGTTCGGAAAATCTAATTAAAGATTCATAGTGAGAATAAGGATCCCATTTCAAATGTATATAGCCTTGTGGTGACATAACAAACTATATATAAATAAATAGGTAGACAACTTTTGTCAATTACATCAACTATGCAACTCCTTTTCTTTTGTCTCTTAGATTATTTTGATCAAGTGGTGGCACATCCAGAATCAAAATTATCCAAGTTAAGTCCGACTTGCTAGCACTCCATATATTCAAAAAAGAAAAATATCATCCTTGTGAGTGACACAACAAAACAATATTGTTCAATTTTCTTTATAAGCATCAAATGTGATAAATTAACATCTTAAATACTTAATACTTGCCTTGGGTGACACAACAAACTCATATTAAATATTTAATACTCTATTAATTTTATCATGCTGAGAAGGCTGACGTTCTCATATTCCAAATATCTTTGAACGCTTAGGACTTAATATAAAAATTGAGGGATTTGTTATTAATTTGTCTCATCTTGTTTAGCTACACACACATATATATATAAAATACGCGTCATTATATTAATTAACATGCTAAGCATGTTTGCATAATATATAATATATATAGTATAAGCATGCACATATAGAATACTATATTCTACCGGATTGATTATGGACTTTTATTCTAGTTTGGTTCACTAGAGCCACCAAGTGAACCAAAAGGTCAAACCCTAGGGTGCAAGAAATAATATTTAAATATAACTATTACATTTAAACCCTAGGCTCCATTACAAAGCGGGTCTTCAAGCTACCTTGTTCCTTGATCTCCAATTCTTCAAAATTAATTCTAACTATTCCTATTACAAAACTATTTAAAATAAATAGAAACCTTGATCAAGAAATCAAGGGAAGTACATAGGAGAGAGATAGAATTTACATTAAGAAAAATTAGAGAAGGCAGGTACGCAGACCCATTTAATAAAACTCATACTTTCATGCATCCAACTAAAATAAAATCCAATCACATTGGTCAATAGTCCATAATCAATCCCATTTATTATCATACACATCACCATATGCATCAATAAATAACATTCATCCGATGAATAATAAACATTCAATATATATATTGATATCATTTAATGGGCAAATTTAGTTAGTATAAAATCTATTTTGAAACAAAAATAAACTCCTTTATTTTAATCCAAATTTAAATCAAAATAAAATTATTTTATTTTAATTTATCCAATTTTGAATAAAATAAACTATTTTATTTTAATCACAATAAACTCCTTTATTTTAATTAATTATGGAATCCAATTCCATGTAAAAAAAAAACTCCTTTATTAAAGGAACCACTGGATTTTCTTTCCTATTCACAAATAAACTCCTTTATTTTGAATAATATGAAATCTTATTTCATATCTAAATAAACTCCTTTATTTAAGGAAATTAGATTCTTTTTTCCTATTCACAAATAAACTCTTTTATTTTGAATAATATGAAATCTTATTTCATATCTAAATAAACTCCTTTAATTAAGGAAAGATGAAATTCAATTTCAACTCTAATTAGTTATTATGGAATCCAATTCCAACTCTAATTAGTTAGCATGAAATTCAAATTTTAAAATTAAAATAAACTCTCTTATTTTAATATTAAAATAAACCTTTTATTTTAAAATTAAAATAAACTTTTTTATTTTAATTATAAAATTATTAAAATATATATTATATATATATATATATATATATATATATATATATTACTTTTGAAAAAAAATAATAACTCAGAATACACAAATGCCCAAGAATATAATTCAAGGATTGTTATTCCTTTTGAAAGAATTCTCTAAAATAGGTAATGGCCACGTGATTCAACTTTTGAAAAAGCAATTACCACGGATAATTTCTTTTATTTTTTATATATATATTTTTTAGCAATTTTAATCATCATAACCTTTTACAAGAGCGTTTTAAAAAGCATGATTTATGAATCGGAAGGAAAAAAAAAAAATATACTAGATTCGCGATTTTTTTTTAAAATAAATTTTATATGATAAAATTATGCCCAATTAAATTGTTCTAAACACATATCAATACACATATCAAATTAAAACAATTAATAATTCGCGATAAAGGTTTGGCTCAGATGCCATTTGTTGGGTTTGTAATATTCAAGAACGCAATCAAATTGCATAAATAAAGCGTAAAGCATTAAAATCGAGAGTTAAAATTTTACAAACCATATAACGGATCACCCTTTATGCATAATTATTAATTAAACAAAAAGAAAGAACAAGAATCATACCTTGAAGATCCGAGCTTCCTCGATATACAAGTTCACCTCCAATCCTTTTCGCTCAACTTGAATCTACACGGTTTGGTTCCTTCCTTTGAGCAACGTCTACCAACCAAGTGTTTGGCCTCTGAGGTGATCCACCAAGGAAGAAGAAGGATTCAAGAAGATGGGTGGTTGGCTAAACCCTAGTTTTCTATCTCATAGAAAAGGGCGTACTCCAACCATTGGAATTATAACGTAGTATCTATATCTAATATAAGACTCTCTTATAAAGATATCAAGTAACCCTATTAAAATAAGGTATTATTTAATTAAACCCTTTTAATTAAAGGGGCTCCCTAATCTTATTAGGGATAATTAATTAAACTCCTTTAACTAATTTTCCTTCCTAATCCAATTAGGAATAAATGAAAGTACTTATATTAAATTAATTCCTAAACTCTTTTTAAAATTAAAATAATAATAATAATTGTAATAATATTAATAAGACTCCTCTTATTAATTTATATTTAATATTTCTAAATATTAAATAATAAATATTAAGCTATTTAATTTATTCTATCACCATAGATTAAATTAAATATACATAACATATTATTACGATTATGCCATTAACTTCTTAAATATTTATTCTTCCTTTTATGGTGTGACCCTTTAGGTTCTCCATATTAAACCTTGTGAATAAATCGATTGAGAACAATTCTAATCTTATTTAAATAAATAAATTAAATAATTAATTTATTTAAATAAATAATATTTATTACTACATAGGGATAAGTCTCCCATAGCGATCGGCGACTTTCCAGGATAATATAGATTTCAACATTAATCATAAAAGAACCTTTGAGTAAATAGTTACTGTACAATTCATCCTTCCACTATCTGATGTCCCCAATTAAATATAAGACATGGAATTCTTGTCAAGTCTTATTTTATTTAATTATATGTATTTCGATCCTTAAATGCACAACTCAAATAATGCAAATTAGAAACTCCTTTTCTAATTTCATTACGCCGCCAAGGACTACTGAGTTGTCATTTATCGAATCACATAGGACATTTCTCTTCTTTAATTAGAAGTGGTAGATTCTTTATTGATCATATATTATCTCCATGTACAACTTGTTATACCCAGTATACCCTTCTGATATACCCTAAGGGTCTTAAGGAATAAGGAAAGTATAACTCATCATACACAAGATACTATGATGATCTCAAGTCCAGGATTATCAGGCTTACTATCACTACAGAATTCTATTGACAGACAAGTAAAACTCCATTAGGTATTCCTTAGCGAGCCACGTTCAAAGTGAACTTATTCTCCAATAAGCACCTACATACTTGCTTTAGTGTCTCCACACAAATGATCATTAGAGATCAAAATATCATCAATCGATCCATCCAATGAGCAAACAACGATGTACCAATTCATCCGGATTCACTAATCCCAATTTAGTAATCCAACGATTGGGGAACTATTTTAGTTTTTAAGCTTTCTAAGAATTTAGATCTCATTAGAATGATCATCATCATTATTCTAAAAGCATTGCTTAAAAC